>OX403624.1:15531836-15910622 GCA_948107755.1 Campoletis raptor
TTGTGTTTCCCAATAGCATTTCTGAACGCACCTCTCTCTTCACTGACTGAAATTCTATGAAAGCTTTCTTTGCTTCATCCCTCTTTTTCTCGAGTGACTGCTGGGTCAGTCAAAGCATGAACGAGAATGCATCAACGCATTTAGATTTAAGGCTGTTTCGAATGTTCCCTGATTTAACGATGATAAAGATAGAACATTAGAGCTTGTCAGACACAAAAAAAATTTATATTTCATATCAACAAAATTTTCTCCACCTCATTAAATTGAGAGCAGGCAAATGCTGAGCTGCATTCCGAATATTGAGTGCAATTAATTGTCAACAATACACAAACAATGGAGTAAGAAAAAAAAGAGAAATACTGTGGAATACAAATCAGTATAATAAAATTCAAGAGAAGAGAATCAATAACTCGAACGTACACGTAAATTGAAAATTAGTTGAAATTGGATTGTTAGCAGACATTACGAGAGGGTGAGAGGAAGAGCGAGAGAGAGAAAGAGATATCGAAGAGTGGACAGAGTTGCGTGATGCATTGGTCCGGCTGCATCTTGTGTAACGCAATTTATAACCAACCGGTCGCCAAGCCTCTAATAATGGGCAGGATGCATCTGATACCTGTACGAAGCACACTTCGATACTCTAGACACAATGATAAGCGGCAAAGTACACGTATGGGCTGTTTTGATGGCAAAGTTATCGAATTAGCCACTTTTTGAAACTTTTTTATTAAAAATCTCTAACGCCTATCCAGGTGCCCCGACAAAAGTGCATTTTCGAAAGAATAACAATAAATAGAACGATATTAATGAATAAAACACGAATCCCCCGTTGTTTAATTGTCTTAAAAGTATTTTTATTGATACTAACTAATCGTTTAGAGTGCCTTGTCGTCATTGGAGCATATTCTTGACCATACTACCAACACTAATAAAATTTTAATTGACGTGAAAAACCCCATGGATTTTATACACGTATTTACAAGAGAGAACATATAACAAGAGGGTGCAGAGCAGCGAAATGATCGAGCAGAGAAGCACGTGCATAGGAGTCTCAACGGAGTTGATAGAATATGGCCGCGAAAGCGCGCCAGCCTATAGACATCATAGAAAATGCATGTGTGCTGCTGCTACAGCACGACGTATTACGTACCATGGCAAAACGTAACTTGGAGATACGACAATATAGACCCTTCTGGGTGCACGTAAAGGTGGATGTATTCGGTGCAGCAGCAGCAAGTAGCAGAATAATACGAGAATGACCAGGAAGGGAAAGCATCACTTTGAAAAGCGTTAGGATGAGTAGCCATCTCCTTCATGTGTACAGTATAAATATGTGTATGTATTCATATATATATATTTATACGTGAATATATTCCCATATAGTTTAAACTGGTGCTTTCTCGGCCAAGTACTATATTCTGTTTCGCTTGTTCGTGCAATTGTTCACGTCGATCTGGACCCTTCAGAAGATAACTACGTGGATGAAGTTAAACGGCGCTTCAAAAGAAACAGAAAAACATGCTTCGTGTGCATTATCTAGACTGCATTATGAAACAAGACGTATCACAGTTGAGGCAGCTTGTGGTGTCCACTATTAAATAGACCAAATTGTCGCGAGTAATTATGACAGTAAAAATGTCCATCGTATCTGTAGTCAGTTTACTTATTCATATTTGAAAAATTTACGTAATAATAATTTGAAAAAAAGTACTTTCAGTTGTTGATTAAAGTTATAGTAAAAAGAACTGAATTTCGAGAAAAAAATTACAATACAAAAAATTGGATTGAACTTTTTTAAAAAAATATGAAAAAATATTGCACACAGACGTGAGCTATTCTGGTTGTAATTTTAATTTGAATTTCATTTTTATTGTGTTTGAAAAAATATAATAGATTTTACAATAAAAATAATCGAGTTATAAAAATCAAATTTCATATAAAATGGTTTATATGCGTATGAACATTTTGATGTGCAGAGTAGTCTAATTAAATCGGAAACTAGTGGCTCGCTCGTATGTGGAGCAGAGAAATGACGAGAATAAAGACGAGAGGTAAAACAGAGTATATAATCAGCATACCCCTTTCTTGCAACTGTATATGCCTATCCGAGAGGGTAAGAGACGGAGTAAAATAGTGGAGGAAGTAAGAGAAGGAGAGAAAATCAGGGAGTACTCGAAGAAGATAAAGACGAGAACGAGAGCTCGAGAGGCTGTCCAGTTTGAATCGTCCGAGTCGGAAGTTCACTTTGAAAAGCTCTTCGACACTATAGCTATATATTAATTGCTAGCAGAAAAGCGGATTCCGCACTTTTGTACCCGGGAGCGCTCTCAGAACTGAGAGCATTCGCTGCCAATCTTCCACCCTCTGCCCGTGCTCTTCTCTCTCTCTCTCTCTCTCGCTCTCTTGCCATCAGGACGTAAAAGCTCCGAACAGCGTCCAAGTATTGTGTACGTACAAAATACTTTCCTGTATGTTTCCTCGCTTCCTCAAGCATTACAGATTCGAAAAAAATTTTCGAGTGCATCAGTGGATATCTCGTTCTAGGCTTCGGACGTATATCTCCCTTTCTCTTTCTCTTTCTATAGTCTTGCTACCGCTGTTGCCGAAAATACGCATGCAAGCATAGTTCCCTCCTACATATTCCATACATGCATATCCCAGCGCTCGAAAATACTTCGACAAGGTTCCGAAGCAAGCCACTGTCTGGAGCGAGCGTGATTTAACATAGATCCTGTTGTAAAGGGTGCGTGTTTCTATCTCAGACTTTTTCGTTCATCATTTCCTTCGTTTTCTTTCTGTATCTCTTTTTTTTATCTCATTCGTGGATTCTCTCGAGATTGATAACTATAGTCAGTGTCTACAACCCTAGTTTAGAGAGACTTTTGGCAAGGGGTTGGCAGCAAATTTTCCATAGTCGAACACAAACCCACGGAAGGATTGCTATGACCTCAGCACTGAAATGACTCTAGTGGTCATTCGAGTAGAAAACTTGAGATGCAACTCTACGGAGCGCCTAAACGTATGAGCAAAATGAAAACATTCCGTTGCCGTAGAAAAAGTTGTTTCAAGGCTTGAAAATTCGCACACGATAATGATTCTAGAAGATAGTTCGTTGTCAAAACTATTATATCGAATTGTGTCGATACTTGGAGGATGAATTTACATTTAGAGACGAAGTGGTTCATGTTAGAGCTTAAGAAGGGTTCTCCATAGAAATTCTTCTTGGGCTGTTTCTCTCCTCGCCCAGATAATTTATTTCTTGTTCGATAGATCTCGGGGTCTTGCGACCGCAGAAACACGAGGAAGGAAGATATAGCTCTTGTCTTAGTCGCGCGGAATTAATTTGCGCACAGGCATTAAATACACTCAGGACTGAACAAACATTATACTTATGTATATATGAAACGTGTTTGTATGCGTGTATTAGGTTAGCCAACTATTTCGAAATCAATTAAACTATCGAAGCTCTGACCTTCCATCCACCTCCTTCCTGCCCATCACCGCGTGTGCATTTGTGCGATTGAATTCTTAATTAATAGCCATATGGAGGAAAACACGACGAAGCTCTCTCCCGAATCTTTCAGGGACAATGTATTCGCGTCTCCCTCTACCCCTTGACGAGCGTTCAAGCTCTTTTGCGCCATTGGCGAAAAGCTTCGGACCCTCGTCGAGGTAGTCATGAATATGAGATGAACGACCCGGAAACAGCATTGAACGATCCTTGGATGTCTCTACTACTGTTACGTGTGGCTTGCATATAAACGTTCCAAAGCATTTACACATGCATCCACACACGTATATATATATCTAATATATATCACAACCATATTGATGAATGCAATCGCAAATATAAAAAAAAAACGTGAGGTTTTCGGCGAACGACTATGGGCCCGCTAAGCGAATAAAAGTGCAAATTTGACAAGGACGAAAGGCCCGTCCGTTTCAGCACACACGATTCTGTCGGTTTTTTTTTCCACAGAAGTTCTCTACACTGACGTACAAAATATTTAACACGCATGTGAACAAATTCGTGGTTGTAGTTATATTTTTATCCATGCGGACTTGTGCATATTTGTGTGTGTGCGTCTATGAAAATGTGAACAAGCGTTAAAGCGTGTTTCTCACACACCCAAACGCTTTCTCTTGCGTCACGTAAATACGCACTCTCGGAAGGTTCACAGCCGAGTGGGAAATACGTAAAAAAGAAAAAAAACTATGAGAGAGGAGAGTGACAGAGCAGCGCACACGGAGATGTGTACAGATATACACACACTAACACACAAACACATGCATTTGTATATTTTGCGGAAAAACGCGAACGCGCTCGTATACGCGCCGTACCGTGAATAAAAATAATTAACGGAACCTACGAACGACCAAGCCCACCTATGCCACGATTGATTTACGAGGGAGCGCCAAAGTTCGGAGAGGCAGAGAGCCACGCCGCCGGCCACCACTGGTCGCTGGTCATTTTACGAAACCGCGTATGCGGAGCTCGATTGATTTTTCCGTTTCTCTTTTCTATCCCTGAATCTCCCTCCTCCTCCTTCCCTCTTCATGTGCTCGCCCTCCCCTTCTCTCACTCTCTTTCGCTCTCTCTCTCGTGGTACTCCAATTTGTTCTCTAGATTTTTTTTAATTTTACATATCCTCGTTTGTCTTTCATTTGTGGTAACAGGGTTGTGCGCTCCTCCATTCGTACATTGCGATACAATTTGCGTTTAATACAGGTCGCACTGTCGAATATTTTCTCAACTTATACATTATTGTTGAAAATCGATCAAATTATCAATCTCACGACCCGTTCGAGGTCCTTTTCATTATGGAAAATATGGTTCCCATTAATAAATTTCGTATTGAAGTTACAAAGAGAATAAAATGAACATTTCATCAGTTCTTCTTGGATTTTCAAATGAAAAAAGAATTAGGAGGAATAATAGAAGAAAGAAAACTCAACAAAGCATTAAAAATATACATTTCGTGGTAACAAAACGGTTCGCTTATGATCTGTGCCGTCACTAAAGTTTGACACAAGCCAACCATCGATCCTGATAATGTTTCTGATCATTTCATTGTGTGATTTTACCATAAATTTGAATCAATATTAAAATCTCACGTAAGCTCAATGTTAAGAACATGTTTTTCTTTTTCACTCGGTGGGACGATCTTCGATTCGAATACAAAACAGTTGTCGAACTTTTGTCATATAATGGCATTGATTCGTGATCAGAAGTAACGATTTTTGTATTTTGAACACTTTTTCCTGTTCGATAGTGTACTTAAGATGCTATACCAAAGTTCATAAACAAAAGAATCAGGTTCATTATTTCTTTCAAGAAGAAGGACGAAAAAAGATTAAATATTGATGAACCAACATGCAGGAAGACTATAATGTCCTTATGGGCATGAACGATGTTCAATTATATATGTTACGTAAGAAAAAAGAACGAGGGGAAAGAAAAAATGACGGTCAGACCATACTTTTAATAGAAATGAAATGTATGATATTGATATTGATACATAGTTAATGCTCACGCACGACATAATGCAGTAGTTTAAAATGCAGTATAAGTTCAATTTGTGATGCTCAAGCAAAACATTGTTCATAGAGTGCTTGAGGATTTGATCGTTTTAAAATGGTTACAAAAGATAAAAAATTACAGATAAGAAAGCAGAGAAGATGATGAGCTCGTTTTATGAGAATGTCCACGTGCGAGGTCTTATATTTTGCTACACAAGGCCAAAGTATTAAAATCAGCCATTTATGTATTTGACGTTAACTCCTTAAATACTGAATTCGCCATTTAAACCAATGGCAACCCAATATAACAGCTTCAAAGCTTTTATCCTTCTCTATGTATCGTAACAACATTACTATCACTTAAATATACAAAAATACAATGCTATTGACGTTTGTTTAATAGACGAATGTATTTGATGACAAAGCATGCAATATCTTAAATGGAATGTGGAAGAACTTGAAGACAAAACGAACGTTTACGTTTAACTAATTTACAATGTAATAGTTCGCTGGATATAGAGAACGTCCAGGTGCGGAGTGTGCCCTCTTGCTATTCGTCTATCTCTCTTTCTCTCTTGGTGTGTTTTCCTCGGCGCGCGCGCGAGATCTTCTTGGCCACGTTTTTTTGCAGGTAGACACGATGGGGCAGATGGTAGTCGTCCCTAGATAATAACCACAGTGGCCAAGGTTCTGCTTGGGGTAGCGAAGTTATCCCTCTTTGGTGCCCCCTGCAGCACCCTCCAAGAGAAGTGGCAGAAGGCCCTTCCCTTTCGACTCACCCCTCGATATGTGTTCCGTACTCTCTTCTGGTCTTATAGAACGGATGTTTTCTCCATACTCAACTTTCAGTCATAGAAAAGTGAGAGAGAGAGAGAGAGAGAGAAACAGAGAAGGGGAAAAGGGAAGAAACGGAAGAGTCGGAAGATATTGAAAAGTGATGGTTGGACACCACCTGGTCCAGACCAGCTTAATATCTCGATACATTAAATCAGACTGATCTAAGGACAAAGTTCTGGAAGGTAAAGTCAATCACATACTCGCACATTTATATTCCTTCCATCACCTATACAAAAATGACATTTTTTATATATGTCAAGGCAATTTAGTGCTTCGAAGAATCAAATGGAATGAAAAGTGTAACAAAAAAAACCGACCAGATTTTAACGATAGAAAAAACTAGATCAAAATTATGGGGAGATCAACTGATGGTCCATTTCGGACAAATAGTAAGCAGTTCTCAAGCGAAATATTTGAACAAGGATTGCAAAGAAAAAAGTATCAAAAGGTAGCATGGCATAGGGCGAGAAATCTGCAATGCTATAATGATAAACGCGTGCAGTTAGAGCCGGGAAATGTTGAGAAAAGCGCAAGGGGTCGGGTTGAGCAGTTCTCATCTCTCTCATCTTCTGCTTCTTGTTCTTTCAGTGTTTTTACATACCTCCAACCATCGCTCCATACATATACACACACATACACGAATGCCCAACACAGGGTAGATAGTGGGTACATCGTAAGTGGCTCGTAAGTCCACAGGTGTCCGCGAACAATGACACCGACACCATAGAATCACTGCCACCGTTGTATGTCTCATGTATACACTCGAGTTTCTTTTTTTAGTACATACAATTGAAAGAGAAAGAGTGGAATGAAGAAAACAGTCAAACGAAATAACTAAAGGAGCTTTACATACGCACGTTTCACAGGAACAGCAATGTCGGACCTCAAAGTACACGAGGATTGTTGAATGCTAGCTAACGACTCTTCCGTACACGCAGCGAAATCTTTTAATTTCTGTACAAAGAGAGAGAGAGAGAAAAAGAGGAAATTCAGGTAGACTGACGACACCCAAGGGATGAAAAAAAGAGTAAAAATTGAATCACTTTTCGGTCCAAGAGAAGAAGAGAAAAAAGAAGACTTCAAGAAACTTTGCGAGCCACGGTACGTGTACAGGGGTAGACATTTTATCGGTTCATAAATGGCATGAGTTTGCTGGCATTTTTGTCGAGCTGACAATTCCGTTTTTAAGGTATCGAGAAAAGAGCAATCTCTCGGCATGTGGCTCGAGTATGAGAAAAAGATTAAACGCGAAGGTAGGAACGGCAAAAATGTACCATACGATGGGCCTTTTGAGAACGTAAGAGCACGGAAAGACAAGAGCTATCAAACAAGAAGCGACAAGCGTTTCATGTTTCAAGCATGACTGTGCGGTCGAGGGCAGACACTCACATACATTTTTCACAGCATCCCGATCGAGTTCGTTATCTTTCAATCATTCTTCAAGATTTCGTAATAGTGATATGTTTATACAAACATCGACAGATTTTCCTTTCGTAAAATCATGGGCACATGACTAAAATCATGAGATTTCTGGAACGATTTTGCGATCAGTTGCTAAGAAATATAGATCAACAAGCAAATAAAAGGAGGGAATAAAGGAAGACAATAATTGAACGGAACAAGAACGTACCCAGTGTCATATTCCATGAATTAAATATCCATTATTTGGGTGGCATTGTCTCGGCTGTCCAGAGAAGACCAACATCTGTGAAATAAAAAAAAAATAGAAATAAAACATCCACAGGCGTATAAACGAAGAGAAAAAAGATCACAGACTCGCGAGTACGGGAGAGTAAAGAACGACACAGAGACAGACAGTCAGACAGACAACGCAGGGAAGAGGGGGGACAGCTGTTCGAGGAAAGAAGAGGCATCAACGAGATAGATCTCGAGTTACTATGCCCCTGGGACGATGAGAGCTGGTTTCACCTCCCATTATGGGTGGGTGTTTCTATATCTTGTCTCTTGCTCTGTTTCTCATCTCTTTTGCTTCATTCTTTCTTATTTTTCTATACATGCACTTTATTATCTCAATCGACTTGGTTTTCAGTGTTTCTGGTTCACTCCCTTGCAAACAAATATAATTGGCAAAAGATGATCATCTGTCGAAGGCTGTACCATCAGGTCGTGGCCTCTTTTACTTTCTACCTTAAAATGACTAGTCCCTGAAGCAGCACTGCAACGAACGTCTGTTTTTGATCAAACCTCGTCCCTAAATCGAAATTTTTACTATAGACATGAGTCGGCGGAAGTTCAGGAATAGATCACACATAAGACGGATGTTTAGAGTAAATGAGAGAAGGAAATCTTGATTCATTGTCAACGTGCACTCAACCGCAGAATTTTCATTCGCACTCACTTTTTTTCTCTTTTGCATACAAACCACTTATTCGTGTATAATGTTGAAGATATTTTTCAAAGCCTACTCTTTTGTTGTGTCACTCGGAATAAAATGAAAGTGTGCCAATATCTTGGTACTGAAATTTTTTTGTGTATGACAAACGTGATTGATACTTCCTAACAACTGCTAGAGATCGATACCGGAAAGGAAGAGCGTGTGTCATTGATCCTTCCAGGATGTTGATCCAATGGAGACGAAACTAAGGACCCAATATTTAACCTGCTTCTTAGAGAGTGCGGGGGACGAGGATAAACGTTAGAGAAAGAGTATTTGGTACTGAGATGAGGGTCGTCATAATAATAGGATGGCAGGAAATGTTTTCAGTCTTTTTGACTTTCACATTTTATGGATGAACAATCTAACCACTTGAAATAGATTCTTTGAAAGTTTGACTTGAAAGATCCTTTAACCGTATGTTCAATGTCATATTGAATGCCAGCGATCATAATACTGTATAAAATACGATTTGGAACCATGATGAATGTAAGTTTTTCGCCGGTTATACGAAAGATCACAAGTATTTTAAAAACTCTAGTTAAAATAAAATACAAATGCTTCTTTATGAAAAATCTTGAAATAACAAATTCTGTAGCTAGTAAATTTTTGTTGTGTAGTTTCCGCAACTTGGCAACTCACAACGAATATTTAATGCAGTGGGTACCGTTTCTTATACTTTTCGGAACCATTATTTGGATAAGCAAATTTTTTTCCCCAAAAAACTCTCAACCCTTTTCTTCGTCCCATGGATTTTGTCAGCATATGATTATCTGTTTGAGGGGCGAAGCAGCTCGTGAAAGCAGCAAAGATGTTCTTAACAATGTAAAGACAAATGTGTCACTTTTTGTTGGAAGGGTCTCAAAGGGCTGTTGCCACTTATTTTCATGGTGTACTATGCTTCACAATATACTTACACTTATTTATGATGATCACTATTGTACCCTCCAACGCGCCCCTATCCAACAACTTTTCCCGTCTTTTAACCTCCGGAAACATCTTGAAAACTCGCTTCTCTTTCAAACGCCTCTTCTCTCATCCACGCTTTCCGCTCTTGCGAATATCTATATAACGACATCTTCGCGTGTCGTTCGCGGTTGAAAAGTCTCTTGAGAGACTTTTCAACCCTTATAAGAAGGCGAGCTCCCAACCCCTAAAGGAACATATTTGCCGACGACAGAGACAACGAGGAGAACCGGGAAAACACTTATTTCTCCGTTGTCTTCCCGTAAGAAAGCTCTTTATCTCAGGTCCTCTCGTTCTCTCTCTTTATCTCTTGTACCTCACCCAACAAAAGTGACTTCTTGTCCCTTCACTTTCTCAAGGGTTCGCCGCAACAGGTTACAAGACGCCGCTTCACTAACTTTTTTCTCATTCCAACACGACCACCCCCCAAAGCATTTTATAAGGCTACTTATCTACTGGCGCGGAAAGAGTGCGGACGATAAACGTTCTATCAAAGACGTGGTTTCTTATATATATGTATACATGGATTGTAAACAGTGGTTGGGGCAAATCTTGCTGTTGTGAGGGAGTTTACTCGCAGTCCCTCGCTTCCTAAGATTTTCCCCAAGATTTTCCGGGCCGCAGGCTACGTAGCCTAATGGCTTTGTGGCTATAGTGATATTGATACAGAAAGTGGAGATGCCACCCTCGTTGAAGAAGACTTGAAAGGGGGTTAGTGGGAGGGGGAACAGGGGGGACCTGTTGAGCTAAGAAATACGAAAGGCGAGAGACTTCCTAAGGGGTTGTTTCCTTAGGAAAAATTTATCTGACAAAGTCCTACGGGAGAAGAGCCCGTTTGGTGACCTGCAAGATAGCAGAAGCAAAAGAGAGAGGAAAAAGAAAGAGAAACCAATACCATAGTCACCATCTGCCACTTTTCGGTTTGGGAATAAGATATCAACTTGTTGCTTGAACACGATATTCCAGTCTCGAGCAAAGGATTCACTAAGCAAACGATGGTTTTGTTTTATGCTTTTTTTTTCTTCTTCTTTCCTTTCTTAATCGCGTGTGCGCTATGTAGATATATAGCGGAAGGGAAATAGTCCCTGGTGCGGCACGCGAGCTCTACTTCCGCATTGAATCCCGTTGCACAGGCTTCTTTTTTCTCTGTAATTCTTCTTTTTAACCTTATTTCCGAATTCCTTTAAACGTTTCCATCCAACTCACGTAGTCACTTTGAATTACTAGTTGATTCACGAATACAGATATATTTCATATTTGTTGGCCTGTTCAGAAAAATGTTTACTGATTCTTTACGATTTTATCCAAACTTTTTGTTTGCTTTTATTTAATTGTGTTTCCTATTGTAACGTTAAATTTAACATTTATAAGAATTAGTGGTCCAAATTTAGATTTATCACTTTGTCTCAGTGTAACAGCAGCTCATTTTCCTCATCGTCGGGACGTCAAAAATCCGATTAATTAATTTCAACGCCTCAATTAAGATATTGTAATCACGTTTCCGAAATATCCTCCCCTAAATTTATCTTATTACGTTTTTTTTAGATTTTTGTATCTGTACCATTTGGGGGACCGGGTTCCATGAGAGGAAAACCAGATCTCGATTTTTAATACTAAGACACAATCTCTTCAGTGATTATAGATTGATTTGTTCCGCTACAATTTAACGACTCACGTCTCAGATTTCTCTCAAATAACGATAATGATTCGGGGGCGGACAGCTTTGGATTTCCAATCGAAATATCATCCGTCAAATCGAGCAAAATCATTCGTAAATATTTCAGTATCATAATTTTGAAGAAAACTCCAAAACTTGACTTAAAGCTGTTAATTAATTTCTCCAAGCGCCTCATGATCGAAAATCATACAATTTCGAGATTTTTAATTTCCATGTTTTATAGAGAAATTGAATGAGAAAAATAATTCAACGGAGGGATGGAAAAATATTTCCGTAGAGAGAGTGGCTTTGGCCTGATATTTCACTTGATATTTATCAAGTTTTTTCTGCAACTATATTTTATTTTACCACTTGTCAAACTATTGTTGTAATTCAAATCGAGCGGAGCAGACAGCACAGCAAGTGATTTAGTGGAATTTATGATGTAAAACTTTTACAGTATTTCAAAACAATCTTTTCCATCGAATCGTAATAAAACAAGAAGCTGCTGCCCATCCCTCGGTTATCCGTAAACGCAATTTCGCCACTCGTTTGAACACCTATAAATCTGTGGCCACTCAAGCAAATCCGGGTAACTTGTTGAATATTGGGTGTAAGAAAGTCCGAGCTAAGAAGCCACTTGTTGCGCCCTGACAGCTTCCACTCTTTCTCCATTTTCCTTCGTTTTGTCATCACTTCGAAGGAGGAAGCCCTCAGTTATCTTATCTGAGAATGTACTCAGGAGACTCAAACGCTGTCGACAACTTCCTTCTTCTTTTTTGTTTTTTTTTTATCTTGATCTTCGTTTCTTAGTCCGACGTAAAATCCGGAAAAATGCCCTCGACGAAGCAATAAACACTCAACTGTCATCCAATATTCTATTCTGTAATTCCAAAGAATGGATTTTTTTCCATTCTGTAATTCGATACTGAAGTTCAATCGATTAATATGCAAATTATAAATCGAAATAAAGAAATAAGTCCAAATTAGCATAAACTTTTGTCTTCGCATATAATCATACTTTTGAAAGTGAATGAAAAAAATTAAATAAATAAAATACGGAGGAAAAAAGGAGACGAAAAATAATGAGTGCAAAGAAATGAAGTTTCATAGGCTGTAAATCACGAAAACGAATATAAGACAGAAGATTGTTTTTCATTGAGTGTGTAGGATGATGACAGTATGATGGAAAGGGGCGTCTCACGTTGAGGCCACGTGCCTGTAACTGCATAATATTCGGTTTCAGTTCACGACGCCCACGTCCGATAAGGCCCGTACACAATCAAACATTTGACGAGATATCGGGTGGCAACTCCAGACGCAAACCTGCTGTCTCTGTACCCTTGCATTCGCCTCCTCGGCGTATCAGTCTCCGGCGTTATCTGCAGCAAGCTCGGAAAGCGTTCGTTCTATGGTCTCTAAATGTCTTTGACTATAACATAAACCAGAATGCCAGCAATTATGTGTAACTTCGAACGTTGATTCGTCTCGTCATTCTACCAAGAAGCGAACGCAAGAAAATCGATTAACGACTACAAAACTATACGTATAATGAATCAGAAACTCTTTCGGAGGGTGAAGAAATCAAATTACAAATGCTTCGAGATTGAGTTATTAGCGGGTGGCAGCGGCAGTTTCGAACGATGGAATAAATTTTATGCATATATGGGATGTCCCAAAAATCATGTCCCATCTGTAGGCAACTTGTAATTAAATTGCACAATTATCGCTGAAAAAAATGCTTACCCCTTTTCTTTAAATTGCACGATTGCAGTATTACATTAAGGAGTTCAGGTGCATTGATTGAAAGTAGTTACAAAAGTTAGACGGTCCATCAATTATGTTCATTGTATCCAGAGGCTAACAGTGAAACAATCTCCTCTTTTTAATTCATATTGAAACACTGGAAAACGATTTTTCTCTTGAAAAATTGACCACTTTGAAACGCTCTGTACATTGAAATTGAATCTTGCATTTCGTATGGGACAAAATAAGACTTTGAACAACGCAGAGTGCGAGTGATTGAATTTTGGGACCCCCATGAAAACGCACTGAGTATATATTAGGGTAAGGAATTGCTGTCAAAAGGAAAGGCGGATGACTCTAGCGATCTCAAACCTAACGCAATACTTGAGTAGATAACGAATACGTCTTTCTTCACATAAGAAATCTCGTTATACCGCCTACAACGATAGACAACACCCTCGGACAAAACCCCCTCAATCGTTATCTTTCTTTTTTCTCCATCTTTCGATCTACAAAGCTTTGGAATCATTCGTCAGCACTTATTGGGTTTTATACGAGAGCAACGAAATCAAACACGTAAAGAAGCACGCAACGTATACCGCCATGAAAGGAGAGTTGGTGACGAGAACACCCGCAGAGTCTGAACATTACATCTGCCTTTCGTGGTCAAAGGCTTTTTGCCAAAGAATTCAAGATGACAATGATCTTGAAAAATCATCTTATTTCTCATCACCGTATCTCGCTCTTGTTCAGTTTTATTTTTTTGCGAATAACACACATTGAAGAGTGTGTAAAAATCCGAACGATAATCGGATCCGGAGAAGGGAGAGAGCGTGAGAAAAACCATCTCGATTTACGACATTCGACGTACAAAGTATTCACGTGAACGTGTCTATGTGCATTTGTGCGTCGGTGTGCATATACGATCGAGATAAAAGCAATGAGATAACGCGTCGACAAGTGAGTGACAGCGAGTCAAGCTTGGAAATGTATTGGGTATTGATTTTTACTTTAAGCTTATATGCACACGTACGAAGCGCAAACAAACACGCATCCACGCACGTATGCACTCGTAGCTAATATGAATACACAAATATGTATTTGACAATTTGTAGTATGCACTTTATGAGTTATATACAACATAAAAGGTAAGCAAAGGTGAAACAGTTTATTAATCCATGAAATATATAACACCTGATCTTCGCATGACACAAATGCCAGACGTCACAGTGCATCGAAATCAGGATACTGATATATTTTAGTTTGCAAATATACAATGAAATCCGATTATCACTGACAGAGATCTCTCATTCGCAGTTTTTTTATTTTCATCCTTTTTGTTTTATATTTTATTGACATTACCATAATATTCATCTTTTTTGTCATCAATATTTTCCTATATTAATAACATATTCTATTATACAAATCTACTTTCCAATTGTTTCATTTTTGTATTAAACTCTACATACAACCATTATTAAAATTGAACTTTCATTTGACTAGTATGAAGCAGCAATTTACCTTAACACTCGTTCTGCGCAGACTACGAATTTTCTTTTTTTATAAACATATGCAAACCTTGGATCCTTTTGGGAATCAAGTACTTTTTCAACATGTAGATCTTGTTAATAATAATTCCTTGATTTTCTGTATTACACAGAATTGTTTATCGCAACTAATTTTCAATGGCAGCGTGAGATAGTTAACACGGTAAAGCTTGATGTGACAATTAACAAAAGCGCACTTTTATACACACAACGAGATGGTGGAGTACCTTGCTTTGTTCTAGTTACAATCCAAGAGAAAAGAGAGTTATTCCATGATAGCTTTGGTGCAGTAATAGTTTGCAAAGGTATTCCCGGAAGCTACTACTGTTTCTCATGTGGGAGGGAGCGCGCGAATATATAGACCGGTCAACTTACTAGAGTTTCGAGTGCAATAAGAGCTATACACTTGTCTCCATTATAACATACATATATACATAGGTTGATATACGTGCAAGTTTAGTAGCTGCTGTAGCTTAGGGAGTCCAGCAGTCTGAAAGGGAGAAGAGACTTCGGAGCGTCGAAAGAGCTAGGAGAGAATAGCTAATACATCACAAACTTGAGGACAAAGAGGAGGACGTTGTGTGTTTCGTAACGGTGAATCCGCAAGAACGCTCGGGAGAACTAGCTCCCAACACTCTAAAACTTTACCTATTTGTTAAGTCTCGGAAAACCTTCGTCGTCTGTCTCTACAGATACTTGTCGCTCCTTCCACGTGTATCTTGTGCATGTACCATGGATAGACGTTATCATAAAAGCGAGAGACGAAGAATTGCAGAGATTGTTACATTTTACCTGACACATACTGTACCCTGCATAAACAATAGAGTATTTAAAGTTCGAGGAGGAAATTCTTCGATGCTTTTGGTACTTCGTATTCGCGACTATCCTTCCTCTTAAGTATAGTTCGAGCTGTACCACAATGTAAACATTTAGCTTTCAAATTTCCGGCTAAGTTTCGACCTCGATATTCTAACATAACGTATTCATCAAAATCTATTTATAATAAACTTCAAAAAGCAACAATGATGAATCATCATAATGAGACAAGCCTCTGCACAATGTCTTATTAAAAAATTTGCTTGATATTCGCGTATTCAATATTATTTGCAAAAATATATTTTCAATCCTGAGCTGTTCTCAATTTGATTAATAAATCATGAAATAATGTCTGTTTCAGAGGGCAAAGTCTTTTCCATCATCACGACAACGTCCATCGTAAGTATTTCTTCTACATAGCTATGTAATAAATTTTCTATATATATTTATCTAGAGGTCTTACGCCAATGCGTATCAGCGAGCTAGCAAAGAGAGGGTACATTTTTTCTTCATAGAGGGTGGTTAGGTTTGACAATGCAGTGTGTGCTTGCAACAGGAGAACATAGAACTGGTGGGGGGTAATTCGTCGTCGTCATCGTAGTCATAGTCGTCGACAGAATTCCGGGAGGGGTTGAGGATGGATATGCAAGGGATGAGTGAAATGGGGGGAGGGTTTCTCCGTACCAGAGGGAAAGTTTGAGCGAACTGCAGTGAAGAAGATAGAAAAACAGGAAGAAATATGAGAGGAAGAGGGAAAAATGGAGAGAAGAAGAAAGGAGGTGGAGATATGATGTGGTCTAAGGTACATAATTATGCTTGCTGATTCCTTCCCTAATAAAAGTTGCACTGTCACCAATGCTGGAGCCTTCCGTCGTGGTTGTCGTCCAATGCTCATTGTAACCCCCAGGACTTTGCCACGCGCTGCATACCCATCGTTCTATCCCCGTATACTTATCTCTTTTACTCTCTTTTTCCCTCTCTCTCTCTCTCTCTCTTTCTCACTCTTACTCTCGCGATTACGATCCATATCAACCCTACCCTCGCTCGCGAAGCAAAGCCGGTAGTAAATGTCGAGTCTTGCTGCACGTGTGACGAAGACAAAAGTGCATGCCTGCAGCAAGAGCGATGCCCTTGCGATCGAGCTGAAGGAAAAAAGAATAAAGACAGGCACATAGAGTTGCTGTGGGGTTGATATTTTGTATAGAGAACATTGCGAGAAAGTGGTACCATGTATGCCCACACCCTCTATCTCTCTCGCTCTCTTGCTCTTCGTCTCTCTATCCTCCTCTTTCTTTGTATTTTACGTTCAATATATATCCTTATATATATGTGCATTCAGATGTCGTTGAATCGTACAGAAAGACAAAAACTGGGAATAAGCTCGCAGTCTTTTCGTTCAGGAATTACGCGGGAGAAGGAAAGTATGATGCACACGCGCTTGGGTCAGAATTGCTTTGCGATGCAGCATCTGAAGTTGCAGTTTTTTTCTCATTTCAGTGTACCTCTGTGCAGTGTTTAATGGCTATATGTGAGTGGGTGTGTCCGATCCCTTTTTTCCTTCCAAACTCGGAGGAAATAAGCATAGTCAGTAATCGTGCTGCATATATATCATTATAAAAGTCGCGACAAGACCATGTATAAATTCCGAAAATAAATAACAATATTTAAAAAGTACATACAGATATAAACAAAGTCACACGTCATTAGGAAGTCGAAAAATATAATGAAAAGCACATAGATACACAAAAAGTCAGTCCCTACTGGTTGTTTTTAAATGTGAACTCCAGGGCTCGAGGGTTTAAGAATTCTTACTCGTATGCTCTCTCACTAGGTTAACCTCGAGAATCTCTTTAAAGGTCCTTTTCTTTGCTGCGCGGCTGGTCGTAGAGGGTCCTTGGCCTAGCAGGTCTCAAGGTGCGTCTCCAAGGCACGTTTGGTGGTTTAAATTTTTAAAGGACCCTACGGGTATGATATATATATATATATATACCCATACTTTTAAGATCTTCCGAAGTTCTTTCGCATGCGGTGCTGGTGCTGTGGCAAGGAAACAATATGCCAGATGGTTCGACCTACCTCACGAACCCTCGCCCACGTTCTTACACACACCGCCTGTTTATACTTGTGTCTAGTGTTGCACTGCACTAACACGGCTATGAAGTACGTATGTTTATTGAAAATCTTGGTACATGTGAGGAATAACCTAGTTTGAGCGAAGGTTACTACTAATGGGTCATTTTGACCCAGGCCACAATATTATCTTCATGTAATTAGACTGAATAAACTTTTTTTAACTTTTACCAAAAGTTATGAATTCCTTTAAGAGCACGCGAAGGTTTCTGGGTCACAGAGACCCGTACAACTTAAAAAATATGAGTATTCAAGGATGAATTCGCCAATAATGTGTAACAATGATATGTTTTGAGAGATACGCGTTTTAATGATGCTCAGATCATTTCCAATTGGCTATGGAGCCCTGCTCCGATCGTTTTCGATAATGCAGTTTTTTAATGCATCGTCTCGAAAAGAGGGATGAAAATATATGCGAGAAAAAAAGTTGTTGTAGCCAGATATGCACGAACTGTTAATCCGACACAGAACATATGTTACGAAAATAAAAAAATAAAAAAACGAAAGAGCGATCGAAGAAGAGAAAAAAAGATCGAGTGGTTCTTTTCGATCTGTACGTGCCTCGTCATTGGGCAAGAAGACATACCCTGCATTTAGTATCTCGAGCAGCCCCTACTCAAATCCAGCCCCATATGAGAAGAGACCATTCATTATTTTTCTAATCTTCCGTTAGAGAGCGAAGAAAAGCGAGAGAAGTGTGGATGAAAGAGTCGGTAAGGAGAGCGTGTGCGTAGGAGAATACGGAGAATAAAGAACGAGAAAAAAAGACAGAAGGACATGCTGTGAAAAATTGGGCCGGATATCGGATAAGGAGGTGAACCACAGCAATGTGTTGCGCTCGAAAAGGTGTATAGAAATTAACACGCGCGGAGAAACGAAAAAGAAAATATATATATATATACTTAGCCACTTCAGTTGTAGTGTATGAGGGTGGAAGAAACGAAACGGAAACATTTTCCACACACGTTTCAAAGTCTGGCTCGTGTCGATTCGCTTCGATAGATCGTTACCGTTAAACCATTCAATAATACTATTAGTTTTTTCTTTTTCTTCTGCTTTTTATTACACTGGTAACACAGCTTCGTTTAAACTCTTATGCGGATCAAAGAATACACAGACTTACGCACAATTAATATTTTCAGACCTATAAAACCCTACAGTGAGGTAACTAAATACTCGATTCTTTTCTTGAGCATAAAATGTTTCTCTTACATGATAATGAACTTTCGTTTTGGCCATTCTCTTGGGTTTCCAATAACGAAGAGAATAATGTACGATAAAGTAGCATCTGGTGAACATTTGGTTATGAAAACTCCAAAAAACCAGAAGAGGTTTTAAGAAAATGTAAAAACGAAGGACATTTGACATTCTCGTGAGTTACCATTACCCCCACGTGCTTTTCTAGGCCTGAAATTATTAATAAAAGTGTAAACAGAATTTATTGCTTATCATTCATAGAAAAACGAAGGAATAAGTACATAGTTGCCCACGTGTCTATCTGCATGAATAAAATCGTTTACTTTGATGTTCATCCGAGTATGACGTTTACATAGGTAACCTATGGATTGCTAAACTGTCTATTATTATAAAAGTGTATACCTACATGCATTATAGGTGTAACCTCCATCCTCCGTGAAGGAGGATGGGAACTTTTCAAGAAGCTGCCTATTTCGACTTCATAGCTAGAGGATTGTGTTTCCAACACAAATCGCCCACGAGTACGCCCACCCGGCGCCTTTCAGGCGCACGACCGGAAATCTCATGCTGCGAAATTAGCTCTTCGTAAGGTTACCAGAATTTACAAGCGCCCTGGACGACGTTTAAAGGAGCAATGATGCTACTCTAACTATTCAACAACGTAGCTTTTAGCCTTAATAACATATAACTATGCAGAATAGAGACATTGTATACTCAGTAGTCGACGGATTTAAAGGCTTTCTCTTCAGACCAATTGTCGACCCATTTCAGAACTAACTCACATCTTTCAGTTTTCTCAAACCTAAGAAACCCTGTCAACCGACAAAGTCATTCATTCTCTGATCATTTGGATGTTCTCAGTCCAATTTGTACAATACTTTGTAGCTAGCATTGTAAAGGCGGTAAACGGAGTAATAAATCTCGTTGAATTCTCAAATTGAGTCTATGCACAAATCGTACATTCCAAAAAAGAAAAAAAAAAACATAGTACATTTTACGACCTTGGTAGTAAAGGGGCGTTGACGTTGTATTTTCAACTGCATGAATGAAGAAAGATGTCTCTATTATGCTGGAAACTGGGTATACATTGATCCTTTAAAACGTATTACCGAAAGTGGTCAATTGTCCATTCGCCATAACCATAATTCCATGAAACCCATTAACATGGTGGTGAAACGGTCCTACATATTAAAGAATATAAAAAGTAATGAAATTATCAAAACTCCTGCTTTGCTGTCTCGAATTTTATTAATAGACGACAATTTTGAAGAGTTTTCAAAATAGAATATACCGTCGTGTGTAAAGAAAAAGACAGAACTGATAGGGGTTAATGAGCGAATTTCGTGTAAGCATGATTTTTTTTTTTTTTTTTTTTAGTCCTCGGGACGATGAACTTGGGTGATGTATAAACGTTCGCGGTCGAAGACCTATTTGGGGGCATCAAAAAAAAGTTTAGGGGGAGTCTTTCCATAACTGTGCGAGTTGGTATGTGTGCTCACGTGTATTTAGCTAAGCTTCTAATACTATAGCAGCAGTAGCTCGTGCGGGCTACCTGAGCAGCTGCACCAATCGGCACTAACCGTGTATATGTTTAATGTATATATATATATATATATATACAATCTTAATCGTACGGTATATACATGCCTTGGGGTGCCTTAGTAGGAATTTTATTTTCATTTTACCTCGCCTTATGGGTCGGTAACTCGTATAAGAGAGAAGGGGAGAAAAAAAAGTGGAATGAGAGTACAAGCACTTGGACGAGCGGGAAAGATGATGGGGACACCCCATCAGGATCGCTACTAGACACCACCAGGTACATTGCATATGTGTATTCCTATGCATTTGTTGATATGTGTGTGTACGAGTGCGTGTATGAGTACCAGTTCCGCCAGTAAGAGGGTCTCGACGTCACGCTCGAGAGAGGGTGCTGCCATCTGCCCCCCAAACGAGTGTGTGACGTCAGGTGTGACGGCGTCCATATACCCGTGACCAAGGAACGTCTATCAGTGAACAGGACTTACATTTTCGTACAGAATTTGAACCAACCCCATCCGATATCAGCTTCGACAGTTTCAGTCGATATCGGACAAATTCTTAATGGTCTACTATCCATTCGGCTGGTTATATCTTTATTAGTGTATAGAAAATATTTAAAATCTCTTGGATACTTCAAATGACAAAAAGTCGAAGAATTTTTTTCTACACGAAGAAATTAATTGATACAATATTTGTATTTTGATTTATAAAATACACGCATCACATTCTCCATCCCTTAAGTACGGACAATCGAATATTCCTCTTATTGAATACCTGTGTTATTAAGGAATGGAGTTTGTTAAATGTGCATTGCCAAAGGGTGCGGAAGGTAAGAAGGGAAGGGAACATATGCGAAATTGCGATTGATAGAATTTCCAAGAGCTCTAGCTCTTGTTTAAGTACGAACTGGCATCCACACATAATTTGGTTTTTCTTTTTGAATCGCTCAACATTCACTTTGAGTATAGGCGATTCCATTTTTATTTCTCGAGACTCTTCGAGCAAAAATAGTGCGAGAAAGACCTTTGCAAGCCTCGTGTATAATCGCTGGGTCTCATTGTGTATATGCGCATATACTGTGGCCGTATATATACAGTGGATGGCGGGGGCACACATCACAGAACATCTGCCGAGAGAGTAGCGTCGCGTGGCCTTTCTCTCGATCGAGGCACACCGACGACTACCCAGGACCCCCAAAGACCAAAGAGCCCTATCCACCTAATCGAAGGGGCTGTTCTCCCCGTTCTGAGACAAAGAAAAATTGTGTGACGTACTGGCAGCTGCGACTCTGACGTAGAAATCGAAAAATACTAACTTCGTGGTTCGATGTCTCGGTCGTCGCCGTCGAGAAATTACCCTCTCATTCCATTTTTCGTACTTTTATACTCGGGGAGCGCGACTATATCTATTCACATATGCCTCACGTAAACGGTGAGCTACCAAAAGACCCCCCTTAAAGTCAAGGCCAGTCGAAATATTTCCTGTTTAGTTGCCGTGTGTTCGTCAATGTTTAGCGAACTCCTAGCAGACTCACTGTATACCAAAATAATGTTTGTTTTTTTCTTTCGAAATTACGTTTTCGTTAACTAAAAGTAACAACATTTTTATTGAATAATCCAATCGAATTATTTGAACGAAAACTATTAAATTTAATGATAAAATGAAATTCAGTGAATAATGAAAGTCAAAGTTTTGATCAAATGAGGGCATCGCGCCAATATGATGCACATCATTGCACGTTGCACATACTTTTGATTCTTTTCAGCGCTTACTTTCTCTTTTCTTTCTCTCCACTACGTCTGTCTCGCAATTATCCCATCCTCTCGCTTCGCAATCTCTCTCTCTTTCTCTTTCTCTCAAAAGAAGAGAAGCAAACGCCGCGGTCCACTCTCAAAGCTGGGGTTTCGCAGTTACAGTAGTCGGTAGATGCAGCAGCAGTCTCCGTTGCGCTATATAGACTCTGGTTCTGCGTTTCTCCATCTATATCTTGGCTTCGTTTTCACATACAGAGTCTCGCCCTTCGCGGAGCTGTTAAATATAGGAAAACAGTCAGTGAGCCAGAGACATAGGAGGCAAAGCGCTAATCTTCCGAGTAGAGATACTAATGAAAGGCTCTGATACTTTCTCTCTTTCTCACTCTCTCTTCTTCTATCTTCATGTATTTACTTTTTTTTCTTCTTATACGTCCACTCATTCTCTTTTCCTTTTCCACACTGACTTCTCCTTTTTCTGTAACCCAGTCTACGTGTTTTGAGTTTTTTTGTTGTCTAGACTAACATTTAGTGGGTCATTATGTTTTTAGTTCAAGACGAAGTTTAAAAAAATAAGAAATGAGCATAAGATGTTTCTTAAAAAAGGCCTCAATTTGACGTTTGACATTTGACACTTTATTCTTCGGCACAATTTCGGAAGGGCCAAAAATTTTATTATAATAAATATAAGTCAGACATTTAACGAATTCCTTACATACTACATGATTCATTTGAATAGGCAAAAAAGGGCTAGTTATCGATTTTTAATCATTGCGAAAAATTATGAAAATCCACACTTTTTATGCCCGTTACACTGAGAAGGTTCCATAAATGGGTAACACACGGTATAGAGGGTTCAGGCGACACGCGTGCCAAAAAAAAAACCGATCGGACAGTCGAGAGCAGATTTCATGGTATCTGCGGACACATTCATACCAGCAGGTTATTCTGTAATTACCCTAACCTATTATCCGGTAAATTTGAAACCTCCAAGCACCCTAATAATTGGGGTTGGTTGGCGTGCCTTTAAATTCACTACATAATAAAACCCCAGTTTTTGCGTCAATGCACATCCGATAGAGCTGCTAATCTCTTCGAAACTAATCACAGTTTGAATTTTTGATCAGTCGCTCTCTTCATTAAAATATTAAAAGCAATCACTGTGGCTTAATAAAAAATAGTGATGAGAGAATTACTCAAGAATAAAAGCTCTGGTATTATTTTGTTAATTACAAAAGACGGCAAACTCACGTGTCCAGGAAGGACGAGAAGAAGCTGGCGATTGTATTTCTTTGAAAAGTTATCGCAGCATACCTGATGGTTCCCTCTTCACTTCTCAATATTCCTAAGCCCACGTGCTCCGACTATCTGCTCTGTGTGCAACTGTTGCCCTCGAAAAGGTGATTTTTGACGTGCATCTGCTAGGACACGCTTGTCAATTGCACCCCTTTGAGCTAACACAGGCTTCGTTGATATCGAGTAACAATGAAAAAGGGACACTCGAAGGTTTGCATCTTCTTATTCTTTTTGGCTATTTTAATGCAAAATCATTTTGTGATTCGATTTCTTTCAAGTATTGTTACTATGAGTACAAATAGATTGAAAAAAATTGCAGATCGTAAATTTTATTTTTTAAACCTTCTAACAGAGTAATCGATCAATCAGTCAATTAGCGACTTATTTTCTTCATTATTTATTTATCTGTGCTGCTAGATAATGGAAAATCTCTTTTATTGAAGTTCCTTTAATAATTTGATTGATCCTGTACATAAGCATCACCATTGGTCATTTCTGCATGCAGTAACTCTTAGGAAACGGTGGTCTTTGTAGAAGCAGCTGTATTCTTAGGACCAGAATAAAATCGTCTGGTGGAAAAATAGACATAGAACGAATGAACGAGTTAAAGGAAAGAAACATCTTATTGAAAAGTCGTGGCAGATGCAAAAGATTATTGAGTAAAAGTTTGATATATGTAGTAGATTTTCAAGTGGGCATTTGCGCATATTCCTAAGATTTTGGGTGAAAAGAACATGCGGTGAAAAGGAAAGCAAGATATAAATATACTTATGGACGTGAAGGTCTAAGATTTAGCCTGCACACGAAAATTCTTTGAGAGTGATAGAAATTCGACACTATAGTCATCATCCATATTCGTCTCTGTGGATATTTCCTTTGCATCTTGAAACGACAAGGAAACTGCAGAGTCTACCGTCACGCTCGTCATTGATGCACTTCAAGGCAAATATCGAGAAGAGAACACCAACCCTTTTGCATCTGTCCCTTCGCTGACGGTAGACATGCAAAAAAGGGATGCTGGCGGCGTTCTCGTGAGGCTATTATAGTCCACAAATACGAAGTTGTTTTGAACACGAGGGAAAATCCAGATGTACGGAAATGAAGAACAAAAATGCATCGTGGTTGTTTGGCTGAAGACGAGGAGAAATTTAAAAAAAATCTATTCGGCCCTATATCTTTTTGATTCACGTCTGTATCGATTCATCTTGGGAAATTACATTACACGATACGGCAAATTCATATCGATGAAAAAATAATAATAAAATGATAAACATAGTACGAATGGTAAACTATAGTCTGTACAGTGGATTAAAAGAACGAGACTGCCAGGTGCATTTCTTGAGACGTTCGTCGCCTGTTTACCTTTGTAAAATTTTCTATCTCTCGGAAAAGTGTAGTTCTTTGAAAATACACATCATATGGCTCATAGTTCTGCCAAAAGTTTCCCGTTAGACCCGTTTCTTTCAAGATTGCTCAGTTCCATTCTGATTTAGTTAAGATTTCGATGAATTATAGAATCTTGAGATATGGAGGGTGGAGGATTTGAATAAATCGTTAAATTGTTAACCCTCGACATACGGTGGAAAGGCATATAGATATTTCGGATAATTCCAGCATTCCATATAGAATCTTCCTTCTTAAGATGTTTCTCCAATAGACTCAAGTGTTGAAATTCCCAAGGCATAAAATCTTTTGCATTTGACTCTCTCTCACTATGTGTTTTTTAGCCCCTTCAATCACGATTTTTTTTTCAATTTTTCAACTCCACTCCCGTAAGTTGCTCGGACTGCCCGGCGATCAATGAATTGAAGCATCCGTCCTTTTTTTTTGGTCAGCCTCCAGTCCTCTCTCTGTTTCTCTCGTCCTTGATAGGGACGCAGCCTCTCTATCCACGAGCCAGTCTCCTTTCAACCCCCTTCGGTCCTCATTCTCCTCTTTCTCTCTTTTTTTTTCTTTCTCACTCCCGTCCGCTCTCTCTCTCTCTATCTCTCTCTCTCTCTCTCTGTTGGTTTCCACCTCTTTTCTCAAGCGCTAGCCCATACTGACGGCTCTCTCTGAGCCCCACTTCGCGGACTTTCTCCCGCTCTTTTTCCTTCAACGTCGCGCTGGTACATCGTCTGCTTTTTCACCCTTCCGCCTGTTATCCTCTCGCAATATATACACTCTTTCTTTACTATGCCTTCTCTTTCTATCGTTTACTCTTTTCCCCCTTCCCCATCGTCCGATATCCACGACAGCCGCTCCATCTGTTGTTCGGATGCTGTGCTCCGTCTCTCTCTCTTTCTTTTCCGCACTCGAATCTCTATCTGCCAATCTATTTGTCCGTCTATCTCTTTCTCTCGTTCTTCATGTTGTTTAGCTCCGTATGTGTGTGCGCGGGCGTGCCCGCTTGTGTCTGTATGTGTCCTCCTCTCTTTCTCTCATTTACTTCTTCTCTCCCTCTTTCGTGTATTTACATCGCATCGTCTTTTTCACTCTCGTATCGTTCATTTGGTTTCTACAGAGCGAAACGGGCATTGAAGTATTTCCGTTTGTTTTTCTCTGTCTTTTCTTCGTATCTCTTCTTCTCTTATTCGTTCTATCGTATTCCCTCTCGCTTCTCTCTTCGTAGCTGGACACACGCGACTCACGCTGACCCCCCGTCACTATCTTCCTCTAAAACCATCCTCTCCCGTGTCTGGCTATCTGTGTGTGCGCGCCTCATGTGCATATCCGAAAGCACGTTAAATTGCTACATGCGCTCATGCATATGTACATAGAACCCTCACACGTTTGCCGATTTCCCGTGTGCATCACCAGATAAATCTCTCTGTCTGAGGGCTAACGTACCTCCGATATAAAACCCGGCAGTCCGATATACATATAAGCTAACGTATATATTCGTGTGCCGGTGGGAGGTAAAAAGAAAGAGGGATATATATTGCAAGGGAGAGGAGGATTTTTAGAGGAAAAATGCTTGCGCATGCGCTTTTCGACGAATGGCCATCCCTACTCCCTCAATCCGAGACTTCGCTGACCGGGGCTTATCTTTTTGTCTCTCTTCCCCTCTTTTGCCATCGCCCTCTAATACTTTTTCTCTTTCGTCCATTGCACTCTTTCGTACTTTCCATTGGCGGATATATTTTTCATTAAAACGAAAAATGTCGTTTTATCTTCTTTTTGCTTTGTGCGACTATGTTATTATCGTCATGGTTTAGAACATTGTATTTTCGTTCAAGTTTTCCTTCTGCAATTTCGTACATTGTACAATAATCTTTTGGCTAATGACATTTTTTTAACAATTTAATGAGTTTACATAATTTTTTTGACATATTATGAGATTTGAGTGTCTTTTAATTCGTCATTCACCGAGTCACCACAAAACCGATAGAAGTTTTCGAGCTACACATAGTGTATTTGTTTATCAAATTTTCAAAAATGGTTCATGTAATATTTTTACTTGTGAATTGTCAATATTAATCAACGACAATCGTTTGGTTCAAGCAATTAAAGTTGAATTAGCCTGCTACCGTTTTATGATGCACTAATCAATTTTTTTCGTCGTCCATAAAGATAATTGCATTGACGGCAATATAATGAAGACTTTATTAAATTTCCTGAACGATAAGCGCCTCTTTTTCTGCCTGCTGTTTAAGTCAAGGGTACATCATCCCGTGAGGGCACTAGATCCTCATGTTCGGTGGATCGTATAAATTGTACAAGAGAGAGATTTATTTCTTCGGACATCGAGGAAGATAGAGAGAGGGAGAGAGGGCGAAAGTACAAATCCCAGTTGCATTAGCTCCTGTGAGGGAGAGGACATCCCCGTCGTGAGTTACATATGCAAAAAAGCTTGAGCCATGGTGGCAAATAAAATCGTATTTTATCCCTTTGCGGAGCGCTTAAAATCCGTCTTCCTGGATATCTACACCCCATACCGTCTGCCGGGCACGTCACTCTTTCTCACTCTTCGGGCTCGAACCCCTCTCGATCTTCATCCCGTACCTTTACCATCGCCATTTCATCCCTGTTTCTCTGGGCTTACCTCCCTCGTAAACTCCCACATCAAAGCCGGGTTCACGTCTGTCTTTCTCCGCGAATACTACCCCTTTCCTCCCCCAGCCCCTTGGCCACTCCTGCTCGTCCGTATTTCCAGCACCAACGGTTCAACATCCTCCTCACTGCCCCTTGTTCGTCTCCTCCTCATCTGCCCAACTGAACGATGCAATCCGCTAGTGCAACCCCTGAAAAAAAACCCTTCAACCGGCCTGACCAACCCTCACAGCGAGCCATGGCAGAGCATTACCCGACCCAATCTCTTTCTCTTTTTTCTCTCGATTTTCGAACTCAAACCCTTTCTCCATAGTCTCTCACAATATATACATATATTTAAAGTTTATCATATACATATATATATTATACTAACACCCTCCATTTCTTCACTCACACTCAGCTACCTATGTAGCCGTCCTCTCTCTGCCCCTTCTCTTCCAGTGTATGCAACTCGCAAACTTTTATACGAAAGCTTTAGTAGGTACGAACTAACTTCCAGTTTCCCTGTATTTATTTCATTTATTTTCTCCTCGTCATATATTTCGGTGCATAACACATACGCAAGCACGCATCCACGCACGCGTGTAAACGCACACGCATACTAACTAAATATTCTCTTGTACAGCCCAATAACTCTCTCTCTCTCTCTCTCTCTCCCTCTCTCTCCCTCAACCGTCCTCTCTATCGGCAATCTCATGAGCAAATCTCTCCTCCTCCTCCACCGCCCTCTTCATCTCGCTTGTGTCTCTACTTGATCCATCTCTACCCCCTTAATGCCGCTGCCTCCTTCCTTCAATTTTGTGAATTTAACTCTCCTCCCTCTCACCACTCTAACCCTCTCTTCCTTCTCCTTTTTCCCCAATCGCCGTTCTCCCCCTGGGACCAGATAATCGCCTAGTCGATGCACCTTGATGGGATCGCTCCGTCGCTCTCTCGAGTCTTTAATCACTTGCACAAATTCACACCGTGTACCACCTACCTATGCCTCTTTTTTAATTCCGCCAGAAGTTGGAAGTCGAGTATCCATGCCTAACGTTTCAGCTTTTTTTTTTTATGATATGAGCCTCTTTTTATAATTTCAAATTAACATTAAATTCAACCGTCACATCAAAATTTTAAGTGGCATACGTCAAATGACAAATGAAACCTTTTTTCACTGCTTTCATTTATTCAGAAGTCATTTCAATTTTCGCACTCGAGCCGAACCATTCTAGAATTTTTATTATTTTCGTGATTTATGTCCACAAATATAAAAGTCATTGCATTATGTCTTGTTCCTTCTTTGTACATTTTTCCAAAGTACATTACTGTTATATCGAGACTCAATATCATGCACCAATTACAAAGTAAAATCCACGAAAAATTAAGATACTTGATACACTATATGACCGATAAAAATCAATCAAGGCCTTCCTGCACTGATAACATCGATTTATATTATAAAACGTTTACGAATGAACTGATCATGTATCGATAATCCAAGTAATCCATTTCGACCTAAACAACACCGTATATCAAGAAATAAAAATAATCAAACGAAAGCTAAACATAATTTTTCTGCACAAAAAAAATAGGCTTTGAAATTGCAAAAAAATTGATAAGCTGATCGAAAAATATAAACTTGAGAGACTTACAGAAATAATACACGCTTTTAAAAGGTTCTTTGAACACGTAACCATCGCAATTTCTTTTAGAACCAGGCCCCAAGCATAGTTGCCCGATGGTGTGTGGTGTGTGGTAGAAAAGATAAGGGCCGGGGAGAGAGGAGATCGTTGGAACCGAGTTGTAGAATATAATCGCGGTGGTGAGCTAGTTGACCACGACGCGGTTTTCATCATATGATTCAATTAGTCTAGGATTCGAAATTGTTTTAGTCTTTCACAATGTCTATCTATATATATCATTTATTTTATCACAACGTAATTAGGTTCGCCACGATCACGTTTAAACTTTAATTCTCCGCTTAATATTCGAAAACTTGGATATAACTTGAGGATCAATCTAATAATGTTAGTTACTACATCTTGTAGGAGTGTAAAAACGTATAAACTTTCTGGAAAGTGTGTAAAATGAAGTTAAGAGATGAAAGAATAAAAACTTTCGCTACATCTCATACACAGTGTTTATAATTTATATCGACGTATCTTAGAAACCTGCGTATCTGTTTAAAGTTCTTGATTTTGTTGAATGAAATTCGTCATACGATTCCCTGTAATAGGGAAAAAAAATTGTACAAAAATTTCGGAGTTATTCCATGAAATGTGGGTTTTTTACTGCTCCTTATAAAAACGCGTGTTAAATTGTATAATCTTTGATTTCTAATATCCGGAATATGGGATGGTGAATCCTTTTGAAATTTAGTACGTACTTGATATTATAGTGCCCTAAATGTGTTATCACAATTTTTAAAATTTCACGAATATTTGAATGAATGTTTCATGGTCATGTATGTGTCCTCGGTCTTTTGATGTAATTCGCGGGACATGTAATTTTTTCGCGATTGTAAAAGGATGACCAAACGTAAATAGTGACATAGATATCAATTTTCATTACGCGTACATATTGAAATGGAAATACGTAAATAAAAAAAAATAAAGTACGGGCTGTTCACGGTCGCACGAATTTTTCATATGCAATTATTTTCGGTGACTAGGAGTTTTACTCTTCATTGATATTTGCTCATTCATACTAATTAGTCTTCTTTCATATCCCATCGCTCATATTCTATGAAGCATATTTGAGTATATTTTATACCTGAATGTATTAAAACATTCAATGGCTGTTTAATTAAATAATAAAATAAAATTTTCAAGCTATATGGAAGGCAATGGCATCGAAATTTCTTCACTTTTCATTTGCAGATGGATAGATTTTTTTCCAACTTCTAGAAAATTTCGTTCGGCAAATCTTCCACCCAGACAAGTGCCACCTATTGATCAAACCATCCGGCATCGTGATGTGCGAATTCCAGGGCTGCAACAGCTTCTCTTCTTTGTCCACTAGATGCTTCGTTCTCTCCACTCTTTCATATATGTGCGTATATATTTCTTATTATATGCAGAATCGAACAACTTATATTTATAATCGAGAGTTACCATATCACCTTTTTATCGCAACCTGTCACCTGTTTTCAATTAAATGGGCTGCTTGGCAGCAAGTGGGCTGTTTTCTCAATAAAATCTTTATACAGCTCGACTTTTTATCAGAATATCAGAATTATTATGCAAATATATAGTTCTGGTAGAATTTTTCTTTTTTTGTACGTCCAAATGTGAAAAGAATTAAATATTGTGTGAAACGTTCTTTCCGAACGTTGTTACTGAAATGATTTTTAACAAGTTATAGAAATAACATACCAAAAAACATTTTTTCAGAGTTGCAATTTTTTTCGTAATTTCAAAGCATTCAAGCAAGTAATATTGAAAAATCAACAAAATCATTGATTCTAGTTCTATTTTTCTTAAGTAAAAAAGGAGAGAAGGAATGGTGCCATTGATCATCTGTCACCCACTTGTTTCGCCACTCATCCCATTCTCCATTGACGTCCACTCCAAAATGATGTCTAAAGTAACATAATTGCGTTAGGTTTTATGTGGAAAAACGTTGGACGTGTTGTAATAAGTGCATGTGGCACATTATTTTTATTGGAGAAACTCTTAACTCCAGGAAGTTGTCGAAGGGTCTGAAATTTTGAGTGAAAACCAGTTGGCAACGGAAAATTAATTATTTTCCCACATGCACAGGCCTTAACATTTTTATACAACAATATAAAACAAAAGTTGTATATAAAATTCAGTTTTTACAAGTATTTTCATAAGTAACGAAAAAATAAGTGTTTTGTGGTGTTTTTGGAATGAAAAATACGAAACAGGGACTATGCGATTTACATTTTCTGCGATAAAAAAATCATTATTAATTTTACAGACTCCCTACCATCGTATTTTACTGCTATACAGATATATTCATACATGGAACACATTAAGTCATCGTTAACTATTCACAAGCGTCAGTATATACATTGGACGTGTCTTAATTAAACAGATCTCTCTTCGCTCATATTAATTTCTCGACGTTCTCGAGAGTCCGGTGGATATTATCGCAGCATTTGCGTACATATAGGGGTTCGGGCTGATGGAAATTATCATGGATAGCATATTCTGCATATACACAGATTATCTACACCCGTAAATGAATAACAGCAGACGTTGAGTAGGATGACAACTTGGATTAATATTTTGGCAGCAGAGAGCTTTAAAATGCAATTTTTTTGTACATTTTATTTCTCGTATATTTGAAATTTTTTCGCTTCTGAAGGCTTATACGCTGGACATGGTCATATACCTACACAAGCACGCAGAATTATAAAAATATCAGATAATTTAGCTGTAAATATTTACACGTGAAATTAATTAATGGTTGAAGCATTCAATTCCTCTTATTTCCAGGATTCCGAGATAATGAAATTATTGTTAAGTATGTTTAAAAAAATTCTCAGAATGTATCGATGCTAAGTAACAATGAATAGTTTTTATAAATCGATTGAAAAAAATGATAGAGCTCATTCTGGAAATTTCGATTAGAAGCTGGTTTGTGTACTGGTCGAGCCTTTTAACTAAAGGACCTTAATTAATAGTCATGAATAACCTCGAATGTCACTCTCCCTCTCTCTCCCTTATTCTTTTTTCGAATCCTCGTGTATATTTTGCACAACGCAAAAGCACGCTCAGCGAGGCATTTTGCATAAAATAATTTGTTTCCGCTACCTGTGACTGCGAGACTGCAGTACGTTCTCGTTATCCCGTCCAAGCCATCAGCAATGCTTTCTATTTATTCTCCAGCCCCTCTGGGTCTCTGTCGCTCTTTGCGCGACTAACTGAAACAGTAGCGAAAGTCTCTTCCGGCTCTTTTTTGTCTCTAAAAAAGTTTGACCGGACAGAAAAACATCGATATGAACCTGCGCAAAGGTTCGTGATAAAAATCGTGAAGTTAGTGAAATTGAAAAATACATGAAAAAGTAAAATACACACAAGCAGAAGTGTATCGTTCAGTGATTCCATAAAAATTCAACCAGAAAATCAGTAGTCATTGTCACGACGATCTAGTATGTTTTGTTGATCACATACAAGGATCAAAAAGTTATTATACGTTGGAATATATTTATTAAAAATCCAAAAAACAAACAACATTGAAAGATCCAAATTAATAAAAATGGTAGAGTTAGTATAAACGAATAACGTTACGAATGTAAATAATAGTTCCGAATTGGACGAGCAAGCAACTTTTGATATGGAATTCATAACGTTATGACCAGCAGAGATGATGAAACGATGAATATATTAATGTTCGCCCTACGGGCATTGCATAAAGGACGATTGAGTGGACACATATATATTCTAGATACATGTAAACGTATCGCAGGGGTTACAAAAAATGGGTTGCCCAGTTCTATATGCACTAACGGGAAATGCAACGAAAAAAGAAAAAAAAAGAGAGAAAGTCTAAAGAGGGTGGTAGAGTTGTATCAGTGCATCATCCTTGATAAGGGTTAAATTTTCCCCGGAACCATCATGATTATGTTGCTCGTGGCATCCAAAAGTATCAAGGTGGGTGGCTGTGTAGGGGGATCGTGAGAAACGAAGGTGGCCAGCAGTGAGCCGGTCCAGGTTAGGACGTAGCGATGTTACAGCGGAGAGTTGGGGAAAGAAAGAAAGGGATCAGAAGAGAGAAAACGAGCTCACAAGGTATGGGAACATAAACCATCATGAAACACATATGAAGGGTCAGTCAGGGAGAGAGAAAAGCGCAAAGTGACTAGTGGGCAGTTGCAGGCGAAAGAGAGACAGAGGAGAAGCAACCGTGGGTATTTGGTGAAAAAGCGAATGCAGGCAAATTAGCTTGCGTGGATTAGCTTCTGCATATTTTCGCAAAAACCGAGATAATGCAAAAACCTCGTTCGACCATCCAGGATCGTTCTCTCGCTTTTTCTCATTCTCTTTTTTTGTTCTTCTCTGTCGATCTTTTACTCGTATATCTGTATGTTCCACGATCCAGCGTGGCTTATATGCAATCCGTCCTGTTATTGTCGACTTGACCAAGGGTTCTCTCTGGCAGTGCGACGACGAAGGACTGGGATGGTTGGGTGGACGATACTCGCTTCCGATAGTCAAGCGAGAGGGTTGTCTATTGTAGGGATTGGCGTAGTATAGTGAGAGGAAAGAGAGACGATGAGAACTGGACGAAATCAGAGGACCACTGTGTCTCTGTATGTGTGTGCGTGACGGTATTTGTGCGGGAAGGAGGCGGTGATGAGGCTGGAAGGCGTGGCAAGAGAACGGCTAACGGGTGATGGTTTTGCGAACATGGTAACAGAATCCAAAAGGGAAAGACAGACAGAGAGAAAGAATACTGCTCGCTTATATTTTTGCAATAAACAAAGGGTTCGAAAGAGGAGGGAAACTAGCTTTTCCGATCTCCATCTGCAAGGCCAAGAAAATTCTAAACACGTAACGTAGAAGGTGAGCAATAAATCTATGGGGCATGTGGCCAAAAACAACAAAACAGTGACGAAGGTTGAATAAAAATGGTCCATATGAGTATTAACATTACTGAAGGAACTAGACAGAAAAACAAATGAAAATATGACTCGTGGATCATTATTTCCTTGGACGTTATCATCGTACACACGATTGTTCCTAACATGCTTAGTTTTTACTGCAATCGTGAATTATCGATGCGTCATTTATCAGGCAAGTCAGTTTGTTGTTTCTTCATATGGACATAACAAAATGCCCTTTTTCATGAAATTCAAAAATGGTCGCTTTAGTTTAAGCATTGTCTTAAAATATGGAGCCACGCATAACACATGCGTAAGAGTACATTTACGTGTATGACATACACCACGAACCGGGCAGGAGGTTAGGCCGAAGGACAAGTGGGTGGTTGGAGCGGCTGCGTTCCTGGCAGGGGCTGGTTCCTGGGCGAGTGGGACAAAGGGGTAAAAATCATTGCACGGTCCAGCCTGGAGGCTGATCGATGGTTAGTACTGCTGCCAGTGCTCTCTTGCAACCCTACGAGCTGCAACCACCCACGACCCCATCGCCGGCTTCGAGATTCTCGCGTTCATGTCCGGCCAAACCCTCTGCCATCCCCTTGACTCTCTCGCCAACATCGGACGCCTTCTCTCTCTGGATCTCTCTTTTCCGCTTTCTACAGAACTTTATACCGCTATGTATCACCTATGCACATATGCTTGATTCTCGCGTTCATCGCCCCCTCACTCCCGTCTCCACCCCTCAGTCCCGCATATCTCCTGCTATCCTCTCACGCGTACATTTACTGATCCCTGGGACTCTCTCACTGACTGGCCAGACAAAAAATGGCCGGTCCACCGGCTGAAACACGGCCGAAAGAGAGAGAAAGAGAGCTCGTTCGCTTGCCACGCTGACGTCGGTGTTTGATGACCTCGCGAATGGCGATGGGATAGGAGTGAGGCGGGCGCGGAGGCCCACGCGGCACAAGCTGCCCCCGAGTGGGTGGACCACACAGAGACCAGGAGTGAATGTTGTGCCCCCACACTCTTGTTTTATCTCGACACACACATCTATCCATCTCTTTTATTCTCTGGCAACCAGAGAACCTGCACACGGAAAACCCTGCCGGAAAATCCCCGGAGGGGTCGGTGTTACGCCACGGCCGCCGAGAGGGGTAGATGATGGCAATGATTTCGCGAAACCTAGAGCTGCAGCAATACCGCCAGCAAAACCCTGGCGTTCCATGCCCCTCACCTCCCTCACTATCGATGAAGCAAACGTTGATATTTTTTTTCCTTCCTTTCCATTTGATTTTCACCCCACCTCTTTGTGCCTCCACATGCGGCATCAATTTCATGGTTTTATCAATTTTTTTTTTCTTTGTAATTGCACTGTAATAGTAAACAAATTAAAACTCCAATCGAGCTTCATAGACCCCAGTGAAATATCTGAATTTTTTGCTCGTCTTTATAATTATTGCAATGGAGTTGAAAACGGTTGGATAATGCGGTTTGAGTAATGTTCACCAGGTCAAATGTTGATAATTAAATACTCATCTTTATATTGTTGGCAAAAATTGCTAGAGAGAAGAAACGTTTTTTTCAATAGGGTCAAAAAAGTTATTCCATTAATTCCATCGATTGTTTTGTAAAATAAATTGTTCCGTATAAATTCATAAAAAGTAGATCCAACAATTCACTAATTTACATAAGTTCCCGTTAATGGGCGTTAACTTTTCGAAAGTAAGAGAAAGACGCGTCGTCTATGAGACAATAACTCCGTATGCGTCTTCTTCTCGTGTTTCCATCAGGAAAGAGTTCAACGCCAATGACACGAAGAGTCGTTGGTCCTGTATACGGCGGTACCCATGGAACAGACCAGAGCAGTACGTTAATGATCCCCAGCAGACGAGAGTTGTACGATCCTTATAACCTTACAGTCTCGGCGTACAGAGATTCGTGGGTACGTGGTGTTCTCTTTGGAACCCCCGAAGCCTTCTACATATGTATATACCCAAGCCCTGAGACAAAACGCTTCCAGCAACCTCCGGATTGCAACGTACTGTACCCCTAAACGGATGCGTGATATGATAGAATTTCTTCCGTCATTAAGAAAGCCTTACAATATGTTTGGTTATGTGTGTATTTGTATGTTTGTGTATATGTGAGTATACCAGTGGATTGAAGGTATAAGCTAGCAGGGGCGAGAATGGATCGTCAGAGTTTTCTAAGCATTCGCCAACGGAGGGAAAAATTATTGACTCGACAAAGATCTGAATCTCGTAACGACCGTACGTGAAGAGACGAAACTTTGTCGTTATACATAACGCGGTGACGACTAAGAGCCACATCGTATGTCTACAAAGGATTTCAGGCGTAGTTTTATTCGTTTCCACGAGCAAGCATTCGTAGTCTCTATTGAAGGAATGTTAAACGAGTGAGTTCTTGCCTCCAACCTTATCGTGACGAGCAAAAATAAAACAAAAATGTCACCTTTCATTTTTTTCCCTCTTGTTTTTGTTTTTGTTTTATTTATCCCCATTCTTTACCCAAAAAAATGTCTCATTGTATCATCGTATCGACAAAAACCGTAGCATCTCATAGTTATCCAGCAAAAAGTAAAAAATATGGCCTGGTTCATTGGCTCGGTAATTCTAGAAAATCAATTAAAAAAAAAAAAAAACGAAGGAAATTATATTTTCAAACTGAGATTACGTTTGAGTTTAATGTTTTTTCCATTGAGAGCGTGTATCGTTCGTGTATCGTGTATCATCAAAATATATGTATTATTTCTTCACTTGGAAATTTCGAACAGGATAATTATTATGCTACGATGATTCTCTGCAGCTTTGTATAGCCACAAAAAGCCAAACCGAAGTCATCATGCGAATGTCGAAAAGATATATCTATGCCAGACCGATAGGAAAGAGATCTTCATCAAGGCAACGCTGAACATTCGAGTTCAGAAGGTAGAATTCTACCACCCCCAGCTGACGTATCCCAATCGTTAGGGTTCACATACAGTCATCAGAGAGCTTTCCCAGTGGTACAGCAATGGTTTGGTAAGAGGAGGTTTGGAAGAACGGGGTGGGGAAGGGAGGAGGGGATAGTAAAATCATCGAAAAGCTCAGCCACAGAAATAGGTATAGTGATGAAGACAGAAGTCGAGAGAAACGAAGAGAATGAGCAACGAGGCAACCCTACACCAGGCTAGCTCGTCCCGAAGCTAACTGAGGGTCATTCAATGGACAGAAAAAGGAGTAAAAATCATTGAAAAGCGGTGATTACCACCCTGCTGGGGATCATCACAGCCAGGCAAAACAGCAGCAACAGAACAGAGCGAATCATCGAATGACCAGGCACCTAAACCCTTGCCCCTCTTCTCTTTCACTCTCACTCTTTCTGTTTTTGCTGATCCCGACCTGCTATGGGCTTTCATGATTTCTACTGGAAATTAGCCAACTGGCTAACGACCAAATAGGTACTCTTTCTCCCTCCTTCCTCTATAGCACATACTACTCTTTGACTCTGTCTTTGTCCTTCTTCTCTCTGTCTCTCGCCGCACGAGTCTTTCTCTAGTATCCCTTTTACCCTCTCACTCTTGTCCCCCATCTTTCTGTCTCGCCCTTTCGACGCTTGTACATCCCTTTTCTATGTATCTCGTTGGTGCACTCAACTCTCTTGCGTTTACTCCGTCTCTGTCCAATCGGCCCTTTCTAAACATATACATATATACATGCATGTCCACACGCTGAGCTTCGGACATCGTTCCGTTGTTCATTTCGTGAAAAAGCTCGTCAAGGACCCTATAGATTTTATGCGTGTATATCTGTCTGATGGCAAATCCAAAAATCATTGAACGAAACATCACAAGAGTTTTTAGCTTCTTCGTAGTGTTAAATCGAAGGTAGACGTAGTGGTGGATAGGAAATTCAAAAAAATGCATCTATTCAAAAACTAGAAATCAATTCCTAATGAAGGGTATTCAGCTCTTTTTATCAAATTAGACAAAAAAAGTAAATCCTATTGGGCAAACTTCAACTTGAATTTTAGAATTAATTTCATGAAAACCAGGCGACAATGTACACCTAACACGTTATCCGCTAAAGTGGAAGCTTTGTAGATGAATGCGAACTTTGAAGCGGTTCGATCGTCCAAGCAACCCTCCTTCTCGCCGTCGTGAGATCCTATCGGCCGTGAAAAACGATTGTTCTTCTCCTTCGTTCGTGTTTTGATCACTTCCGTTCCCTGCTCATCCCTCTGACTCGCAGCTCTGCTGCGGGGGTGAACTCGGAGCAGGATTTTTACAAGGCAGATTTAAAGAAGATTCGACTTGGCAGATCAATACGAATTCTTAAAACACAATGTGTTAATGATGCCTGGAACGATACTCGCATTGGGTGATGAGCAAGAGAAACTTAATTAATTCGTCGCAGGATCAATTTGCTTGCTCACTGAATAAGACGTGTTCCTGTTATCTAAAAATACGAAAAATATACATTTTCCTATGTAAATGAAGATTTTTAATGCTCCAAGTAAAATAATTTAGAAGCAATCTGTTTGGGGATACAAATTTTTGCTTCATTTATTTTCTTACGAAAAAATTCTTGATAAACATGTGTTTGCATCTGTCAAATAGTTGATGCGATGCCAATCAAGAGCAACGATTGGAACTGATTCGATTGCTGCAACCGGTAGAAACTCATGCACAAAATCTATGATTTATAGTTAAGGCAAACCATGCCAAAACGAATACAAGAATGTAAGAAGTTTGAGCAGGGACTTTATGTAGGAAGCAAACAAGAGGGTAGAACGAAGAGGATGCGCAAGCAACTCGTGGTAAGCCGAAAAGTTACGCTTCCGCGATTCATGATAGAATGATAGACGTGTGTTCGTAAAAGAAAAATGCAAGATTCGTTGCAGTCACGAAATAGCAAATTGGAGTTGAAACTATGTTTTCATGAATGTATTCGCGGTCTAAATACATGCTCTAGCACATATAACATGAAAGAATGGAATGTAAGAAGTTTTGGGCTCGTTACACTGTGGAGTTTTGGCACTCTGTAGTGAAGATATTCCGCGCACGATTGTTTTCCATTGTAACTTGTGTTTCCAAGATAAATAATGATCAGAGAGGATTTGTATTAAAAAATATTTTTATTGCACTTGTAACACCTGACAACGTTGATTCCTATGCATCCTCATAAAGAGACGATATTGTATTCAGTTTGCAGTTCAGTCGAGTCTTATTAGGTCATGAGAATATCCTTATTACTGTATAATTTCGTGATCGAATGGAGATTGGTTTTGCTCGAACATATAAACTGATTAACCTTAAAACTCATGAAAATAATGTTAAAAAGAAGTTGAAGCCATGAAAACAGAAACGACCATAAAGATAATGATCTTAAGTGTGTAAGAAGTTGAAAAAAGTCTTTCCCTATTAAACAAAAACCGATTAATTCAAACTGGCGAGGAACCCCCTAAAACCCGCGATCATTCTAAATTTATTTTGCTCGAGGTTGGTTTTGCAGCAAATGCGAGCACGGTGAATCCAAACTTGACGAATCATCAGGATAGGGCCAGGCGGAAACGAGCACGGATATCACGTGTTTCCCGCCCGCCCACGCCTGAGAGGGTGCAAGTGCATATGAGGAACGAAGAGGAAGAGAGAGAGAGAGAGAGCAAGACAAAGAGAGGGACAAATATATAGGTGCATATATAGATATGTATATATCACGAAAACAGCACACACATAGAAATAAACTCACACAGCACATGCTGCGCTGCTGGCTATCGATTTTTGCGTAACTTTAAAAAATCTTAATGTGGCTTTTGGTGGCAGGGGCAAAGTTTAAATTGAACCGAGTCGTGGGAGCGCGAAGGAGAAAGATTGGAGCACTCGGTGAAACAGAGAGATTGTATATGCACTGAACGAAGACGGACGTATAAATGGAAATACGGATCTATATATGCATGCAAGGCACATATAAACATAAATATATATATATATATATATGTATATACGTAAATACAAATGTATTGGAAAAGTAGGAACAGGAATAAAGAGGGTTGGAGGGAGGCACAGAGGTTAGTTGCGAGGAGGGATTCGAAAGATATACGAAGCACTGGGAGGAGGGAGGGAGGGAGAGAGAGCTCACGTGGTCGACGGGGATGAGCCGTGCGTGCGAAACCCCGAATGGAACACATGCAAGCTTTGATAAGCTTTCGGAGGAAAACACATACGTTGCATATACACGAGTCGGTCGTTCCGGTACACTGGAACGATTCGAACACATCGCGCAATTCACGGTTCGCATAATATTACGTAACGTACGCGATTCAACGAGTTTTCCTTTTCATAAGCTACGCAGCATCATCGCCAGTACTGAGAGCTGTGCAGATGCTCTTGCGTTATGGAAGTAAAAAGAAAAAACTATATACATTCCGGAAAGGAAGAGCATGAGCGTACGAATTTTTAGCTGCACATGCATCTATCGCGACTTGCATAGCGAATCGAAATGTTTGGCATCCATGTGTGTACATACTCATGCTGATTTTTCATTTATTGTTTATTTGCAACAGCAATCGACGTGAAACATCTTCCATTTTTCTATTTAGACGGTAATATTTATATACAGAAGTATATATACATCTGTAGACCCGGCTCGTACACATGAAAAGCACGCCTCCTTACAAATTTTAATGATTCACTTCTCGTACTCTCATGAAATTCTTCGCCAAACCCTCCCGAGACGAAAGAGAATCACTTCGATGAGTTCCCCGGTGAACAAGGCCAAGCTTTTTTCTACGTCTGTACTTCTTATAACCACCCTTCCTCACTCCTCAATGCTTGTTGTCGTTTTCTTCCTTCATTCCACCCTTGATCTCGCTCCGTCTCGTTCCCGCGTTCCCTCTGAATATATGAGGTATAGCTATATATTATATATATATACATCTATAGATATCGGTTGCAAACCATGGCAAGCCTTGCCTATACTCGCTCCCTATCCGTTTCGTCCACCCCGTCCGGAATATAAGGGTTGCAGTGGGTGGCGAGTAAGTCTCGGGTGCCGAGAGCGTAGCTCGTGTATACATATATATTGGGCTGCGTTTTCTCGTGTATTCATAGTATTGTATAAGCTGCACAGAGGCGACGAGATACAGAGAAAACGAGAGAGAGAGATGAAAGAATCAGAGACGAGAATCGGTGAACCTCCCTCTAACGGGCTCTAAAGAGCACGGCCGGCAGCTCGAAAATTCTCTCGTTCGAAGCGAGGGCGGAAAAGACGACCGACCGAGGGACCTTGAAACTCCCCCAATCATCCCCGCTCTTATATTATTTATTTCACCATTTGAATTTTATTATCTCTCCCGGTGTAACAGGGGATGCTGGAGAAATTCCGATGCAACCCCCATTGCTACGTAATCTCTGAGTCAATAATCTCCGTAAGTATACTTGAGATTTCCTCGTAAGAATAAAGATATTGTAGCGTGTCCATAGTGGTGAGACAAATTACACTTGGTCCGATTGATTTTATGGCTTTGACTTTCCAACTTTTTTTTCCTATATTTTTCTCTTTTGAGCTACAGAACCAGGGAAACTGAATAAATTAGATTCCTGGATATTTGTTAACATCAATTCAACTATAAGTTCAGTTCAGAGTTACAAGAGTTAAAACTCACTTTTTCTATATGAAAATAGTCTTGTCTAACGCAGCACACTAGACTATTCTGTATCAGTGCTGTTGTCTCATAGTTTTATAAATTATTATTATATACATGTATCGTATATAATGTTCAACTTATAAATAGCTTTTTAAGCCATCGTTGTATTAATCCACAATAAGTTTTTAAACATGAACATATTACATTTCACGATGGCGCAAGGCTACTTTTTCCTGTACATGTAAAGTTTAATTCTGATACGTAAAACACTTCTCGAAACAGCTCTCGCTTCTATTACCCGTAAGTTTCAAAGGTCCTTCAAACTGGGGCTTACATAGGTTTGCCAAATTGCCGTGTAGGTAAAAAGTTTTTCACAGTGGTGCCATACAAGAGACCTTTAGGCTGTACAGTGTAGGCCGCCAACATAAACCGCGGCCTGGACTAACTAAATTCTCCCGCGATACTCCGGAGGAACCTTTTTTTTCTTTGCGATTCCGTGCTAAACTCACGAATTCAAAACAATATTTTTCCACATGATTGCTGAATGAATTTCATTTCTTTTTTGACACATGCACAAAGAACAATTGAAGTTCGAAAATTTACGAATAAAGGATATTAAGGGGTCGCATAAATAACAACGTAAGACAGAGCCACAAGTTTTTGTATAGAAAGATAAAAACATTTCATTCAAATAAGAGCTCAAGTTGAAAGAAAACAAACGAATATACTTGAAAAATAAAAAATCATGTGCTAATGTCATTAACAATCTGAAGAACTCGTCAATCTCTTGAGGGAGAAAGAGAAACGAAAAAGGACCTGACGACGATAGTTTCATTTTGTACGAAATAGTCGTTTTTCCAAAAGTTGAACCGACGAGCGATTGAAACACCCAAGTACCATCAGCATTCGAACGAAACAACCGCATAATAAACGGACTTACAAGGTGCAGTGATGAAGCGATGGAAAGAGAAGAACGAAGAAGGCTAGAAAGAATTAGAGAAGGGATGAAGAGACAGTTGGAGAAAAAGTATATGAAGATGAGAAACGATGACTACACTTCCTCAGAATCCCGGTGGACTCGACGCCCATCCTCACGGAGCTCCTCGACAGACATTGCTGGCTGATCTCCCTCCGCGATCCCGAGCGCATCCCTCTTCTGACGATTCTACAACGACAGACTCGGAGCAGCAAAGCAAGGAATACAGAGCGAGTGAACCGTCGAAGAAAAAAGTTAAGAGTTGTCTTCGTGACGGTATTGAGATGTATAAACATGAATATACAAATGTATGTATGCATGGACACAAATACAGATATAAGTACTGGTACAAACGAGGGGAAGATTTAAGGTTCGTGATCATTGCAAGGAAAGTGCGGTAGTGGCGGTAGTGATGGTTAAAATAGAGGATGCGGACTGTGGCGAAGAGGATGAGGGAGGGATTGCCAGGCGAAGAGCACCCACCCCTAAAACTCGTCGACGAAGTCGGAGAAGGTGCAGGAGCCAGAGCGTCCTCCCACCCTTACGGAGCAGACTTATATACATATAGATATATATTCACAGTGGTAGAAAAGCCTACATTGCAATGATATCGATTCCAATGCTTCTTACGCGGTTGGTTAGGGTGGGCAGCAACAACCCCTTACTTTTTATTCCTTTTCCTCCATCTCCGGCTGTAGTAACCTCCCTGCCCATGCTTCGCCCTTCTTCTCCTCTCTTCCTTCGTCTCCATCGTCGCATATACTCCGCAAGGCCTCCCTCGTTCTTCCTTATTCTCTCATCACGCTATTTTTTGCAACCCTTCGATCCTCACGATACTTTACTGGGTTATTTCGTCTACATTTCTTGCTCTCATGGCCTCAGTGAACCGTGCGGATAAATGGATATATAATTCTGTTTCTTGTATCGACTAAAATCAATTTTTTGCGATATTAAGCTTCGATCTTTAATTATTATTAGTCTCAATTCATTTTTCATTATTATTCAACGATCGACTGTTAAAAGAAAGCGATACACTGTTTTTTACACTCAGTCCTCGAGTTTTTGTTAGGGTTTCAAAAATAATAGACAAAAAATGACAGCACAGAGGATAAAAATAAATTAATAAAGAGGCCGCAATTCAGTGGACGTTGTAATAGAAAAGAATGGACTTTGGTTTTGCAGTAATTCGCCTTTCTCTTTCTCTCTCTCTTGCTCTCTTCATATTTCTCCGTCTCAACCCTTTAGCGCGGTCTTCTCTTTTCTCTTTCTCAATTTCCGCAACCGCAGGGGCTTCAATTCAGATCGCAAAGTTCGAGAGAACGGGGAACTGGGGTTATAAGCCGCTCGGAGGAACGAGGAAGAATTGCCGTATATAGCAAAAGAACCGAGAGTTTGATGGATATCTACATACATATATATAAACATAGCAGGAGTATGCAGGCGAAAAAGAAAAGAGTAAGACAGAGGAAAAAACAGTGCGCGGCGCAGCAAAATTGCAGCGGGAATTGGACACGGGGGTGAGATGAGAGGAGAACAAGTCGAGGGGTGGTACAGGCAGGAGGAGGGTGAAGACTCGGGAGATCGTCTGATTACGGCACGAGTTCCGTCTTTCGTGAGTTTTTCCTTCTTTCCCCGCTTGATCCACTTGATAGTGCGCTGTTCTCATTTCCACCTCCTGCTCTCCGTTCTCTTTCTGCACATTGTGGTGTACCCCCTCACGTAGATTTATATACGTGTATAGATATATAGTCTATATATACGACTCTTTTCGCTCACGAAGCAACCGCACGGGCTACACGGTCGCCCCTCTCCATTGAATTGATTTCTTAAAACCCGAAGGGGTTCGCGGACTCGCCTCGTGTCATAGCCGACTTTGCGCAGCATTAGCCGATGCAGCTTTCTCCGACTTTTTACTCCGATCGCTACTCTCTCCCTCTCTTTCTTTTTGTTACTCCCTCTTATTCTCTCATTCTTCATTTTTCTCAGCAGTCTGAATGTACCTGCACATAGAACTCCGAGATCTATTCTACTCTTTTCCAATCAGTACTTTTGCGCTTGCTTTTATGTCTTATGTCTCAAGACTCACGAAAATAAAAGTAATCATTTCCAATGTTATACTCTGCCATGGGGCTTCTTTAGTTCACACGTGTAATGGATTTCTTAGCAATAAGCAGTACAACATGCATGTCTCTTCTGAGAGGTACAAGTCTTTGAGACACTTTGTTTGAATTAAGTTGCAACGTTGTAACTTACGATGTAGTCGAAGCAGGTATAAGTCGTTTCGGATTACGGTGCATGTCTCAAAAATTATGCACCTGCCGTATCTCGAGAGCTGGCTGTATATTGAATGTCGCGATGGAATGGGAACAGATTCGTGAAGGAGCGGCAAAAGAAGAGGGAAAAGAAAGGGTTTGGTGCGATTTGTGGTGCTAGCGGTGTATAGTGGGTTGGGAAAGACGCGACAAAATTTATGCCTCTATATTCCTACAACGAGTACACTATCTTCACCCAACGATGCGCCGTATCTTCGAATGCAATGGTATTGGTACTGCAGTGCCGGGGGTTAGGAAATGCAAGATATTGCAGTCCCGCGGGACAAACTGGGAACGTAATCTCCATGACGTAGGTTTTTCTTCAGCCGTATGGAGGAATGAGAACAAGAGAGACGTTTTACAATCCTACGTCGGAGATGGTATGCTTCCAGTTTATACACATATACATTATATGTATATAGTGTACTTGCACTGCATCCACCACTACGCCAAGTCATCCGCAATTTTTTTTCTCCATCTCTCGTTTGCATGAATAGCCCATTCTCCTTGGTTTGACTATCTCGCTCTCCCTCTCTCTTTCTCTTTTCACCTATGCATCTATTCATCTAACTATCTATATATTCACATATATCTTTTCCGATTACCAGTCTCGCTTCAGTTCTTTTCTCTTCTCATCTTTTTCCTACCGTGTTCTAACATATATATATCTCTCCATCACTTGTCGACTGAGTTTTTTCTTCCTTCGTTCGCCCTTGTGGACTCAATGTACCCGAGATATATATGTGGCCTGACGGAAGAGATTTTTTCACATTCCCCAATGCATATATAATAGAAAAAAAATGAAGTAGCTCGATGGTGCATCGGAAGCATTGGTACAGGCTTTCACCATCTTCACCCTCCCACTCGTGTCTTCTTTCTTCTTGGTCTATAAACGCCGATCGGGCTCAGTATGAATCTCGAAATCGATCAGATCTCTGCATAGGTAGAGAAAAGGATAAAAAGGAAGAGGCATTATACTAAAGGAATTTTTACTATTATGTGCCTTATTCAATTCACATATAAATGATAATTAGAAACCTTAGTGATTTAACCGAGGATTTGACAGATCTTTTTTTTCGGAATCACAAGAATAAAATCTTGGATGCCTCTGTCTCATTGTGTCAAAGGAAGAAAAAACAAAACAAAAAGTTCTCTAAAGATAATCCTGGCAACTAGTATTGCGAAAATGCCGAATAGCTGACGAGAAGACGAGTAAAAATACAAAAGAAAAGAACAATAGGAAAACAAAATAATTATTCCTTCGTTGGCGGGAGCGAAGCATTTCTTAAAATATCCTTGCACCCTGAAACTGCACCAGCGTCGAAGATGAAGAGCGAGTATAAGAGGAGCGTGGAGAGAGCAAAGAGGGTGGAAAAAGACGTCGAAAGGATAAGGAAGAGAGAGACAGAGACAGAACTGGAAGGAAAGGGTTGCCGACCCTTTTGACGAGAATTGTGAGGTACATATATATATATTCGTGTATGAGACACCAACTTTGCAAGGGTCTCGTTGCGCGAGACGACAGGGACGTGCATATCAGGGGTGCGAAATCTTAGAGTGCGTCAGGGTTTCTCTCCAGAATACGAAGAGCTTACAGCCACTGCAGAGTAAATGACGTATATAAGTACAGTGTACCAATGTGTATATACGTATACATATGGATCCATGAATACATCTAACATGCGGTACGAGTGAAAAAGTCCTGACTTACGAGACTTTACAACAGGGATACGTCTTTACGCAGGTAAGGAGTTGGCTTACAGACGTTGAGGGTATTGGTTGAAGTTGTTAACGGAGACCAGCCCCGGGAAGGACGAAGATTCAAGTGGGGAAGGTTTCTCTGAAGAACAAAAAGAGTGCAAGTATAAGGTGCGGGACTTGTTCGCTGTAGATTGGAACCCCAAGCAACAGGATGCGTAAGGCACCGATTTAGCCGCCGGAGGAGACGTATAGGATGCGCTATGCTTCTCTCGTCGTCGCATACATATAAGATGGTATTGCGAAAAGCATTACGTGCAATGTAAGAGCGCACCCTCCGACGTACTCGAGGCGCCAGCTCTTCTCAAGCAATCCTCCGTGTGCGATGCTTTAGTTAGGGGAAGAGAAATCCGAAAACTCAACCAGCCCGCTCAATACAGTGCACAGCGCTTATATAACTGTGTATACGACGTCCTTTATGAATGAAAGAAGAAGAAAAAAATATGGATAACCGTTATGAAGAAAATTAAAACAAGCAGGAAAGAAAATTGGAGAATTGCGAAGCTCGTCTGGTCACTTCCGTATTTTCTGACGCATGAAAGAAATCGTGAGCCTTTTCTAGTCTTGATTTTTCCATGATAATTAAGCAATAACCTTTGTTTTATGAATATTTATTTAATTGAATGATAAACAATCGGAGAAATTAGAATAAGAAAATAAGACGCAAGGAGGAGGCTGTCTTGTGCAATAAGGTTGATGCATAACCCTTTTATAAAAGAGAAAAGATAAAGATTTCTCATGGCATAAGGCTATGTGGCGAAGGGGACGACGGTGACGACGATATTCGTCCGTCCGTACGAGTACGAGTGGCTGAATCTCAAGGGTGTAGTCATTGCAAGCGAAGAGTTCTTACGATGGAGCTCAACGTCATCGGATCCATGGGAAGCTACCGCAAGGTATATCCTCCTCCTTCATATAGCGGATGAGAACGAGTATGAGGAAAGATGGAGAAGAAGGAGAAGAAGAAGAGCAATATAAGCAAGAGCGTTAGGAAATACGATAAGAGTGCATCACGCTCGGCTCTTCCAGTTTTCTCAACATTCTCAACCCACTCATTTCTCAACGTCGTTGACATCGTCGTCGTTTCATTCTTGATACTCCACGCGGCACGAATAACTTCAAGACCCTCCTGAACGGGATAAAGTACTCAGCGAGACCGTATGCAACGAACCACACGATCAAAGTCTCGACTACGAGAAGAGCCTACGGCAAACCTTATTCTTACGCCACTTTATCACAAGATGCAGTTCTCTCGGGATAGGGACGACCAACCCTAAGGCGGCCTGCAAAAAAAGAGATAAAAATTCTATCCTTGCTTCCATATCGCTGATGTACTATCTTTATCACTACGTGCACATTGCCCAGATGAGTTATGAGGGAGAAAATGTTTTCCTACTAAAGTGAATCTCTCAAGTTTTCTGTCTTATTTTTCTTTTCTTCAAAACTATATGTCCTTTCGTATTTTTTTCTTTGGGTTATTTTTTATGATTATATACGTCATAAAAATGTTCCGGGATAAATCACGTTAATAAAATCAATTAGAGCAATATCATTAAAATGGATGCCTCGTGACTTTCTCACATTTGTGATTCAGTCGCTGCAGATAAAAAGAGCCTCCTGAGCCACTCTGCTACTTGACTTAAACATAAATAATCCGAGTACATTCGTGTTACTTATAATTATGAGAATAAGCAAAGAGGGCTCTATTACCGTTTTCCACAAAGGCTGGACCATATTCAAGAAAAAGTCATTAATTTAAGGACCGCAGTGTAAGGATCTGTCAAGCTGTCGTAATAACTTTCAATGCTTTTATGATTTAAAATGTCGTAAGAATAAGATTGCGAAACAGTCTACAGAGAGGTTCGTGAGAGCGGAGAATAGAGAATATTATAAACTCCCTTCATTTGCTTTTGACACGTTTTTTTCTTTAAAACACGCCAATTGAAAGAAAATGCATCTTCAACATAAATAAAAACAAAAACAAACCAAGTCTGAATGGCACAAAGACTACAATGAAGCAAAACGTCATCTCGAGAGTTGTATTTTTATCTTCATCTTTGAAAGCACGTAAAGAGTGGATGAAACAGAAAGGAAACCCGGAGACCCCTCTTTCCTTGTTGCTTTCATATATGCGATGTACACCACTTTCATTGGTCGAGTGTGCTACTTGGAGAAATCAACGGAATACTTCGCATTACTTATGTGTTAAGTAGAGAAAAACGGAAGGAAGATGAAGGAGAAGTACGTACGTTGAAAAGGGGAAGATGAAGAAATAAAAAAGCATTTTCCCTTCACGAGCTTTTGAAAGATTGACTCTCGCGCGGCTAAATAGCGACGAGCTAATGTTGCGACAATGACGACAACGACGAAGACGAAGACGATGTTGTAGTCAGTGTCAAACAAACCCCGTTTACTCGATCTTTTGAACAATGGTGAGAAAACATTCCTTGTCTCTCATGAGACAAAAAATGCCTTGACGGTCTTTCTTAGTTTCTCCAAGTTTTTCACCCACTTTCATTATCTCTTAGCATTAAAAAACGAACGTAAAATGTAGATTTATAAACAGATGTGTCGCTGAATTAATCGTAGATCATAAATTCTTACTGACATTGATTTTTTATTTTAAATATAAAAATCTAGTCGCTGTTTCGTTTGAAGAAAATGTAAATCGTGATAGAATTGCCCATATATTTGCAGGTGCATTTTATTCTTGCCTTACGCCTCGTCATATCGCCTTATTCTCAACTGGGCTCTGGCGGCAAGCTCCAGAGCGAGTACTAGAGCACCGCCGTCAAGTCTTCTCAATTTTTTCTTCCTCGTCTTTTTTCCTTTATTTTTTTTTCTTTTTTATTCATAAAAAGCGGACAAAAGTAGCATGAGAGCGTGGAGACAGCCGAAGTAAGCAGGGCCCAGCAAGTTACGCAAAGCTTTTTCTTTCCCTCATTCGCCTCCGAGGCAAAAAGGTGTGCGAAACACAGAGTGCAATGTGCTTCAGTGCAGATTTTAAGGTATGGGCGCGCACTCTCTGGTTGTTGGTGAGAACACCAACCCTTGAAAAGTACAGTACAAGAGTCGCGTATTACCTGCAGTCATATACGTGTATATATAATTCTTTACAAGGGAGCCTATATAAAACGCCTTGCAGGGATTCAAGACATAAGCCATCTGAATGCGAAGGAGTTTCTTTATCTCGTGCAGCACCAAGCTTTTTATGCACATTATGTCTATAGATATAGATAAATATATACGTTAATGTATAAATATATATGTATATATATACATATTCTTTTTAGCAACGATTCTGTGCAAGAAAAGAGGCCGAGACGTGAAAAATACCGAAAAATAAAAGATTATAAACGAGTCCACATGGAATATGCTCGGGTGTCAGGTTACTGGTGCTAACAGATTGTGTATTCCACATCTTTTCGCAATCTCCAAGTGTCGTGTGATATTAACGTTATTGTTGTTCTATCACGATTCATCTTTTATGAGTAATCATTGAATTATACGCGTGTTTTATATCCGTTGAAACACAGAAACGTTATGCAACAGCATAAGTCTCAGAGATTAATTGCAGTGCTTGGAGGTTATTAAATATAATGTATGGGTAACTCTTTCGATCATATAATAAGCGTACAGGCACTGATTTACTTGAATATTATACCAATTCGAGGTACATCGTAATGGCGTTTCTAACATGCACGGGAAACCGTCGCAGTCTCAAAAATCATTCACTAAATACCGGTAATACACCAACAGACACTCATACGTAAGGGTGCATTAAAACTTAAGTACACGTAGGCAAACAACTCATTGGAACCTTTCGCAATGGATCGGAAGGCGGAACTTATGAAATACAAAACAAAGCTTTAATATAACACGATAATGCATACACACATTGACACGAGAATATTTATACACATAAGTATGTGTAGCGAACTGTGGACCGGAAGAGCGTGTCCACTGGAACATGTATCCTCCATGGAAACATCCACTTTTCTAAAGGAAATGGCCACTGCGCCATGAACTCTCTCACTCCCTCCTTTTCTCCCTGTATATACATGGAAGAGGCATTCTAGATTCTGTTCTCTCAGATAGAGCCACGGAATTCAATCTAATGAGTGGAGGCAAACCGAAACGTAGCGCGAACTACATAAAAAGCAAAAGAGATCGATGAATGTAATATTTCCAAAAGGAAATAATCTAAAAATGAAAACACCATGACCGACGTGGTGGACGTGGAACAATAGCCTCGATTTTTACGACAGTTAAAAAATCTCTATACACGTGCATAAGAGACTGTGGTGCAAGTGTAGGTGTGCAGAATGAGAAAGAGAACAGCCCGCGTCCTGCTTAAGAGGACGATCGCGGAACGATATACCTGTGTGACTGTACCCTCAGTCCGGACGTCCGTTGTTTTGTTACAATCACGCGTGCTATGAGCTGAGAAAGTGGCGCCATGGGGCCAACCATATTATGTTTTTATATACATCTAGGTAGAAAAAAAGGGAACAGGCAGATAAAAAGAAAGAGAGAAAATGCTTTAGGCAGTAGCTATGGATCACCGATCCAGGATGTAAAATCAGACAAGCCTTCTACAACATAAACAGCTTCGAAGAGGTGCGGAACATTTTCCGGTTACATTTACATATACGTGCAAAATAATGGCCATACCGCTGCCGAGGTGTGGTACCGTTTTTTTTATGTTTTTTTTTTTTTTTTGTATTTTCATATAATACTTTAAAGTAAGGGCTTTTTATTTGGAGACTTCTAAAATCATGGCCTGAGATATCCTTCCTATAGTACAGACAGAAAATTATTGATCACACGAAAGGAGTTTACGAGACGTGGAAGTTCCGGTTCCCAGTAAACTTTCGTTTTCAATTATTCAATGAATTTATCCGACATTGTGATCTATATAGAATAACCGCATTGGCGTCTTCAATTCTTAACTTTTATACAGTGTTATATAAAAATAAAAATAAAATATTATTCCGTGGTTCCCATGGAAAAATTTAATTGAATCAAGAATTAAATGGGGTTTCAATATTTATTTATGAAGCTCGCTCTGATAATTGAATTGCCTCTTGCATATATTTCGTTATAGGCAATATTCCAAAGAAAACATTTTTCTTGGTCCCTCCCTCTCTTTTTGTCTCCTTCTCTTTTCCTGTCACCCTCGCCTTGTGAGACTATCACGTTTACTTTCGGCAAGCAAGTTAGAAGCACCTACAGCTGTAAACTAGCTGCAACAAACTTCAAGTTATAAAGTGTGACTCGTAATGCACAATAGGGTGATGTACAACCACGACATCTCCTTCACCAGGATGAGTAACGACCTAGAGATCTCGAGTTTGGCGTTGGCCTCTCATATTGCTGTTATAAAAATATTTTTATCGCACGATTGTCAGCTGAAAAGAAATAAACATTTCGAAGCAATACAGCCAAGTGAGAAGAGAAATTTGGCTGAGAAACAAACATTTTTACGTGAAATCACACGACTATGCAGGATGCGAGTCATTGCGCAAAAAAATCTTAGCATTCTTATGTCTCCTGCAACATTATCTACGTTTCAATGCTTCTTTACGATGCAACCGAATACGAATAACAGAGACAAAGAAAAGAAAGGAAAAACTTCTCTCGCAGATTACAGCCAACACGTTATCACGATTTTGCGAAACACTTATAAAGACAAAACAAAACGAGATGTAAAATATTGTGCCAGAGATTTTTTTCTTTTCGTTCCGAAAATTCAGATCATTGAGGGCAATATCTGGACCATCGATTGACGAAGCCGAGCTGATTAGTGTGTCGTTGAATATAAAAGTGCGGAAAAAACGTAGCACGAATGATTCAAATGGTCTGTCGTATAGCAAAATGTAACACTTCCAAAAAATCTTCAAAACAGAAGGTAAATATCCGCGACGAAAGCTCACATTAACCAACGCTTGCAACCACGATATTGTACGTGGTTCGTAGCAATTGGAAAATGCATACAAGAGGCATATCCGAGTGCACGAGTTGATATTGGCACGCATGCAATAAGCGTTCGCACGCACGCGAGCCCTTCGGCGTGTGCCGCAACAAGTGTTCGCTGAACACGTGTATCACACACTAATGCGTACTCACGAGCGGTTCTACTATTATGTGCCTATGCTAATGTGCCACTACAAGCTACAGCTGTTTGTTAGATCAGGCCGAACCAATACACCAACAATGAGGATAGTTGAGAATCGATTGACCTTGCTGTGTATACGTTCCAACGCACAAGAAGATCGAGGAATTTGCTTTGTGTCGTATAAACCTCGATATGACCATGTCACACATGATTTGTCAACAATAATATTCTGTGAGGTTCGTATTGAGTAATTTTGACATAATATCTGTACCAGAATATTCTGAATTATTGCCTTGCTTATTTTAGGCAATCAGTAACATTTGACTGGTGGACGTTTTACCAAAACTTTATGATAATTTGCATCATCTATTAAGAACTGGACTTTGTCTTTAAATAAACGAGACGAAGATAAGAGCAAATGCGTTATTATTGAATAATGAAAGCGAACGAATAACACACGTCCCGATTATTTCAATGTGGGAAGACGAAGATACATCTGGCAACCGGAAATAACGAGTGAAGGGGGTTGTGGCTGTGAAGATTATGAGAATATCTGGTGGCAAGGGATACCACAACGTCCTCGTTTTTGTCTCATGTTTGAGAGCGTAGTGTCTTAACCTTCTTGAAAGAGCAATGGAGGCCAAGGAGCAACAAGTGGGAAAGATAGGGTGATGATGAGCGTCCAGCTTTCTTCATTCGTACAAAAAGTAAAAAAAAGAGAATGCGTAGAAAAAGACGAAGAAGAAGAAGTTGAACTTGAAGATGAGACCTTTAGGATTGTAGGTCGTGCGACGAAACTTCGATACAGGAACACACCAGACCATTGTCGTTTCAACGCCAAGTGGAGGGGAGCAGTGGCAGCATCAACACATCACGCTCTAGGTAGGGGTAACTTAAGACGGGTCTAAGTGAGTCTTCCGGCCGACGAGCAATGATAGCCCTGAGAACTGACCCGACCCCCGGATATGTGTTAGGCGCTCTCTCTCACTCTCTCCCTCTCTCTCTCTTTCTGACACACATACACGCGCCCACGAGTACGCAGGCGCATACACCCACACATTCAGAACTTCAGTATAGTAAGGTTGGTGCTTACAGCAATGAGCTACTTGCTGGCGAGTGACTCGCATATACTTGCACACCCGCGATGTCACAACATCGTCAGGTAGTCACGTGATATGCATTAGTACACAACGATATACCAGTATTAATCCGTGAGCACGAATTTTCCACTGTCGAACAAGCTGCGTAGTGAGAAATGTGGGGACTAAGTTACTCCATTTACGAAATCACTTAAAAAATGCCTGTTTATCATATTGAACATTTATTCCCATAAATTCGCAAATTTCAACGTCCAGCATTTCATAATTTTCCTATGTTTTTTTTTCTTGTTGTTTATTTATTAATTTTATTTATAGCAAATAAAACGATAACTCAAAGTTTCTTTGTGATTTTCTTATTCGATTTGGTACTCAATATAATTATTTTTAATCACAATCGTGACAAGGTAAAAAAATTTGGTTCGCAATTGGGTGGATGAGAAACAGAAACCTGATGAAAAATTGTTGATGATGATATTCTTTGTCACAATTGATTTTCGAATTAAGAGCATTGGGCCTTTCCACACGTGTCTGTAGCCCTTAAAAATAGTCAATAGTGATGCGTAAAGAAGCCATTAATGAAACGAATAGGCAAGTGGTTACGACTTTATTATATCCGTCTGTATAGCTTTGGTATTCGGAAGCAAAGTTAAATCGGTGTGCGGCAGCGTACATACATTAATGAAAGTATGTCTGTATGAATATATCGCTCCCTGCTTCTTTATTAACCACTCACCTATCTCTCATCTTGCTCTTTTTGTCGACTTCTCGCTCTTAGGAGACGAGGTCCACTAACCACGTCCAGAGAAAGTATTGTCCTATTGGTGGTGCGCGTAGAAATCCGTAGAGAGACAGTGTCAACACTTGGTCGATTCTCATGATCACTCGAGTGTATCGCCTTCCGCAGCTTTGTCAGCAAGTTCCGGATTTCAAGCACTGACGCGGCTGTACCCACTGAGGTTACGACCTCCAATACACTGACCCGCCTCTATGTTTATTTTCCAATTAGTCATTATTATTATTTTTCATTTTAATGTTAATAATTGAATTCAAGAGTTCACGTGACTATTCAGTTCCTAATAGAGATAAAAACAATGATAAATCAGGACAGGATTCGAAATCAAAAGAAAAGCGTCTGCCCTGTTGAAGAAATTTAAGATGAGAAAAAAAACGAAGAAGTCTACATGAATGATTAATTTTTTGACATGTTAAGCACCGCAAGTAAACTGCATTCTCGACGATGCAACTGTGCGCTAGGCCATAGCTTGTTTGCATGCTCGTATCGTGATGATAAATCCCGCGACGAAAGACGACTCGCGGTGCGTGAGAGGGTGAAACGAGTAGGTACGTCGCACACACTAAGAGCGAAGGGAAAGGACGTAGATTGCAACGCGCCCACGCCGTGCACTCTGTCTATAGTAAGGGATGGATGGAGGCGGTTGTAGCCTACTGGTACTATGGGCTTCTGACTGCGCTGGGCCACTTGAGAGAGCTTACCGTTTCCCTTATTCCTTCAATCAACGTCAGCTGGGGAGGCGAGTCTAGTGTGTACACTGGGCAAATACTCACGTACTCAGTACTAGAGCAGCATAGAGACCAATGACTACAGCGTCCATCCACATATACATTTTCCTGTGTACATATTACCATCCAGTCATATACATATATAATATAAATCTATACACATACGCAAAGGCATCTGTGGAAGCGTATTCTGATAATGGTAGTAGCTGGCTAGACGCTTTCTCTCTCATTCTTTCACTCTGACCCTTCTGAGAGTCATCGTATATCGATTCTTTTGTCCTGTAACGAAATGTCAGTTAAATGAAAACTTTGTGGGCCTCTTTCGCTGACTAGAACTCTTCTCATCGAGTCTTATGGAATTATCATCCCATAACACGAACCAAGAGCATAAATGATGATGATAATGAAGACGATGATGAGAGAGAACTAATTAAACGAATAACTTGGCGTCATCTAGCTTTATAATTAATTAAGTCTACTTCGTGGATGTGATCTTCCTGAGAACGAGAGAAACTGCCCAGAACTCTGCTAAATATATTTCTACACCGTAGCTCTATATAGATTTTTCGTGCAATGACAAAGCGCGATCCCGTTTTAAAATAGGAAGGAAGAGGACCGGATACCGGTGTGTAACTCATGCATCATAGGTCGTCTAAACGAGCTGTTTAGACGACTTCAAGTTAACCCAAATTGACTCAATTGGATTAAGCGCGTCGTGGCTCGTCCGACACTTGGGAACCGGCCCCGGGTGCTGCTCTGTACCACGTATATCACACTGCAGAGGCATTGAGCTTCCAGCTCCCAACTACAAGCGTCAACCATAAACAGTACGGAGACCCAACATGTATACCTACACATATATGTTTGTTTTTTTTTCCTACGAGTTACGAATATGTGCATATATTTCACTTTCGCTTCTCTTCTGAATTTTCAACGTATTACAGCATTGGATGTACTTTTTTTTGTTGAGTTCTCATCTTGTTCATTTTTTTCCCAACGCAGCCTCTTCTTCACACAAAATATAGCTCCTATGAAAGTCTCACACGCTTTTTTTTCTTCGCATCTCGCTAAATCGCCATCTCAGTGAATTCAGACCAGTTGACAGAATCATGTTACTCGTGTATGATGCTCTTTTGCTGTCGACTATTAAACCACGTGGCGCCTGGTGCGCAAACACTCGCGATTTATTTCGCTGACACTCTCATTTGTGCATAAAGTTTATTCCGGTCTCACGTTCTTCAAACCTTTTTTAAAGACTTCCCGAACGTTGAGTCATGAAAATTAAGCGTGAATGTTAATTCTGAAGAACTCTAAGATCAGATGGTACAGTTTTTAACGGATTCGAAAAAAATTGCATTTAAGAGGAGAAATCTTTCCTTATAATAACAATATATGCAATTGAGTTATTCGAAGTATAACATAGTCCGATGATGGCTCTCCCCTATATTCACTATAATTCTTTAACAGCTTAATTTGTCGATTGTTTATGCCTGCTGTGTTTCTCTTAAAACGACGGAAGGAAAGAGGACACAAAAAAGTGGGAGAGATTGGAAATGGAGCCAAACTAACACCAAAGAGTATAGATTGGCGAGGGTGTCGAGATTGGAGTGTCCGCTTCTTCGATGACTGTTATTATTCACAGTACGAGTGCTACGCACGTTCGAGGCCCTCTTTTCTCTTCCTCTATCGACACCATCCTCTTTCTCTTCTCTGCCACATCCATCGTTCAGTCTTATGCCTTCATTTTTCTCGTTTCATCTATAGATATATATCTGTCCCTCTTTGGTTAGATCTCCGGTATGTGCGTCACTCGCACTCATTATAAAAGAGGGCCCAGCACTGTCAAAGCGCGGGTGTTGGGATTGGAGTGTCCGCTTCTTGGATGACCGGGAGATCCAACGGTCGTATTATAAAATAGAACGCTAGTCTTCTGTGTTCTCTCTGCACTTCTCATCTGGACCCTACCACATCAATACATATACACACACTTGTTCTCTAGCTACTTATATTCATCTCTCATTCGGTCCACATGATCATCACGGCTCATTCGTCTTCTGTGTATGTGTGTGCACCTCTCTTTCGTGCTCTCTATCTCTCTCGCTCCCTCGATATGTCTCCAGTATATCCTCCATTCTTGTATGTAAGTTTATGTCTATATATTTATACAAATACTGGTAGTACATCAGTTGAGGTGGTATATATCGGTATACGGATCGTCGGAAGTCACCTTCCTCATTATCATACCAACCGTCCATCTCGCTCTCTCGAGCATAGCCTTCATCCTGTGCCCTAGTCACTTACAGCGATATGTATGTATATACGTAGGTGGTCAACCCAAGTGTTAACTTGTCGACAAGACCACGGCCGAGTCGAACAGCATAGAGTGCGTCGCTTTCGTGCGAGAACCCCTGACATGGGGGACAAGACGCAAGTCCATTACACTCAATCACTGCATGATTGGCTCAAACGATCGGACTACCGCTCGCCGTTTGTGTCATCAACGCGACTCGAGGCTTCGTCGTTTTCGTCGCAACCGTCATCGTCGTCACCACCATCTTTTATCTTGGTCTAACGCTTAACACTTGTACGCTTTTCGATATTTCTCATGGCTGTCATAACGAATCAGAATCAATAAAAATCGACACACCACTCTAACAAACCTTTCTAATTTATTTCGAAATTTTTAGGGAGCGAGTTTTGATGCTTTTTCATCATGAATCTTATTACGTAAATTCTGTATCCTGGATATGGTTATTAACACACTTATTAAAAGTGAATTTTGTTATATTGAAGGCATTTAAAAATCTCGACTTAATTTTGACAAATAAATAGAGAAGTGGGTCTTTTCGTTGATACATTTTAAATGTCTTTCTGTAGTAGGTTTCTCAGTTATCTATGGATAGGTCATCCAGTCAAAGCTACGTGGAAGAGAGCTCAGGGAAAACCTGGAGTCGCGACAAGTGTATCTTTCGGATGCTGCAACTTTAGCAATTGAATATAATTAAGTAATCCCAGAGGCGCCCGACTGGTACGACCTACGTAGATGTATATACTATAAATATATTAATACAAAAAGTCTGGAATTCGGCGATCCTACTCGAAAACTGCAGCTTGGATAGCTGCCATCAAGAATGTTACCACAACACATTCAAATAGCACCGAGACACTTTTAAGCATCTACATAACCCAACGACAATAACGCTGTAATCCGAGAGGGTACTACCGGTTGCCAATATGCTTGCTGTGCTCTTCATCTACATAACTGCCTGCAAAAGTACGAAAGCTTTGTAACAATAAAAGAGTTTTTCGTGGAGTTCATGGCATTAGAGCAATAGTTGAGAATATTTGGTGTGCAAGTATATCGGATTTTTAAAGTACTCTTCTGTACATTCTTGCCATAATTGTCAATGTTACCACATCGATGATCGAGAAATTTTCAATGACCAAAGATAATTTATCTGCGATATATATCGACCACGTTATTACTGAGTTGAATTTATTTTCTTGGCTACGCAGAAGACAGCTAAAGTATATGGACGAAGAATTGTATGATATCCGTTAAGCGATCTGTGACTCGTGCGACAGCAAAAACCGTTGCTCCACCCAAGCATAAGTCAACTGGTTTTCTTGAGATCGTTGGCGCGCGCACCTTTCTTAAGACGTTAGCGAGCTCCCTACATAACAGCCCCAAGACGTTGAAGGGAGCCAAGACTTTCTTTGGCTCGTGTATAAGAACGTGGCACATAACAATAACCGAACGAAAGGCCGAAACGTCGGTTACGCCTCGAAGCAGCAGCTGGCACGCGCAGTGCGCTACAGTCATAGAAACGACACGCTGGCGTGCTAGATGTCGATAAAAAGTTTGCGGGGACCCCTGTATAAGTTCCGGCTTATGCTCAACGCGCACCGGCTCCGTCTTTTCCTCTTTCTTCCTTTCTTTCTTTTTCGTTTTCTTTAACTTGCTGCCTCGACTCCCCTCTACTTCCTCGCTCCACTGATTTACCCTTACCATGCACAAAATTACCCCTCGTGGCGTCTGCACGAGACACATATCCCATATGAGACTCATTCCAAAGATACCTGGACATTTAAACCGTCAGGGAGAAAACGCCACCCGGTGGAACCACCTGAATGCCACCAAGAAATCCCCCACTCGATCTTACATTGTCGTAGCAGCTCGGGGATCAACAAATTTCAAATAATATCTCAAAATTTTGTCCACGATTGATGTTATGATAGAAACTTAAAACTTGATCGTTTTTAACAACACATCTGCCAAGATCTACTAGTTTGCCTTTTAACATTTTGATATTGCTATGTTCCTCGGCAAACAGATGATCATTCTCATAAATTTCACTCATAAACTTCATGAAACCATTTAGAACTCATTCATTCAAATCCGCTGTATAACTGATCTTTTTCTCGATGTCATGAAAATAATAATGCGCCATTTCGTCAAGTGCGAGAAAGATTTTAATATTAAAGACCCTCCGCCACTGAGGGCAAGGACCGTTGTCCCAACTTCTTTTCCATCCACGATGCAAGGACGCAGGGCGATGTACGATTTTTTGCACCTTTTAATATCAGACGTTAGTATTTCCCACAGTAGGAAGTCATGGGAACCCTAAATGAAAATGGGGCTAACCACATCTCGTGGAAAACCCTCTTCCTTCGGAGATTTGCGATGCAGTCTTCGTACGAGAGAGTTCAAACCTTGGGAATTTTCTCTGGGTGAGACCTTCGTAGCATTCGTTATAAAGGAGCGTTTTACGTCTTCGGAAATAAAAACTTCCCTCCAAAATTTTCAATCTCCCCTCAATTCTATTTCATTGATCGATCCGAACGATTGTCATCAAGACTCATAATGATCGTGCAACCCAAGAGGAAAGCGAGGTATATCGAATAAATCGAACGAAGAATATGCTGAAAACATTTTTTTCAAATCCACTCATAAATTAAGCAGTTGAACAGAATAAACATGTTAATTGTCAACATTGATAATTGATGAGGATCAGCATCGATGATACGAACAAATTTCCAACGAAAAATTATAGGTTCACCACATGGTATTAAATTATACCAAAAACAAGTATTTTAATAACACTTTCAAACCAAATGATTACGCTATAATCTCCAACACCCTGTCAATTTAAATTTAACATCCGTTAAACCGCACAATGATGTCGATTAACTCGGAATTTAACTACACGATAATACACACATATCGGTTATTTTCGGTGAGGTAATTTGCGACGAAAAAACACGAGAATACAAATGCGAGTACTGAACAAATTGAACAAGAGCTGTAAATTATGAAAATCGTGTCACCCATCGGGCAATACATACACTCGAAACGTATAACGTTTACATGGACACCATAACAACTTGTCCACATAATGGAGAACATATACAACAGGTACATACTTCAATCGTTTGTGTTTGTGTGTGTGTGTGTACATCGGGTTTGTATATATGATAATACCAGTGAAGGATTGTGGGGGAATTGTGGTGGGCGGTAGAACGAACGGGACGCGTGCCACTGAATCGAAACGATTTCGTACGAAAAATAACATCCGTAATATCCCTGGAGAGAGAAAAAGCGTGGGCAAGGGGGGGTCATAGGGGTCATCACGATCCGGATTGCGGATACTCATCGGTGTGGATTGCGCATTAACATGATTAACCAACAATTAATAACCCATCAATTGATAACGTGACTATAGTGTCATGTACTTGTTGCGCATTCCACGCATCCCTAATATGCAATAGCATCGGTTATCAACCACGTGAGGCAGGTTGCTGTTAGCTCAAATATTCTGTTTAATGCCATTCTAGTTTCTGACAAGTGGGCTACTCACATATAGATGAATAATTATTCCTTTTCCTCGTTTTTTAACGTCAATTTCATTTCAAATGCCATTAAAAGTTTCTTGTCCATAAAATATATAATATACAGGAATAAAAATAACCCCATTATGTTGATGGACATGGGCCGTTACTCACAACTGGTTTCCCATGCACCCCCTGCGAACTTTATCGTCGACCACATGACTCTTACGGGGGGTAAAATTCCGATGCATATGTCGTGTCTCGGAACTCGATTAAAATTACTGCTAGCTTAACAGAGAGATAGAGAGACTAATGATGCACTCGAGTCAAGCCTGTTATTCGAAAACTTATTCGTTGGGGTGGTTCTTAACTACTTTACCAATTCAAGCAAATTCTATCAAGTTCCGTACCAATTTTGGTGAATTTGTAAAAAAAACTATTCTACAGTTGGAAAATAAAAAATAATAAAATGGATTCCGAGAAAGAATTAGTTGAAAAGAAAAAAAAAGGAATAAAAATTCACCCAAGATTTCATTACAATTATAAACTTTGTTCGGTCTGAAGATATAGTGAATCAAGTATTTAAATCAAGATAAAAGCTAGACATATATAGATATAGACAGAAAGAGGATTCGCCTCGAGGCTTAGTGCACTTAATACAGTCCGTTAATTACCTAACTTGACGCTTACGTTATATAATAGGGAGAAGGACAACCGGGAAGATTATTGGATCTCCGTATATAGCCGATAGTTCGAAACAATAGAACCGATTGAGCGTGGCGCTCAGAGTGTGCCCGCGAGAGTTCAACGCGTTAACGATGCAAGTTTTCTTCCGCTATGTCCAGCAAGTTATAGAAAGGAAGAGTGGGAAACCTGCCTCTGCAACCCTCGGGCTATTCGATGACTTCTCTCAATGTTATTTCTAAATCACTTGTTTTATACATCTATACACAGTTTATAGTTGTTTCAATAGCGAATAAATCTATCGATCGTAGTTAGCACATACTTCCAAAGTCGATCAGCCTGTCTTATTAATAATAAAGAGGTTCAAAAAATTGCTCTCGAGCATAATGTCCTTTGAGACACAAAGTAGAGTCCACCTGTCTAGGCAGTGACATCACCACACGACAGAATGCTTGAAAGTGGGGTCCAATAAGCCCTTTGGTACTCAACTGAAAAGCAATGCTTCCTTCACTATTCTACAACTGTTCTTTTTTTTCTCAATCATAAAAAAATGTATGGAAACAGAAATTATTCGAAGAGCATAGAAAATGTCGAAATTCGAAGCAATGGGAATAGAAGAGCAGTGATAAAAATACAGTAATAATAAAAATGCATAATAGAAAAAAGAATGTGTAAAATTGAGAAACAAGAAAAGTTTTAGGTCCACGGGTGTCGCGGTTCACTCGTTAACCGGAAGTTAACGAAGCTTCCTACCGGATGATACGAATCTACATCCTTTTTTTCCTCTGGCAATTCTTTCATCGTTTTATATTCGTATCTCTGCTCTATGACAACGTACGAGGTCTGATTAATTCACACACCCGCTGAAGTCTATGTGTGTTTCTTTACACTACAAAATTCTGTTGCGCGTTTACATTATACTCAATGCAAAGACATATATATATATATAGTATATACGCAAGTGTAATTACTGTGTACATTTGAGTTTACAGTTCCAGTACTATGAACAAACTTTACTTCAGTGTCGCTTTTGGGGGCCCTTGTTCCCCGCCACCCTCTTGGTAATTACCGCTTCCCGGCTTACTTCCGACACTCGAGGCAAAGGCCTAACTTCCGGTGAGATCTCGCTTCACACACGAAAGGCGTACTACCTTTTTTTTTTATCGTCGTCATTCTCGTCCCCTTGTGCAGTCATCGTGCGACCTATACACGAAGGAACGCGGCATCAGAACACCCCCCTCGAAGTTTATGTACTTTCCCGTCCACAGGTATATGAACCGGTTGTAGGGGAACGAGTGCTTATCGAGAGTAGCCGATGCGCCGTTGATCGGTTGAGAACGGGTGTAGGAAAGTTGTATATAACTTAAACACCATATGCTCGCGGGCCTCGACCAAACGGTTCCCTCATCTGCTTCTATTTGACGAGCCTTACCAAGTCCTTGTGTCCGTATCGGACCGACCGACTGTCTTGTTCATAACACCAACTACTTTCATGAGTTTCTACTATTTTTTTCTCAACTTCTTCCAATTATTCGGGATTATAATGTGGACGAAGCGATAAGAAAATCCGTATCTTCTCAAATGAGAATATTTAAAATTTTATTTGAATAGTTAAAACAATTCCATTTCAATCATACCGACCAATATGGAGTCGTTGAAGACATGTAAACTAGTATTTGTAGCTCCTTAAGACTCAGGTAATACTTGTACTTGGAGCACGTATCAACCGGAGTAAGGGCCGTTGTGGTTTTATAATAAATTTTTTAAACTGACTTTCCTTGTACTATGTAATGAAACTTATGCAAAAATGACTTATATATCGGCTGTTAGTACATACTCAAGCGGACGATGGCGACAATGCAGGTTATGAACGAAGACGTAATAGTTTATGTCATGCCTTTACGTCTCAAAACGCTTACTCTACTGCTAAAGTATGTATACAAGAACAGAGAGGGATATGTGCTGGGGAAAGAAAGAGAGAGAGAGAGACTCGATAAACGCTTTGAAACTTTGATGGGGTCTTAGCATTGTTGCAAGGGTTGAAACAAATCGCTTTCTTTCTCGTGAACTCAGTCTACTAGCGTTTAAGGCAAGAAAAAAAATCCAGTTGTATCTAGTCAAAATTAAATCCACAAAGCTGTTTTTTTAAGGACAGAAATTTGAAAATACTTGCTCATAGAGTTTTATTCAATTTGATTGCTTTAACATTAAGAAATCTAGCATTTCCTAACAATTTCTCACGTTTGTTAACTACTTATAGTATTTCAAAACTGCACTTAGCCTTGTTGAAAGATCGACATGATTTCAATGATACTTTGAATCATATGTTATAACTGATTGTAACGTCGACAATAGATGGGAAGCGAAGCAAGATCGGGTGATAACATAATACGATGTACAGGGTTCCATTCTTTGCGATAACAGTTGAAAGAAATATTAGAAAAATGGTCTGTCTTGGAGCAACGTCGAGAGCTATCAATAATTTTTCTTTTCATCGAGCATTGACCCCCATTGCTTTAGCTCATCCCAATGAGACAAGAACAGAAAAGAATGTAGATGTGTAGTACAGCGTAAAGAGAGAACGATTAAGTCTGAAAATTGTATAACTATATATTTTTTGTATGCGAATAAGATATTCAGTGGGAGTAATTTTCTTATGGTCTATTCAAAGACCTCCAGCCTTGTATTTCTTGCCATATACCACCGTGTCGAGGCTCCCGTGTACTCCAACGTGTCCAACCAATCATTCCACACGTGCATATACACTTTGTTCATTTATACATAGCAGTACGTGCGCGTATACGTTGAAAATATACGTACACATCTTGGATTGCCTGGTTTCACATGTGACGATGTCGAAGTACGTTTCTACGAGTGGTAGAATCTGCCAAGTACTCAATAGGGGGCTTTAGACCAAGTATACAACTTATCGTGTGAATAGGGATGCATAGTTACCACTGTCATAAACTCGCTCATTTCACTGTATCTCGTATAAAAACTATGTGTACCATCAATCGCGTAGATATATTTTCGTGCGATCGATATGCAGCTCAGTGAAAGCTTTTATTTGTTCTTTTTTGTTTTTTCTAAAAAATTAAAAAACTGACATCTTTGCATTTACCAAACAAAAAATATATTTATTTTTTGTTCGATGTGGATGTAAAATTTATATGATGGAAAAAATGCTGATGTCTGGTGTAAACGTCAAGTAAGTTTGTAATGAAAAAAAATTGTTCGTTTTTTGAATTGCAGACGGAAAGAGTCGACAAAATAAAAATCGCGAAGAGGTGGCGAGGGGCAGTTAGCCCTTTGGCGAGCTCGAAGGATGCAGCTCCCAGGCGGGGGCACGAGAAGACCACCAGCGCGAGCTCCTGCAAGTACACTCGCGATAATCAACGGGAGCAAAATCAAGAGTCAACAAAAACATCGTCGAGAGCAATACACGCCGAGCGGGAGAAGCTGCCATCGTGGCAGAAACGTCACCAGGCCCGACAGCAACAACTCCGGTAGTTCGGCAGCACCTGGCCCTGACAACGACACAATTCCTTTAAAGTATCGCAAAAGGGACACAAGTTCGTACCAACGACATCGAATAATCGCCGAGAGGGAGCAAAAGAAGTACCTAAAGCAGGATCTAAAGATCTTGACGTCGTATCCGCGACGAAAAGAGTGGGCCAAAGAATAGTGAAAAATAAATTAGACGAGAAAGAGGAAGAGAAAGAAGACGGGAAACGAGGACTAATAAGTATTACACGGAGCAGTAGGCAAAAGAAAGCATTAAGTTGCGGGAAAACAATATAAGAGAAAAGAAAAAAGTTTCGACGACGAGAAATAAAGAATCGGTAGATATAAGCGGGGTAAAAAAAAGACGTGGCGAGAAGAAGCCGGGACTTACGAGAGTAAAGACGGGTAAAATTAGGAAAAAGCGGACAAAAAGAACTCGAAAAAAAAGAAAAGAGTTAGGCAGTGCGTGCAGCAACTAAAACCAAAAAGGATCGGGGGTGGCGGTGGAAGCTCCCACAGGAAGTCCGAGAGGAAGTAAGGAAAAAGCATCATCGACGGTGAGTGTATCGGCTGCTAGTCAGGGTCTCACCGGTGTAAAGTTCGTTGTAGTCCGAATCGGCTGTGGCAGCGGGTGCCGACGAGAAGGCGGTAGGCGCGCGCGCGCCCCACCGCATAGGGGGAAACGAAGAAAGAGAAGTAGGAGTTGGAGTAGACGACGTAACGGTGGAGGAGGCGCAGCGTCGTGAAAGTGGGGATCGTTCGTGCGAAAACGAGAGAAGTGGGGACGCTAGTGAGAAAGAGTGAGTGAGAGTGAGAAAACGAGACGGAGAGACTAAGCTGGTGCTGGTAGAAGGCGAATTGCGGGTCGGTCAGGGGTAGGGTAGCTGAGTCGTCAGGCTTCGAAGAGAGAGCGAGATAGAGAGAGTGACAGAGTGAAACACGAGCGAAGCACGACGGCAAGAGCAAGCAGAGCCACGAGGCAAGCTATTCGAGCGCGAAGGGGAGGGGTGACAAGGAGCCCTGGCGGGGAGAGGACGCGGAGGCCTTCGGGGGGCCGACCAACCAGACGGCCGATGATGTCATCGGAGGAGGAGACCGACTGTTTCGCCCTCTACGGAGCAACCACGGATAGCAAGCAACAGCAACTCCTAAAGAAGCAGAAGCGCACCAGACAGCGCGTGGACGCCGGCGAGCCACGCAACAGCTACTCGAGCATACCAAACTTTAGCTCCCGGCCATCATTTTTCGGTGGTGCACAATACAGTTCTATATTCAGTGGTTCCGGTCCACCGTCGAGTCATCAGTCTTTACAACAACAACAACAATCTCAACATCAGCAACAACGTCAGCAACAGTCTGGCGCAGCTGGTGGAATTCAAGGTCACCTCGGAGCAACGACGGGGCCAACGACTCAGCATTCTGCCCACGCGGCATTCGACTTTTTCGGGGCTCCGGGCTTTGGCCCTGCCAAGATGCTGAACGAGCCCCTTGGACGACAGGTTAAGCAGGCGAGTGACGCTGGAGGCTCACCGCCCGAAGGAAGCCAAGGAATGACAGGAGCGGGCATGGATCAGGCGGCGAATCTTCAGCCGGGGGTGGTTATCAATTGTGACGACCCGGCCACCGCTGTTGAACTCACTCAACACATGCTTCGTGATATACTTCAGAGGCGAAAAATGTCCGCGCTCTCAAGTCAGGAACAACCGAACAATAATAACAGTATACATAGTAACAACAATAATAACAACAATAATACGACGACGGAATTGCTGAAGTCTCAACAACATCGACAGCAGAGTCCTCAGCAGCATCATCAAAATAGTGATAGTGCGCGAGCGATCAGTGGGACAGTGCAGAGTGGAGGGGAAGAAAGTGTCGATGGGAATAACGTAATCGCGAATCATAGTGAACGTGATACGGTGATGCCCGGTGACGCGGAAGATAGTGCTGAAGATGCGGCTTCGGCTGCGCGTGCGATGGAAGAAGCTTTTGCGGAAGCCGGTATGGAGCCTGGGGCAAATCTCGAAGGGTCGGATTGTGAACAAAGTTTACCACCGAGTCCATCGGCACCACGATCCGGATCGGTTTCTGTTAAAGAGGAACTCGAAGATTCGATGAACATCAAAAGAAGCCCGAGTCATTCGCCCTGTCCAATATTGCCCAAGGCTGAGACGACTTCACCAACATCAGACGTTAAACGTGCCCGAGTGGAAAACATTGTGAGTACGATGCGCAGTGTCAGTAGTCCCGCCTGTAATCCTAGCGCTGTGAACGGTTGCAAAAAACGCAAGCTTTACCAACCCCAGCAACAGACTGCACATCACGTGCTACAGCATGGTATTAGCGATACCATGCTTGACGACGAAGAGGAGAGTGAAGAGGAAGACGATCCGGCGACGATTAGACGAAAACGTGAACAAAAAGATACATTGCAAAGTCAATTGAAGTTATTAAAAGGTGAACTCGCAGCAATGAAACAAAAGTACGACGAACTTACAACACGAGGTTGGATGTTGCCGGAAAATAGTGATAGTGGTGACGCTCCTACAAGTCCTCAGCATCATCCCCATCCTCAACCACCACCTCGACCACCAAGACCTCATCCGCCACCCTACAACGGTCTCCCACCACTGCCACCCGATCACCCGCATGCGGCCGCTGCAGCGATGTACCAAATGGGACAGAAGCTATATATGGAGCAGGCTCATGCAGAATGCATTAAGCAACAACAAGAAGCCGCAGTTAGACAACAACAGGTAGCAGCACAACAACAGCAACATCATCAACAACAACAACAACAGCAGCAACAGCAACAGCAACAAGCAGTGGTGCAACAGCAACAAAAACAACAGCAACAGGCGCAACAGGCTGCTGCGCAACAACAGCAACACCAGCAACGTCAACAATCACCTCAGCCATCCAGTCAGCCATCGAGTCAGATAAATACCGGACCACCAACCCCACAGACACCGGTTATGCCACCTAGTGGCATCGCGCATCCGCATAAGGACTTCCAGGAAAGGTTAAATGTGTTCAGAAGTGCTGCCAGTAGGGTGCCAACGGGACCCTCCGGTACTCATATACCATGGGCTGATCTTGAAGGTTTCGCAGATATTCTCAAGTCAGAAATCGCGACATCATTGGCCAATTTAGTAGATGAAGTTGTGTCGAGATACGTGCAGCCTCGAAGGATTCTCAGTAAACAGAGTGGCGATGTGGCACAAGCGGCTGCTGATCAGTTCAACAAGGATCTTATACTCGCGAGTCAATTACTCGAGAGGAAATCACCGCGAACGAAAGTCGTAGACAGGGGAGCACCACAAACTACCGGTGGCCCAAACGGACAACGGGGGCCCCTCAACGGTGGGCCCCCGGCTCAAACCGCGGGTTTCCCGCAAATCGGTACCATGAGTGGGCCTCATCGCCAACTATCTGGCCCAACGGAAAATAATCTTAATCAGATAAATCAATTACCACCTCACGCGAGGTCGGGCGCCGGAATGTTCCAAACACCAAAACCACCAACGATATATGGGATGGCCTCTATGCAGGCACAACAACAACAGCAACAGCAACAAGTCCAACAGCGAGAACAACAACAGCGGGAACAGCAGCAGCGAGATTACTGCGCTCTCAGAGGTGATGACAGAGAAGCCAGAGAAGCCGAGCAGAACGAAGCCCTTTCCCTCGTGATAACACCGAAGAAAAGGCGACATAAGGTAAGCCAACCTGTTCGTACAATCCTTATTAGAAAGTAGAAAAATACCCCAAAAATATCCTACGATCCTCGCGGTAACCGAACGGTTTTAACGTCAGGTTACCGACACGAGGATTACACCCAGAACTGTCTCGAGAATCTTGGCGCAAGAGGGCAATGGTTCACAGGGCGGTAGCGACAGTCCGCCACCACCACCACCACCGAGACCGTACCACGCGCCACCTCCGATGTTACCAGTCTCTTTGCCGACGAGTGTGGCGATACCGAATCCGAGTCTGCACGAGAGTCAAGTGTTTTCGCCGTACTCACCTTTCTTCAATCCTCACGCGGGGCATTCGGGTCAGGTACCATCGTCAGGACCTCACCATCTTCCAGCGAGTCCGCCTGGTGGAGGAGTCGAGTTGCGTGACTCGCCACCACTACCTCACCCACCCTCGATGCTTCATCCGGCATTACTTGCGGTGGCTCAACACGGCAGTCCCGATTATGGACACCTGAGGATGGATAGTAATGACAGAAATAGCGATTGCAACTCTGGTGAAATCAGCTATGATGGAATTCAACCTACAATATCCTTTGCTAATACTAATTGAACATTATTTACAAAAATCAATTCTTATATTTCAAAAATATACATCATTGGCAAATGTGGTGGAAAGTTTTTAAAAACTAAAAAAGTATGAAAACAAATTTATCCAAATAACTTCGAGAATCAAGGGAGGGGAGTAGCTTCAAAAATGCAATTTTCAAGATTTTTATTCCATTTTGTTTGGTCGAATTGCTTTTTCGATTTTATAATTTTGATCTATGGCAGAAAAGATCTCATTCAAGTACGAGAATACGGTATCTTGAGATTGTGAGTAGATACGAGTTTCCAAGTGCTTCGTTCGTAACTATTATAGTTCGCAGTCTTAATAGCAAGGAAGGAAGTTATAGAGAGGAAAAAGTAGCGGGCAACAGGGAAATGAGATTAGTTCTTTGGTAAACAAAGAAAACAATGTTGCATGTGATTTCAGAAACTGGAATGTAGCGTTCCACGAGAACGAAGAGAGGCGGAAGTCGAACGCGAGTATACAGAAGAAACTTTGGACGGTAAATTTTTGGCGGAAGAGAAACTCGAGAAGCCAAGGAAAGTGATATAGTTGTGAAAGGATCGAGAATTGCGGGTAAAGTCAGAGAAGCAGGGTTACGGTGTTATATAGCTCGAAACCAATGTTAGATTAGTTTGCTACGGGAGTTACGCTAATGTTAGCTGTTGCATTTACGAACAGAGTTTGTTCGGCAACTAGGCAGCGAGAGAAGCCGAACGAAAGTTCTTTGACCTGAGCTTCGGTGACTGGTCAGCTTCTGCCTGGCAACTTTCAACCAAACCAATAATCTGTCCCGCAATTTCCCGGATCTAGTCTCAGTGAAGAACAGTAAAGAACAAGTGAAGTAGTGTTGGGAAATTCCGCCTTCTGAGTCCACCCACTTTACGAGTTGCTTTGTAGGTTTATCCTTAAGGATGTGGGTACAATGCATTATAAGTAATAAATAAGGGGCGGATTGTTGTCTCAAAAATTGTGTGCGAACCAGAATTGCAAGGGTTGATGATACGGTAAAGTTAGGTAGAGTAGGAAAGAAGATGTTTAAAAAAAAAGCAAAGAGTGGGCGAGCAGTGAAAAAGGGAAGCGCCGAGAAAAAGAGAGTAAAACAACATCGAGTCTTGTATGAAGGCACACACTGCAGCGGAACTGCATCGTGGGCGTTCGATCGGTGTACAACATTCTTTGCCACCTTTTTAGTTCGGCCTTTGATGTAAAATCAATGCTGTCGTATTTTTCTACCGCCCTCGATTTTCATTTTTCTCCCCTCTTACTCATCTCTTTCTCCCTTCGTCTCGTTTTCTTCTAGTTCTCTCATCGTCCCTGATAGGGTAGGTCGAGTTCGCAGCTATAGGTAGTGCAGCCAAACTACCAAAATGTCTCATTCTCCAGTGCCTTCGTATGGTGCAGTTGATATGTTCATACCATCGACATGCCGAATATTTTTTACGAAATTTTTTTTCCTCAAGTATGATCCACCTTTTCAATGCTCTATTACCGGAACGAAGAAATAGTTTAAAATGTCTTGAAACTTGAATGATTTAAAATATCCTTTTAAATTTAAATCATTTTCTGGATCTAAGATGTTTCATGATTTTAAGTGAAAATGATAAAATCATTTTTTTTACTAACAGCTTTTGACGCACCCTTGAAAAAACATAGTTTCTTTTTTTGCGTATGACAGCAGTCGTTATATAAACAATCCGTGGTGAACAGTTAATTCAACGCAGAGTCGTAAACAGGGCCAATACAGCTGTCAAAGTTTGGCAACGCCACTGGTGATAGAGGGGTACGAAGTACGCCCGATTAAGTGAATAAGATTGTAATGAAACCACAGAGGGAGATCCTATTACCGGTAAGGAGCCCGTAAGGCTTCAGCTGAGGATTCGGCCAATCGTAGGTCAACCTAAGCTAACGTTAGACCCCTCTATCTATGTCGCGCTATGTCTCCCTCTCAGTCTCAATACAGACTCGCTTAACCCTCGGCGGGAGTGCCACAGCTTGTACGATTTCTAATCCAATTTAATACGAAGGAAAACACGATTAAATTTGAGATATCCGAGTGCTGAGGTGAGACAGAATATAATACCACGATCCTCACAATGATTGAAAAAGACATACAAACTAAGCTTGGATTTTTTTGTCCAATACATCACCACATTTTGCTAAAGCCAATAAGGAAGCTGCTCGAAGTCATAAATGATTTTTAATTTTCAAATATTCCACGATAATTCCCTTAACCACAGTGAACTCGGCGACGTTGACGCCCATGCATTTGAGGAAGGCGAAGCTCATGTTCTTCTGGGTGAGGTATCCATCCTCGACCGTCCTTAAGATGTACTTTCCAGACATCAAATTCAACAAGAACAACACGGCGCAGCTGGTCAAATGGTTCTCCAACTTTCGGTGAGTACATTTCATAATTGCTTTATAAATGAAACACAAATTTGTGTAACCCTTTTGTACCGAAGTATAAAAATGTTGGTCATTCGAGTACTTTGAATTTTTCATTCCTTCGTAACTCGATCCCAGGAGATTTCCAAGTTTCATTGTACAAGTAAATATGACATTAACAGAGAATACTAAAAATAGAAAAATTTTCGGGCGATTATATCTGTCTTACTAGTAAATGTTGTTGAAAACGTCTAAAATTTTACGCAAATGACGATGAAGAAAGAACGAGGAAGAGGTTCCAAACGGAATAAGCTTCCCGAGTGAATCGACCACTCCCATTTCGTTCTAAAACGTACGATCGTACACGTAGGAACGTCAGGTATATCTCATGATAGGAAAGAGGTTTGTCCCGAGCAGAACCCAAGAGACGCGAGAGTCACGGTGGGTGTGTCCGAATCTTAATTACCACTAGACCGCGAGTTATATAGCGACCTAGCTCACTGCTTGTGCTGATTCCGTGGCTGGTGTTGCTTCCTACTAGGCTTGATATAAGTAAGTCTGGGACGAGAGCTCTCGAGCAAACATATATTATAGGCCAGTTTGCGAGTGAACCAGGTGATACAAGGTTGGTGGGCTATATTCTATACGTAGCCTAGTTCATACCGAACAGCCACACTCGTTGAGCATTAGCCTGATTATAATTAGGCTGAGTAGGAGCGAAGAGATCGCAGATACATGAAGCTTCGAACCAAGTCCAGCGAGAACGGGTGTGAGTCCGCTTGGCCTCGACCTCTTCCTTGTATAAAGATTTATTCATCTCTCTTTTTCTACATATAATAAAACATTGCGAGGGGTCCTTTGTCTGTAATTTTTGAATTTGAACCAAATTTTTTTACATATCGACTACTTATTTCACGTACATATCTGCCTGTCTGCCAGTTCAGTTTTTTCCTTCATAATTCAAGAACTCATCATAGCTTGATGCTTCTAGTTAGTAGAATATTTCGAACAATTGAAAAAAAATAAAAAAAAAATAAAAAATACAAATAGGTTGAAGGTTTTTTTTTTATTAATACTCGTTTCTTTGAATTCATGATCTGTTGAAATCAAATCGCAAAGCAAAATGAAAACGTTGAGGTTAAAACATTCTTAACATTTTTGTCCGCATATAATTTGTAACAAAAAAAAACACAATTTACAGTATATAACAGAAGGCTTATTACGTGGAAGATTTCATTATAAATTCGTCCTCCGTGTCTGCCTGAGGCAACACGCCGTTGCTCGACCACCCCATTTTTCACTCCGGCTACGAGTGCAACCCTCGTCTCGAGCCGTGTACAAATCTACCCTCTTAGTCTTTCGCGGTCTCTTTATCTTGTCCTTTTGCTTAGAACTCACGTTTTTGCAAATCGTTTCGTGGGAACAGCTAAACAACTAGAATCTTCTATTTTCATTTGAAAATAGTTCGAGTACATGGGAAAACTATATTTGAATCACTGTCTATAGCAGAACCAAAAAAACGCGTCTATGCTTTAGCATCGAAAGTATCGTAGAAAAAGAATCGAGTCACAGAAGGACCTTGAGGAGGGGTAGTGACGAAAGGGATAGCGATGAAACGATAACAGTTCTGAGTAACACGCTGTCGTGCATACTATAATATTACAGGGCAAAATAACGCATTAAGTTCCTTCCGTTCCTTCCTTCCTTCCTACCGATACATACGTGCAGAAACGAGCAACCCTCTGCCCCTTACCCTTACACGGCCCAAGCACCCCACGACTAATCACGTAAGGGTTTACTAGGCTCTTGCCTCCTTGTTGTCTCTACCACTAGTCAACCGGGAGTCGAGCGTGCTCGATCTGATAGCCTAATGCACGACTTCCTATGCGGAAAAGCTACATTATTTTACACTTTTGCGTACACAGACATTTCCGTGTGTATTAGTAGCGTCAGCGGACTGATATAAGCATGTACTGCTGCTTCACGTGATCGCTTCCTTCGGTCTCTTGCCATCAGACATTCACCATTCTATCGACTTCCAAACTATTTTTTTCGCAGCGAAGAAAATTCTGCACATTTTCTTTTTCTATTATATTCTTGCTCGCACATCTTATCAGTCCCATCATTACTTTCGATCAAGTTGTACATTTTTGTTTCGTAAACTACTCGTTCATGCACCAAGTGTCTAGTATAAAATATCGAACTTTAAGCACAAGCTCCGTCAACTCTCATTCGTATGCACGATCGTGATCCTATAGACCCGCCCGCCACCGAGTCTTTCTCCACTTGCGATGGACTATACACACAATTGTTTTATACATACAATACGTATACGGTAGATATACATATAGGATCCGATCTGAATATGTTATATATATACATATATAATCATCTAGACGCAAGGACAAACTTTTTCCTATACTTTATAAACCACCGTGAGCGTCTCACGAACGTTGTTTTTACCGTCCTCTGTGTTCCTCTCCCATTCTTCGATATGCATGCAACGCGCCCAAGGCGGAGCCATATAAACGTTTTCCGGTTTTTGTTAGTCGGGGAAAAATTAAATATATGGGAAAAGAGAAAATAATTCCTGACTGAACCTTGACATTGGCTCGCTATAACGAGGATAAATAAAATGGAAAAATAATAACAAATTTCGTTGCTAAAATATTTCGTTCGAAAAATTATGACTCATCGTGCAGTTATCTCCCTTGAGAGAAATATTTTTCTCGCAATCGAGCTTATTGAAGCTCAAGTACCATTCGCGTGTTTATTGTCGACTAGCAATGTTTGACAAAAGGAGGTAGAACAGAATTCTCCACCATCTTTGTCCACCTGGTGATTGGGGTCGTGTATAGAGAATGATCATTGCTGTTTACACCATCGAATTGAAGGTGAAGCAAAAACAACAAGCTTGGAAAAGTGAGATAGAGGTATCGTACTAGGGACCGGAGGAAGGAGGCAGAGGGAACGTTAGCTTGGCGCTATCAGATCCCACGGTGGGACACGCGACTCTGAGCAGCGGCTCCGCCTAGATCCTATCTTCTTGGATGGGAGGAATTTTATGTCGTATAATGGACAACGGACGAACACGACATAGGTTAACGCGGGAAGCTAGATCGTGGCACGAAACTCTTTTGCCCTTCCCTCTCTTCCTCTCTTTCTTTTTATCTATCTCGATTTCCCTCATTCTTTCTTTATACCACTTTGCCTGTTGCCAAATCACCAACCATCTACCAGTGACCGCTCATCAATCCTAGCTCATCTCGGTCTTGAGGATTAAAAAAATATGTAAGCCAAGTTTGTTCTCTTAGTATTTTTCTAGACAAACAATCGGTGAACAAAAATGAGTGTCGAATGAGAATTAAGAGGACAATGTGACAGAGATACCTCATTAATCTAAAAGCAAATTATTTAGCATGTGATATTGATTATCCATCACACTCGAGACATATTTCACAATTTTCAATACCTGAAAAATCTTTTTATAAGACTATAATGGAATAATGTTGATTGAAAAAAGACCTTGGAAGATTCCATTAACTTTCTTGAGGTAAAATACCCCATAGATCGGCGCATATTGTTAATGGTATATATTTGAAGTCTATAGGATATTTTACCTTAATCGTAATGCTTCTCTAAGAAATGCACGCAAAGGTTGTTACCGTAAATAATTGAGTAGTCACGACGAGTTCTGTGAATAATAGATATACCAAAAGACACTATAGCACGGAGCGCGCAAAGTCAGCCTTTTCAGGGTAAAATGATAAAGCTTCTAAGCCGAAGCTTGAGCTGATAATTCATACACAGCGAGTGTAGGTGCGCCCCAGGGTGCTTGCGGTATTTTTCGTGACGTACCTATATGACGTCTTTTGCCCCATCGTAATTTCTTCGCCACCCTCTTATCACCACATTTGATCGTTTGGTGGACGTACATTATCTACCCTCGGCCAGTTATCTATCCATCTATTTCTTATCTTTATTTTTCTACTTTATCATATGTATCTTTTATTCATGTATATACATTTGATACATTCGCATCAAAAACAATGTACAAAGCTACAAGAACCTCCTGTGATCGAAGTGGTTGTTTCTCTACTGCTGATGAAGTGGTAATTTTCCAAAACCACATTCTCGATGAGCCACAAATGTTACAACTTTTTATTGTGATAGACCCAGCGTAGTCTTTGTGACGCACTTAATTGCACGTCACCTTAACGCATAACGTAACAGTCAGAGGGTGAATATGTGGATAATAGAGAGGAAAGGAATAGGGAGCAATAAAACAATAAGATATCCAATTAAAACTCATTGGTAGAACAGAGCTTACGCAAATCTGGACTAAACACGTGGAGGAAGTTGAGAGGGCGTTAAAAACCGGGCTTGAGGATATATTCCTGCAAGACAAGAGGCAATCTCATTCACGTACACAGACTTCAGGAGCGACGTGTGTGCTCTCTTATTCTCATTTAACTCTGTCCTCTTTCGTTCTATCTCATTCTTCTTCGCTTTCAGTTTAATCCGCACATCAGCATCTCGGGCGAGTGTGTTTTTTAATCTCAAAAGATTGTGTGTACTCAGTCGTACACGAAAGTGGTAGGTACACCCACGCGGTTACTCAATAGACATGATGCCGCAATATTGTCAGAGATCTTCGCATGCATACATGTGACGCTTTAATACACATGTTTGCGAGTAGACTTTCAGTATAGTTTATAAGATAAAAAAGTTGCCCATTTCCGGGGTCTCTTTAGTATTACCGAGAGGGTGCATCCATTTTTTTTTTTTTTTTTTTCGTGAAAGGCATTTCGCGTGTGACATTTAGTGGAAAACCCAAAGAAAGTGCAGAATTAAAATGGAAAGAACACGTATATGTAGCCACAAGATCGTTACGACCCACATCAACTATTAACAACTTGGCTGTATCTGGGCAGTTCATATTTTTTTTAAACCATGCGAACTTTTCCACTTTTTGGCAGGTTTTTCCTTTTTTTTTTACATATAACAATTTTACATCAATCTTCGAAATTTAATCTCACAAATTTCAAAGAAGTAATTAGCAGAGAATAATGTTTTTCACATAAAAAATATTTTTTTAATTACTGGATTAAAATTCTTGAAAATTTTATTTAAAAAGAAATACTCCTTGAATCTCGTATCAGAAACAGCAGTACGTTGTATTTATAAAATTGCTTACTTTCTGAATCATGACTACAACAACTACACAGATTATTCCACGTACGAAGAGAACAAGAAAAAAGACTCCTCACTCTCCCAGTACCCCCGCCTCCTCGATTTCGTATATACTGCTTCTACAAACGACTGAGAAAAAGTCGTCGCACGTATGTACATAATATATACCCGCGAAAAGCGAGGAAAGGACAATTAGAGTCCTCAGGTTTTCCTCTTATTGTGAGGAATTAACTGCACTGCTTGCTTGCTTGCTTGCTTGCTTGCTTGCTTACCTGCTGCGGCCTTAAACTTCCCTCACTGTTTGTTATATATCGTATGTGCTCGTTCCAACTGCTGTAACCCTGCCGAGAGATGACGGTGGTGGTAGCAGCAGCTCGACGAAAAAATTTGAGCCTCAAGCTGCTATGCAGTGCAAAGAAACTCATGTATAATTGGGGCACGTAAATATATATATGTATATGTACACATGCTCCTCATTCCAAGCTTTCGTACGTAGTACACAAAGAAATGTTAATACTTAGCATCGTCCCATTGGTCTTTATTTTTGGCTCAACACTTGTCCACCCAAAAAAGAGATTTGTATCACTTCCGCAATCGTCGATTTTTTATTTTTGACTATCGATACTCCATTCATTGTTATTTTTCATATTAAACAAAAGTGTAATCTCATTTTCTAGCTGATTCGACAGTGTTTTGTTGTTATTAAAAAACATTCCGATATTTGCGTAATGTTTGTAAGCAGATGTCAGCAATTTTATCAGTCATGCTAAGTTTTCTGTCAAGTTTGATATCTTCGCTTCTGATTATAATTTTTATTGTACAAGACTGTCATGAATTAATTTTCATTAGTCAGAAATTCCATTCGAGCGATTGCGGTACAATAAAAACGAAAAAAAAAAAAAAAAACATCGAAATTGTTAATCAATAACGCGAAAATCGGACATTTGCGTCCACTAACTTCAATGTTTAGTTGCCTGGTCGATCTCGAAGAGAGAAGCGTGTATTTTTGGCTAAATGAGCAAGTATCCGCGTAGTGCCTTTGAGACAAAAGCTTTGGAAGAAGGGAGGATGAACGCACAGAGGGCGGATACAGAGCCGGAGGGGGTGGCAGGCGGCGAGGGTATTCGCCGATTCGAGAGTTCGGCAGTGAGGCTCTGAGACTTTGCAAAGAGAGGGATTTTTAGGGAGAGAAAAAAGATAGAAGCTGGCGGAGAGTGGAAGACTATGCGAAAATGTGCGGTAACGACGGTAAGGAGTGAGAAAAAGGGTTGAATCCGCGTGTACACAGATTGTGAAGCTGAGTGCCAACGAGAATAGCGATGTATCGCTTTCGCTACTTCCTCAAGATGGACCATCTTTTTTAAAGCCCTCTTTTCCGCCCCCTCTCCAAGTTTCCCGCTCCTGTGGCTGTATAATTTTTTTACGACTCCCGGTTTTCGTCTGGATCCTTGTCGTTCTCTTCTCGCTAATGAGAAGAATGAGGAAACTTTGCTCTTTGAGCAATTTGGATGCTGTGTAAAACCAAGGCGTTCTGTAGCCTCGAAGGAACAAGCGTTTGGAAGCAAGACGACCATAGCTCTTGATTTTTTAAATACGAAACTCACTTCTTATACTTTCCATTAGTAGAAATTAATCTGCACTTGTATAAAAATGTACAAAATATATATAAAAACGTATAAAACAGTTGATACATGCCAATTATCATCACTGCTGTATACACAAGTCTAAAAAATCGTAATAGTACAATAAAATAAAAAATAAAAAGCATTATTTGAATTAATCTTTGTGTTTTTAATAGAGAAAAACGATTTTGTTACTTTTTTGGTCAACTTGCTCAACGACCAAAAGCACTCTATGAAGATTCTGTTCTTATTTTTGTACTCTGGCGTATCATCTTGAAAACTTTGCACGTCGAGTTACTACGTATGTTGCTTCAGGTCTATTTAATACAAAAAATGAATATTGAGTCGTTACTGATCGATATTAAATGAAATTTATGAACTAGAAGTTATAGAAATGCAACTAAAAACTTTTAAATCTATATAGAGAGCTGGCAGTATATAAAATATATTGTGAAATTGACAGGAAACCTTTCTTAGTATAAACTTATCAATAACGCACTCTGGTGGTGAGGCAAATCACTCCAACGCTTTTTCTTTTATCTCTCTTGCTTCTTTCTTTCATATGCGTGCATACATGCACACGTACGTACTTTACATGGCATATCACATCAGCCATAGACTACATCTTCCTCACTCTAGCTGCCTCTCTTGAAGGGTGACATTTTCTTCTACTCTGGTTGTCCCTTTCCTCCAACACTCCCCCTCACTTTTCGCAATGCTCTCATCTCTCCGACGCGTTGGTCGTCGGTGGTTGTGCGCGTAAACGGCAGTCACTTAATTAAAAATTACTTAATTACGTTCTTGGCACTAATTAGTGGCGCTCGCGGTGCTCTCTCTCTCTCTCTTTCTCTTTCTCTCTTCTGATGAAGTTGCCTCGGCCTCTTCACTCCTTCTCATACTCTTTCCATGACTTGGCCACCCTCACCGCATCGCGCTCTTGCAACGCGTGGTCTTGTCGACCGTCCTCCCACCCCTTCAATACTCCGTTGGCAAAAGTGAGTAAAAAGGAGTCGGAGTTTACCTCTGAACCTGCAAAGAGACTCTATGCCGCAGTCTCGCTAGCGGAGACTTCCCAGTGCGAGGTATGTATGTACGAGAGAGGCACGAAAAACACCCCCGCTTTTGTCAATACCGCAGTGTCTTCGTTGCAACCTTTTTTGCCGGGAACTCTATTCAGTAAGGGTGGTTCAAAAAACGACATTTCTTTTCGGAACTCTCAACATAAACACGACGTTTTTGCTTCGGAACAAATCTTTCCAAATGTAATTGGCCGGATCTTTCTTCTAGAGTCTAGCACCTTCGAGTTTCTCTCCTTACACTTAATAAACATTTTTATTTATTTCTTTATCTTATAATTTTTTCATGAAATTCTGAATCGATGAGTAACACATTCGATTATTTCATCATGTTTAGATCATAAAAATGTACTTCTCCTTTCAGTTGCTCTTAAGAAAATTAAGACGTAAAAAATTCAGTATCGAATAAATAAATTAATAAAATTTAAATTAAACGTTCCAGAAAGATTAGGGTAGATGCCCTTAGTGAAGAATCTCATCTAACAGTTATGGTTCTTTTTTTGTTGCTGCTCTTACTTGCGACATTTCTTGTTTCCTTCGCTCTTAGTTTTTCTCATCCCTCTCGATCTCATTTCTGTCTGCATCTCGTGGCTTTTCTCCCCTTTTTTTGATAATGAACACAAGTACGAGAAATACGACGGGTATTGGCTGTGCGGCAGACAATACGGTGGCCGCAGGGCTATCGTGGGAGCAACAGAGAGAAAAAGAGAAAGGCTATAAACGAAGCTCGGAGAACTCGTCGCAAGAGAAAAACGTAGGAAAAGGGGTCTTTTCTGTCTTCTCTCCTTTTCTCTTCGCTTCTCGTCGGCTCGCTGTCGGCGGATCGGTGGAAACAGGGAAGGGGGCAGGATTTTACAGGGGATGTAAGCATCGCCACTGCAAGGCTAATCCGGCGCTATGAGCCTCTACTTGCAGCATCAGTACGGTACACTCAGAGCCAAAGATTATCCAATGGCTACCTCTCTCTCTCTCTCTCTCGTCTCATCTTCCCTCACTTCCTATATACATACACATATACACATTCATACCTCATCTCATACCAACTTACGTACATCCTCTCTTAATTTTTTTCTCATCAGTCGCTCCCGCAAGCTTCTTGCTGTGTGCAGGACTGCATATTAATTCTACAGACTATAGATTTCGTATAGACTATATATACATAAAAGTATATATATATAGAGAGATATTAATAGAGCCAGCGCCTGTGCAATGCACAGATAATTCTTCACTAACGTCAATTAAAATCCAACTACTTATTCTACTAGAAATTAACAAATTAAAGCCAAACAACTTATAATTTCAATGAGTAATTTTCAAGGAGCCACATATTTTAACGTCTTTTCGATGGAAAAATAAAAATAAACAAATTTTCATGACTGCGGAATGTTGTCTGGAACGTGGTCTTATCAGTTTTTTTTTTACGATTTACGATTTTTGTGTAGAACCACGATATCCTACTACATTGTAACTAACATCGTTTCCCTTCGACGTCATGCCTCCAGCAACGCGTCATCGTAACGCCTAAATCCCCTTAACTCCGTTGAGGTTTTAATTTGCATTCATCCGACGAAAAACGCAGAAGCAGTTTATCAAAAAAGTTACCGCACAGACGACTGAAGCTACATCTATATTTATATGCGTACATAAATCTATACCTGTATTTCTATGTAGAGAGTAAAGCTCCCCGGAGGAACTCGGACCTGTGCGAGCTCGAAACGGATGAACGCACTAGCCACTGGAATTAAATTGACCAGAGGGGAAAAAACCTCGTGCTATACTCCACCAAGAGTGCATAAGAGACGTTATCTGGTCGTTGACTTTTTCAAAAACTTGTTCACGAACATTCGGTCGTTATTATTTCGTGTGCACTATGCAAATTGCAACGGTCCGTCTATCTAAATACGTTTGTTGACTTTTTTTCAAAAAAATTACTAATTTTTTGGCCTCGAAGCTATAACTAATCATTTTAATTCTCGAACTCGATTATCCTCCTCGTCCCGAACCTAAATCGTTCCTATTATCATCACCCATTTCTTCCCGTCTCTCGTTTTCTCTTTGGAGCAATTTTCAAAACTGAATATATATATTCGTCTACCAAATTCGAGAGAGTTAAACTAAAATGGCGTATAGCAAACACATATCGGCTGCGATAAAATTACGATGTTTCTGGGCAACATTTACCCCGGATATTTTAAGAGGGCTCGGCGGGATAACATTCGGGTGGACAGCACCTGTAAATTGATTTCATTTGAAATCTCTCTCGTCCTATATTCTTCCCCTCCCAGCCTCGCCATTTACCTCCCTTCTCTTTTTAGTTTCAACCCTCTGGAGCGTGTCACCTCTACCTCCGTTTTGCCTTCAAACCTCCCTCATCCAGCCTCGCCAGTCCCACTTGATTCACGATTTTGCTATCCACCGTAATTCCTTCTGTTATTGCTGTCCCACCCGCTTTTTCGTTTAACTTTTTTAGGCTTTTGCCAATCGGAATCAGCATATCTCGATACTTTGATTACTGCTTTCTCTATCGACTGAATATCGGTAGAAAGTACTCGTACAAGCCATCCTTACAAGCTAGGTGTAAACTTGTTCATAGATATCGGTACCCAGCGATAAGAAATCTATGCATTCAAGTCTTTGTCACATACAGACTTTTTCAGAGTCACTAATGATCCCCCAAGGGCAGTGCGCAAATTGTGCAATTTTTAGATAAAGAAAAAACAATTTTTCATCTCACTTCGGGATCCTGCAGCTTTTCGCTTCATAGGAAATTCGTTTCGATAAGAAATTATTTATATAAATAACACACGTGTGTTTAAATTGCTAATTTTTACACAAAATTATAGTGTCAATGGCATAGCAGCGCACTTCGGTACATAAATCGGTACCCGTATGAAAGAAAAATAGACGAACCGATTTTGTTTTCTTGTAGCCGAGCTTTGACAAAACTTAACGTTAGATGTGTTCATATATTTTGCGGTAGTCTGGCTACTGGACGGACTATTGGAAAACGGAACATCTATACCTAATGAAATATATATGTATATGAGTACGAGTAAAAAGAAAGTATTGCCGGATAGTCGCGGATGTCACAGGGCTTAGAGGTAAAGAGCCGCTGCTGCCATTGCCGTCACCGCGTCATTCGATATTTTTGTCAGTAAAACGATATCAGGGAAATTGCATCTGTCCTTTACACCGTGGCCCATACGGTCAAATGAACGGTCGTTCGTACACGTACATGGTCGGCCAAGCGGCTAGACTATACCCGATCAAACGGAATCAGTCTAGATATAATTACTCGTTTGCTCTCGTTTTTTCTCCTTCTGCCTACTCTGCATACTTTTTCCTTTTCTTTTCAAAGCAATTTTATTTTCACAATCTCCCTTCCTCTTTCCCTCCTCGTCTACATTGTTCCTTTTATTGCACTTGTTATTCCAACGGGTGTACCGTTCATTATGAAAATTACAATCATGACGACAAGATCGATAGATTTTATCAACGAATTACTAATCTAGTTGTATTTGAATCTAAGTCCAAGTACTTTTTAGAAACAAAGCTCGATATCTCAGACAGAGATTCTTTCAAAACGTTGTAGTTTTTCAAAATTTTTGTCGATCAAGTTAATTAATCATGAAAAATATAATATTTCTTGAAGTTTATTTATCAAGGTGTCTGTACTTATGATTTTTTTTTTTCCTTTACGTACTGGCATTGCTAGACTTTCCCCTACAAATAAATATAAAGTATGGGCTGATATGCACGACGATGGTGAACTGCGCACTGGTGAAACAGAATTTAACGTCGTAATTATACCGTTATGTAGTCGTATGTAAATCGCCCATATGCCTCACAAGTTGCCTCCTAAGTGGCGGAGCCCTCAACGTTTCGAGAGAAAGATAGAGATAGAGATCAGAACGGCGCGGATTCTCGAATAGTCGTTATGCGGGTGACAAGAGCTCGAGACTTGCAGAACTCTTTCATAAAAATACAAGTTCAATTCACAACATTTACGAAGCGCAATCGTCGTGCTAAATGTATTCTATAGAAAATGAGACTATCTACTCGGAGTTATACGGGCGACAAGTAGGCCGACAAAAAATTCATTGTCGCACTGCACACATGAAAAAATTAACCTCGAATTAAAACAAAAAATGCCAAATTTGAACTCGTCGTAGTATGTGTGTTGAAATTCAAAGTTTTCTTAGTCAAGAACTTCGTTTCTATTCGTTTTATATTATTTATTGATCAAACTCTTTATCAACAACATTTTTCTTTCAATTTTCATATTTTTATGTTGGATTATCTATTTGCAACAGTATAACTAATCTTTTGTGGATTACTCGCTAACAATTGTCTGCCGTTTCTTGTTTACCGATCTCGAAAATAAGACTTAAGAGAGCCGATTTCATTGATGCTAAAATTGCATTAAATAAGGCACAGCACATCAAGTAGTCGTTTACACCCATCACCCATCACCCGTTGCACATACACACATACACACATTTCCACTAAATCCTAAACCCTAGAATAGGGCTCACTATCTAGCACCCCTTAACTAACCTACTGCCCCAGTGTGTACGATCAAGTCTCCAAAAATCATTCCCCAATCTCTTCCCCCTTGCGTTTCTTCTCTACAGCGCCGACTGGTTTTCTACCCTCTCAAGGACAGGCGACCCAGCAGAGATGGTCTTACACCCCAACGTGCATCAAGAACCCTAAATAAAACTTTTTCATCTTCCATGAGAGAAAGAGCATAAAACGGTTATCGATAAATCGAACTTTCCGTTCTCGATGATTTCACTTCAAACCCCCTTTCCTCCCTTTTAACGACAGATTGTAACACAAAAAAAATAGGAAGAAACGGTTAATTCAAAGAGACACATCTGGCGAAAATGTAATAAATAATTAATTGGTTTATCTGATTTAAAAAAATGATATTTATGCCATTGAATCAGAAATTTAGAAAGTAAATTTAAATTAGCATAAATATTATTAATGAAAATATTGCCGATTAGCATCGGTTGAAATTTAACAACGAAATTTTTGCAACGTGTTTTAACTGCTGTAATATAATTGGCCCAAGTGGTACATTTAGTAGACATGCTGTATTAAAAAGAGAATCCTAATAAGAGTAGTAAACTCGCAGTTGAGGATTTTCATAATGGCCTTTATCTTTTTTATCCATTCTTTCATCCGGATTATTCGCGTGCTTCGAGCATGAACAGGTGGAGGACAACGGCGGCGAATTAAAGCAAACAAAGAAAAAGGAAAAAAATGGATATACGTGGAAGAAAATACACACATGAGAAGATTCTCCAGAGAGCGAAAGAGAAAATCGGTGGAAAAACTTGTAGAGAAAACAGGACAGACAGCTAAGACAAGTGATGCTTATGTATACTCGCATGCGGGTTAGTCTCGGTTGGATTTCGCATACGTTCCTGACGAGTAACTCTCTCCTCTCTCTCTCTTTCTCTCTTTGTAGAGCAAAGACTCAGTCTTCTGGGAATCCCGTGTGTAATAGTACTTGAAGCATTTCACATATCCCTCCATACTTTATACATACACATTCGGAGACTGTAAATGTTTCATACACGGATGAAAGCAGCGAGATGGAAATGTGCGCGGTTCCTCTTCTCTTGCGAGCCAAAAATCGTGAATATCCAACATAAGTCGAAAATAGGTACCCGTTTGTATATAACACAGTTAAAAGCCAAAAGAAAATTCCGTAATGACAAGAGCTGGAGTAAACGAGAGTTATATCCTGATTACGGATCCGAGAACGACAAATATTCACCCGCCTAATGTACGAGACATAAAGTGCGGGGAACACAATATTCCTGAAACTTGTCAAGCTGTTTACATATATCGCAGCAAACTTAAAGCTTTAGACCGTAACGAAACACTTGAAGGAAAAATCAAACGTTCGTCGTTCGAGGTGACACGAAACAAATCATCGACACAGTTACTCCGCTGCCATATTATTTTCCAATCAATATCTTCTTTCGAATGGAAGAACATCATTCCTTATTACAGGTCATAAGAAAATATTTTCCTCTTCTCTGTAATCTGAAAATTCAATGAGATTCTGTTGCAATTGACGACGACGACGACGTCGAGGATGAAGATGCACAAGCGTGTTAACACATACATGCGATAATGTGGTTTAGCGTGGCATGCCAGAAGAGAGGCAAACTTTGCAACAAAGAATTATTGATTTTTTTTCCTCAGCGAGTTGAACGAGTTGATGTCGGGAGACAGTGAACGGTCCCGGTAGGGTACATTCGACAAAGGATGTTTTCCGAGTCCCTAACCTAGGCAACCCTTCTTTCCATATGTATATCTATAGATATATGTAGATAAGAGAATGCATACACGTATATCCACAAATATATCATCAAAATACGTACATGCATGTAATACGTGTTTTATGGTAGCTAGCAGCTAGTGTAGGTTCCTAAAGGTCCTCCTTTCTCTTTCACATTTTTCTCGTTTTTTTTAAATATTTTCTCGCTCACTCTCATCCGCGCCACGTGATTCCGCACGGTATATATGAAACGTCCTGCTCTCGTATGTTTTCGGTACAGAAATCTCAGTTGTATAATGTCTTGCTGTCTCGCTCTTTTACTCCCTCTATAATATCCAGGCAAAGCTTCTGTGTACTCAGCCGATGCTCGCTGCTACCACGAGGACTTAACTGCCTCATTGTTGTCCCCCGTAAAGCGATGACGATGTGGCGTTGGGGCCAAGTCGCTCACGGTCACATATACAAATATCATGTGTATGTGTGAGTACATGTGTATGTGCCATGTGCGTTTGTACGTATAATATCTATAATATGTTATATGGTGCTCGCACCGCGCGCAGTTATGCTTCGACGCACAGAAGGAACAGATGTGCAAAATTTAAGGTTAGCCATGCCGAGAAAAATCTCGTTACGAAAACGACTTTCATGAATTGCAATACAAGAGCAAAGAACAAAAAAAAAAGAAAAAAAAAAGGAAACAATCTGTGGGAGGAGAGAGCATAAAAGTGAATACCTCGACAAGTTCGAGACGTAAGTCTAAAATAAGAAAATATTGGAAAGAGAGTTCAATCAAAGTATTTTATTTTTATTTTTTGTGACCTCCATATACCTTCGTAACAAAGGGATCGAGATGTATTCAAAAATAGCATATTGTGTCATCAAAGAATTTAATTTGATTCCGAATAATCATCGATTTATCGCAGTCTTTTTAAAATGATGGTAAATAATTTTTTATTTTTATTTTTTATTCATGATACAACCCTTTTGCGTAGGATGACAAAGACGCCGTCTTTTCTGTCTGTGCTTTTATCGCTCTTTCTCTCACACTCTGTCTCTTTCATCGGTGTTAGCCACTTTTCTCGCCCAATACGTCAGCTTGGTGCCGATCGCTCGTTCTCATCTTCTCTTGGAGTATTTTGCCTTCGCTGCACGTTGACAGAGAGCGAGAGAGAGAGAGAGAGAGAGAGAGATAGATAGATAGATAGAGCCTAGCATCATCCCCTTTTTCCGGGAGCTTGCTGGTAGCTTTTGCCCGACGTCATCGACTGCACCGACGAGAAACCAACGCTGCCCTTTGCGCGTCGATGTGAGAGGTGCCCCTTCCGAGAGAAAAAGAAAGAGCAACGTGACTGCACACACGATCACGAACGAACGAACACACACACAGACATACTTGCAGACTAGATTTTTCTCTGTAAAACTCTTTCACGTTGCATCGGTTTGCCGTAGGCGTCGTCGTCAACGACGGCGACGTCGACGACGACGGCATCACTGCCAGGACAACATGCACATACCGGGGCGTTCGACAAAATCGATCGAATAGAAAAAAGAATGAAACAGAGAAAATAATAAAAAAAAATATATAAAAAAAAAAACGGAGAAGAAAAACCGTCAGAATAATACTCGGCCGGTATGCCAAAGTGCGCGACGAGAGTACGCGGATCGCCCCTCAAACCCTATCAGAAAGAGACGAGCTGCACTCTTGTGGTAGCCTATACACGTCATGTCGAAAAACAAAACAAGGCTGAGGGTGAAACGGGGCGTTTGAAAAAGGACAGAGCAAAAGCAAGACAGACGAAGATAGAGTAAGTGAGTAAAAGAGACAGTGATATGGATGCATCAACCACACGCGAAGAGTAAGAAAAAAGGGAAAGCAGAACGAAAAGAGATATTTTGGGGCTGATATACTTGATAGTTTTGACAGTAGTAGGTGTAGCTCATGAATATATAGATATATATAAGAAGTTTGTCTATGGACAAACTTATGTTTGAATTCGAGTATGAGTTTTCATGAAGTAAGTATATGCATATATAGGTGTATATACTTGCATAAGAATGATGGCAAGAGGGTAGTTGGACTGGTACTGAGTCGAAGGATGGGTGCAGAGAGAGAGGGTGGGGGGATGTTCCGGGACCATTGAAGAGTGAAACCGCTCAAAGCAGCAGCTGCCCCCTATACCCATCTCCCCATCTTTCTCTTGCTTGCTAACTGTCTCTCTCTTACTCTTTCCCTCGTAGCGACGATGATAGAGTGCACGAAGGGGTGTGTGGGGGGTTAGTTCTCTCACGAAGCCATCCAGCGTCACGAAATACCACCTCCGCCTTCTCTTTCTCTTCATCGCCGCTCGACGGCCGATAACTAGACAAACGTTAAACCGAGATGCAGACGAGCTCTCATCTTCTCTTGTTGCCCTTCGGGGGACAAAAAAAAAGAGATAAAACCGAAAATACAAAAACATGAAACGAAAGAATGAAAACTACTCTGCCGTCGACGTGTTCGATTCATCGTGAAATTCAATACTTGATGAAAACTCTTGGGTTACAAACTACATCGTTTGTTTTTTTTTTCTTTACGTCATAATAAATCGTTCTATCAAAAAAATCTCTCGGTCGTTTGATCCTAGCACTTTAATTATTTGAATGAAAAAGTTTTTTTTCTTCGAATCAATCTTTAGATGATAGAAAAACAATTCCCAGTTGTATTAATTTAATTACATACAGTTTGGTCGTGACCAACAAGATATAAGATTATCATATTCGATATAATACATCCTTTGAAAATTACCACTGATTTTTTTTTTTTTTTATCCTGTGAGTGATACAAGAGAAAATAGATTGTGCAAAGATTGAATAAAAGAATGATGATTCAAATATAAAGTACAGGATTATCGCAAGAGACGGGCGTCTCTAGCGATGGACAGATGCAGAAGGGAATTTTTTGCCAAAGCATACAACCGAGGCACACGTCACCACGTGCATTCAGTTTACGTATTTGTATGTGTGTGTATAAAGCACTACTATAAAAAACGTAAGAGAACCATAGTCCTGACATTCTCGGGACGGACCCGTTCGTCTCTTAGGGGTCCTAGAACATTTATATATATATATATATGTATATAACATGTACATGAACATCGAGAAAGAGAAAAAATGCTTGAAGGCAAAGGGCCAGATGCAAAAAGGGGAGTTTTCGTTGTCTCGCTCTTTCTGATCGGAGAGAGCAGCTCACGGGGGCACACGCCAAGTGCTCATTGTAAGATTGGCGCGTGCGGCACGCGGTTCTCTGAAATCACGCGTCCGCTTACATCCCCCTTCCAAGAGGTCTCCCATTTTTTTTTCTCTCTGTATATACTCTGTGCCACATATTCTTTTCTTTTATACCCCCTCTAGACTGCCCCCTTTCTGATATGTTGCGCTCTCTTCTCTTCGCTCTATTCCACTCCCGAAAACTACTGGCCGTCTTTCGTGCATGTGTGCTTGTTTCTCGTCTCCACATTTACACTCACCCTTACCCCCCGGACGAGTATATACCACTACGAAAGTAACCCCCTTTTCTCGGTTCCCCTCTTCGCCAAAGTGAAGGGCTCTGAACGAACACGTAGAGAAAGAGAGAAAGACCAAACGACGTCGAAGGCTTTTTCATTGTCGATGGTACATCTGCCGTGTGGGCCGATCGCGAACGATTGTCCGAGAGGCTTATAGGTCGTCGTCGTCGACATCGCCGTTGTCATTGTCGTCGTAGTCGTCATCGTCGTCGTCGTCGTCACACTGTCGTAGCAATATACTACTAAGCGTGACAGAAAAATACCGAAATGGCATTAGAGGTACGCGAAACAGGGGGAACACATATAGGGTGTAACTATAAAAGAGAGAAGAACGATTTTGAGAAGAAAAAAACGTGGCTTGGCGACGGGGCAACTTTGCCTCGGCTCAAGAGGGGTTCCAGTAAAAAACGTATCCCCCTTCCACCGGTTTTTACATGATGCATCGCTTCAAAACAAGCAGAAATATGCTTTCCAATTCTTCGCCAAAAACATCCTTTTTTCTAACGCATTAGTACGATTTTTTTCTTTTTTTTTCGTTTTTATTTAAATGCAACATTTATTCAAAGTGAAAAATCTTTCGAGATATATGCTCATCAAATTCATTCATGAAATCCGACATTATCAGCAAAGCTGTACATGTGGAATTGTATATAAAAGTTTACGAAACGTAGTTCAAAAAATACTTTCGCCATATTCTTTGGGCGTACCGTGAGACTCGCACAAGTCTAAGTTACAGTAATGCGAGAAGATTTTTTCTCACGGTTTCATCTCGTTGTTCGATATATAGGAAAAAGGGGTACGGCGAGACTTGTAGGTGGTTGCTTAGCCGAAGGATTTTAACCCTCGGGAAACCCCTCGAAACCGGAAACTCAATATATGCTCCTGGAATTTTTTTATTGTAGATCGAACGAATGTGAAATGGTTACCTCAAGGATTTCATCGAATATAACTGTAACCACATTTATCTACACATATCCTCAGCCTTTCACAATGTGTTCGTGTCTCTGGGGAAAAGTTCATATTCTCCCTTTCGTTCTCACATATATCCACCAAGTTTCTTTTTACCCTCGACAATTTTATGAATTTTTCAAGCAAAACTTGCCAAACAGCGTCAGCTCGGACTGTTGGTTTTATAAGAAAATGTATATTCGCCTCAACGAACCCCATCGCTGCATATTTCCCTCTTTTACTGTTTTGTCACACATACGACAATGTAATCGTATATCTACGCAACCATATGCGATTATAAATGTTTCGCAACTGCTACAGCATTAATACTCTGAAAGACAACGCTAATCACTTACCAATTTGTAATATAAATCAAACAATATTCGGAACATTTTGTTTTGCAAACAAAGTATTGATCGTGTAAAATGAGCAATACAAAGAGTGATGGTATTCAAGTTTTCAATTGATACAACAACAAAAAACATAATTATGTTTATAGAAACCTTACAGATTCGTAACTGTCTACAAAAACACATAATGTATCATCAAATCCTATGATTATTAATTAATAAGCATTGAAGGAATCTGGAGCTTGTATTTTACCGAATATTTTTGGTCCCATTCTTTTTCGGTCACTCTCGCACTCTAACTCTCTCTTTTTTTAACGCGTTTCTTCAATAGAAACGCTTACGCTTGGATGGGCATACGCCACGACGTCACCCCCGTGTGACTCGCATATCACGCATTTGTTCACGATACATATATGTATATTTGTATATTCTTCACCCGCATATTCATGCGTATGTACGAAGACGGCCCCACACATGCCATAAACTCAGGACGCATATTTAAGAACGTACGCGCGCGATTACATACGTGCGTGTTTGTGTGATTCCATTTTTACATAATCAACCCACCACGTATATACGAAAGCAAATGCCTGATACGCTCTCTACTTTTCTGGCCTACGACACTCCCCTTGCTTCGCAGTATTATATATTTTCACACCTCGTAACCTGTTCATGTAAATTAATCGCACTCACTTATACTATTATAAGCTGTCAATTCAAGGGAGAAACTGTTGGTAGTGTTTAAGGTAGTTACATCGGCATCGACATCCCCTCAAAAAAAAATTTTAAAAAATTCCCGCCAGAGATATAGGAGCTTTCCATGGTTTAGAATCTTTGTCACGCAGAACGTATCGTTTTGTTTACTTACGACAAATTGAAGATTTCTGACACTTTGTTGACTTTTTTTCCCATCATTCTTTCATCTAATTTTTTTTAAATTATTGCAAATATTTTTTGTTCTGTGATAATTAATTGATTGCAAAGATTCATTAAAATCTCTTCAAGATTATTGGAGTAATCGAATTTTTTATTTTATTGCACAAAAGTGCAATTATTCACATAGTTTTTTCAGTTGATTAATTATTTTGAATGCATCGGTGTATTTAAGTATCGGACACAATTGAATGATTTTAGACGAAGGTATACAATTAGTGAAAATAATATAATCTTGAAGTTAAAACGTTCACTTTTTGATTAAGTCTCTTGAAGTAAATGTATACAAATGCTTTTCACTCCACAGGTTGTACACATTTCATTGAAAAAAAATGAGGCTCTATTTATATTCTTTTTTCTTTTTTTTTTTTAGCCATTGTCATCGTGAGATACCCCTATTATATTTTCCCACAATCTCCACCCTTGTTTTTCTTCGGCACGTTGATCCAACACGCTGAATATAACGGCCCATCCCCTTTTCTTCTTAAGTTTGTAATATTCGAAAAGACAAAAATACAACGACCAGAAGCAACTGGTACGACTGTGTGTGTGTGTGTGTTTTTTTCTTCTCTTTTTCGCGCGCGACCTCGAGGGGAAGAGACTTTACAACTTTGCGAATCTTGGCGCGACTTCTGTCGTACCTCTTATGTATTTCTCAAGCTTCCCTCTTTCTTTGCCTCTATAGTACACACCTTTCTGTTCCCTCGATCCTTTTCTTTCCCAGATTGAGGTCTCCCCTTGCCCTTTGAGAAACTGTGGGAAAGTTTTTGGCAAGAAAACGTCAGGGCGACCGTTAAATATGTATATATAGATATCTATATATATATATAGACGCGTCATATCGTTTACGATACACCAGGGGTCGTGCGATTTCAGGGTCAGAGCTGGGGTCTCTGGGATTTCTTGCACCCCTAAGAAAGAGCGCGTCATAAAGGAAGAGAGATCGAGAGTGAGAGAGAGATTGAGTCTTGGTTGTATTGTCAAGGGTCGAATGAACCCGGCATAACCGTCGTAGAACCCTATTCGTGACTGCTGAAGAAGCAGAAACGAATATCTTTGAATGAACACTAAGATGGATGTGTAAAACTGCATTGAAAGATCCACAGGTCTAACGGCGTAAGACGAGACGAACAAGATTGCTACCGGAGCTACCCTCTCGCCACAAACAGCAGCCACCCTTAGTCATTCTTCTTACCGGTTTTTTTCATGAATTAACGTCATTCCTCGTCACAAAATATGCATACGGGGCAGCGAGTACATAATGAAAATTTATTCGACGCCAAAAAGTCTTACTGCAACCTGTATACGTTGAGAATTTTGAGATACAAAAGAAATGATTGTATGGTGTGTCTAATATAATTTAATATGAATTTCACATGAAATTACGTTCGATGTCTTGTTCAATTTTCTTGCATTTGCACGATCGAATTAATAGCCATCAAGGCTCATTTCTCTTTCCGGCTGGCTTTGAAATTTTGGGTAGGGAGGTTCACCGAGTACTTTTGTGATTATTAGATGCTAATAATCAACCCCTCATCGTGAGATTTCTTTTATATTTGTATGTGATATGAAAACGCATTAATGTCGTCACTGAGGAGTTTGAAAAAGAGAGGAGAGACAATCTCTTTCGCATCCCTCTATACGAGAGAGTTGAGAATGCAATCTCTTGCAGAGTTCGCGGAGTCTCTCTCGCTGATTTTTCTACGTAGATATGACATTAGAGAATGCATATATAGCGATTGTCAGGTCTCTTGTGCTTCCATTGCTTCAGCGGTGCGCAAGAACACCCGGGGCTCTCTGAAGAGCTTATTATTATCCTAATTATACAATACTATAATGAAAGACTGCGTAGGTTCGCTCGCCCCAGATCTCTCACTCTCACCTCAAGCCCTGAAAGCGTTTTTTTTTTTTCACTTCGTCGTTAAATTTCCTCATAACCCTTGACGCATTCACACGCACACAGAAATACTCACCGAATTCCTTTCTCGCTGCACCCTGAGCTGCTATCTCGAGGTGAGCTTTTTTTGTTTATTTCATTCCTCCCTCTTCTGACTCATCGTACACACGTACCCTATATATACACATACTTGTGGCTGTGTGTCTGTCTACACTGAGACTGCTCTTCTCTTACTTTTCGCGCGATCGAAAAGTGGCAATTCTAGCACTCGGGGTGGCTTTTTGTCGTTGACGGAACTAGCTACATCTCCCTTGCTCTCTTATGTGAAATTCCACCCGCATATAACCTATAGACATGACTGCAAAGGTATTTATATCTGAACGTACTGTCTCACGTGGGGTTTTTCTGTATAGTCTCTGGGTGTCTGTTTTAATTAGGCACTTCGCTCACAGTTCCTCTGTGCCATTGCGCAATACCCGTTCCGTAATCCCATCCATATGTATAAATATACTTTACATATACAAGTCAAATCCGTGCATATATATATGTATATATCTATATAAATTATTGTATATATGTGGTACTTATAAGTGAGCGCGAGGAGAAACATCGCCGCCTACTATATTACTTGCCGATTCGACGTGCGAGATTTTCAATGCGGTTGATGGCTGGTTGAGTAAGAATTATAGACGCAGGTGACACCCACTGAGTCAAGAGGGTCGCCTCAAGCTTCGCATCTATACGGTTCGATGGCTGAAGAAGTTTGCCACGATGTTCCTCAACGTATGTCATTTGCTGCTAGGCTTGCAATTGCTACATGTTCGCATTCACGTGTGTAGACTCATCCACCCACCCCCACACACACACACACATGTTTATCTATATATATCGTTATATGTATGGATTGACGACGCATCTCAGTCTCGTACCCGTTACCTATCAGTGGCGAAGAGTACGCAGCACCTTTCTCTTCCGGGTTTGCCTTACCAGTATATTTTATATCTATATCCGGGTAAGGTCTCTACACCCTCCTGTTCGATAAGAGGCTGCCGAGAAATTGTCTTAATTAGCGTAAGAGCAACTGTTATATTTACATATCTATATATCGAGACACATGCATTACATGCTTGTATGTGTTCTAAGCACGCGGTGATTTGCGATCGGGATATAAGGGCGGGAATTTATAGATGGAAACGAGTCGAGCGCGAGACGAGACGAGACGAGATCATCATCATCGTGTGTCCCTTCAGACCTCTCTTATGTATTTACGATCTACCTCTCTTTCCCTCTTTCTCGCTTTATGCCTACATACCTACAACATGTGATACATACGTATCCGCTTTCTCCCTGTGTTCCAATCATGATTCTCGACTCGGTTCTTGCGCGCCCGTTAGCATCGACCCTTCAGTCATATGTGACGCCGACGAACACTTGTTTTATATATATATATATATATTTATGTACGAATACCTATATATGCAAACTCACATCTCTCATCTTTTTTATATGTTCCGGCGGATCGCGCTTCCTAACCCGCCCGCCTTTTCCAGCAACCTGTGCACGCGCTCTCATCGCTCGCGTGATCAGATGTTCTATAGACACATCGATGGCCTAGCCTCCACTTCTACCACGATCATAAATATAGTGTCGGATAATATATGCAACGTGAAAACATCACGAGTTTAAAGTCGATTCTTGGCTAAGGATATAAAAAAACTTAATCTATACAATGGATGTGCTGCACAACCCTCTAGTGTCTACAATTTCAACATCTTCGTGAACAACATTATTCGTACGGATTCACCACCAGAACTTGGGCTTCTTATGCAAATCATTTTACATGTAAACAAATAATATGATCAATGAAAAGTTCTTTTCGGTGGTAATCGATTGTGCATTTGGAGTTGAACAAACTTTTATTTTAATTGCTAACAGAAAAGATACTCCACTGACTGAGAAAAAGATTACTTTTGGAAGACACTCGATGACCAACGTTCAGATTTCTGTAGGATGTATTTTTTTTTTTTACCTTAAAAAATACTGACTCGAAAATATTTCCAGTGCTAACAGCTAGTTCTTGCTTTTTTATATTCATATATATATATATATACGAATACGTGTGAATTTATATCTGTGACAGTGGAGCTATTTGAGTAGTCTGCCCCTTGCTCGGTCATTCGAAAGTAATCTTAAAAGTGGGCTTCTCCAAAATAGGCTCTCCTCGAAAGTTTTTCTCTCCGATAGTAAAATGCATCGGCCCCAAGCCACGTACACAGTAGTTGGCGACGTCTCATCTTTTCTCGACAAATTTCCTCGACAGGTCGGCTGCTCAAATATATTTATATACATGTATATATCAAATGGTCTGCAGATGAGTTCGACCGTGTTCGGAAGTAATCTTAAAAATTGCTCCGAATGGTATCGCTGCAACGATGCAGGCTGCTGGCTCTCTCGCAAGAAGAGCCACGTCTCTGCGCTTGAGTTTTCCTTTTCTTTTTTGTTCGTCGCTTTGTTTTCTATCGCGATTCGTCGTTCGTCGATTGAACTGAGCAAGTTGCATGTGCCATGGCTGCTGACAGTAGACTTGCTCGAGAATTCGCTCGCATTCAAAATCCACCTCCACCAATGTCCTCCGTTTTCCAATGTCATCGTCAACTTTCCTGTACTCAGAGGTGAACTAGAAACTTTATATGTATGTATATTCCGGTATATATCCGACCACCTTTTCCTTTGGCTTTGTCATGCACATACATTGGCAAAGAGGAAGATGAAAATTCTCCTGAGTAAGATAAAGGGACTCTCTTTTCCTTGTTCTTGTGCTTGTCCTTCTTCTCGTCATCGTCGTCGTCGACGACGACGACCGCGCGAAAGCGCGAAGAATGCCCTGCGGAATTAGTTGTTCGTCCAACTGTATGCGTGAATGTATGTACGTTCTTGCATTCCCTCACCACGATCTCACATCCAGTTCTTCTGGCACTCATTCTCGCGACGACCAGGATCGTATCTCACCGCGGTAGAGAAAACGAGGGAGTGCCCGAGGGAGAACAGAAGAACTTGGTGGCAGGTGACAATGATGGAGAAAAGAAAAGGAAAAAATAAAAAGGCGAATATACCAGTCGGAGGAAAAAATATACGCTATGTGCTTGTGTTACTTTTCTTCTTTTTTGTTTTTATTCTAATTTTTTTTTTATTCTCGCTGGACTTTGTCGTGAGCCAAGTCATTCGTTCGTGTAGTAATATAGAACGTATCCCTTCTGGACCGTTTGTCCCAGTTTCCTAAGTAATAATACGACCGTATACGCAGCAACGTTTTCATCTTCCGTGCTTCCCGGTCCCTCCCGTATTTTTCTTTATTTTCCATATATAATCGCAAACAGGCAAATGTCTAATCAACTCCCTCGTGTGCCGCTTAAGATTGCTGCGGGAGAGAGCCTCTTATTTAACTGCGGCAAAGCTCTTCTACCCCGAGCAGTGCATGGGTTTTGCAAAGGACGAAGGAGAAACCACGCCCTTGCACCTACCGATTTCCTCACTGCTTTTTTATTTCTTCCAACACTGCCTTTTACATTCTATACACGCGCGTCAAGACGTAGCTCGGGTCACTCTTACTAATTACCCACCAATTAGCGACTTGTGTTTGTTTAACTGCGTTAATTAACGGACGTAAACATTGCAACTTGGGCGAGAGGGAGAAAATGTTACATTTTCTCTCTCTTTATTACTTCTATCCATGCTGCAGCAGCTCTTGCGACACTCGCGCGCTTAAAGCACGCGATATCGTCGCTTATTACCGCATATGTGTACCACCTCGGAGGTGCCATTTGTGCACGGGAGTGAAGAACGCTACGAGGGGAGCTCTAACAAGCTGGATATGTTGAAAGAAAGAGAAAGGAGTGGGGCGGCAAAAAATGTACGACCGAGAGATGATAGCGAATTTGTGTGAAGTCTTCTTGGGCGATGGGGGGTAAACCTATCTCGTCACACCCCGACGCGGAGGCGTTCGTCGTAGACAGGGGCTTTTTTTTATTTCACCATGCGCCTTCCTTTCAGCTCGCTTTCTCTCTTACCCTCGCCCTTTGAGAAAAATGGCCTCGCTCCTAATGCTGCTTCACACAAATTCGCGAAACGTTCTCGACCTTCTCACACTTGCACGCTGCTCAGTTAACATCCTTCGCGTTCTTGCTCTCTCACCCACACAAGTGCGCATGAGCTCATTCCGTTTCCAGGTGAACTCACACTTACGACCGTTGCCTTATTTAACTTCCCTTTTCTCTTCAGCCCCTTCGCCCCAACGGCAACGTTTTTCTTTTTATTTATTTTTCTTCGAAAACTCGCTATGCCACAGCATCATGAGCCTAGCATACGTCAAGTCAGCCTCGAGTTGACGGCAAACGCCACTGCAACAACTGCACTCCTACCCGACCATTCTGTTGACAAAGTCCCCGGAGAAAAGATGAATGTATACAAACATTTGCGTTAATTACGCGACTTTCTCGCATATTTATATGTTTCAACCGATGCGCGATGTGATTGGTGGCTAAAGGCTAAAAAGTAATAACGCTGCTTAAACTTTCTAAGTAATTTCATTTTTCTTTTTACCCTCAATACGAGCTCTCGTTAATAAAAAATTGTGCTTTTTTTTCCTATGATTACAGAGAGTTTTATTACATTCAAATGGAGAAATACGCGAGACAAGCGGTGTCGGAAGGCGTCAAAAATGCCGACGATTTGCAGGTCGGAGGTGACTCGGAAATTTATCGAGTTCTTAATCTTCACTACAACCGCAACAACCACATTGAGGTATGGGGTCCTCAGGTGCGCAAATACACAAAACACGCACACGCTGAAAATTTATGATTTTTATTCAAAAGTACCATTTAATGATACTAGTTTTGCTTTGAATGTTGTTTTATTCCTTTATATTTCGTTTTGCTTGTTCAGCTTTTCAAACGCTTTTTCATTCGAACGATGAAGCACATTGCACGACACTTTTAAAAAATTGGTTTTCTTTTCTCATAAAACAACAACTTCACGGCTCATTGAATAGAAAATTTATGATTTTTTTGATAAATTTGAATACATGACATAAACGCAGTTCTACGGAATCGTCTAGAAACTTGTATTTCATTGTAAAATTCCATGCTATTTGATGTTTATACGTTATGGAAAAAAAAGAGTTATTTTTCAACTCGAAAAATTACGTTTTTTTTCCTATTTTTCGGGTCTCTCGTCACTGTGGCTTTCAAATCATTACAGCTTTCAAATTTCTATAAAATCTGACACGCTAATTACGCTATTCATGTTAAGATAATAAAATAAGCCCGAGTTTACGAAATCAACCGATTTTAACGTTTGTTCTTTTGTTTGTTTTTTGTTATCTTCGTCATTCAGGTGCCCGGAAACTTCAGGTACGTGGTAGAGCAAACGTTGAAAGAATTCTACAAGGCGATACAGGGTGGTAAGGACACGGAGCAGTCGTGGAAGAAATCGATTTACAAGGTGATCTCGAGGCTGGACGATTCGGTGCCGGATTATTTCAAGAGCCCGAATTTTCTTGAGCAACTAGAGTGAACCGGCAGTCAGGCGCTGCGCTGCTGCTCCGCGTGGTAGCCCGGTTTGATAAACAAAAGCAACAATTAAACAAAAGGAATAAACAGATGGAAGAAAACGATGAAAAGTCCACGAAAGAAATATGAAAAATTGATGAATATTTAACGAGGACGAAAATACACGTGGCTTAAACCTTTTTTTTGTACCAAAGGCTGTCGGTCGAGACGTGTGTACGATTGAAAATGAAAACCCAACAAAAAACAAACAATATTAAAAAGCTTTCTGCTTGGTCCAATCCATTGAGGGGCTTTAGAGTTTTCAGCACGTACCGCAGCCAGGTATCCTCAGTAACATATCGAAGTAACGAGACAAAAAGAAGTGATGATTTTCGGCGGAACGGGACGGAGGAGAGTAGCTGGTTGAATCGTCAGAGCGTCCGGATGGCGTCCAAATTATAATTAAAGTTATGAAGAGGACGAAATAAACCAAGTTACGTCCCAAGAAGAATAAGAAGATAACGAAGAAGAAACTACATGACAAGAAAATGGCACCTCAACGTCATCGACGAATCCAGAAGAAGAGGAAACGCCGAAAAGATGATGTAGCAATATAAAATAATCCGTGACAGGATCTTTTCTCTTCCGGATCTCGAATGAGATTTCAGTGAATTTGGTCGTTCGAACGACGAAGCCTCTCATTCCGCTGGATCAATCAACGAGTGTCACCAAGTTAGCGACAACAATTTATATGTGTTTATATTTATATATTTATATATAAATACATAAAAACATATATAGATATATATAAATATATAAAAACACACATAAATGGATAAATTTGTATATGAAATAATAATTCGTCAGTGACGAGTAATCATTGCGCTCGAGCAAATAAACGAGCGACGAAATCATCGACCATCGTCCAACAAAGGTTCGTTCCACCTCTGATAAAAGTAGAACGGGAATATAATATTAATTGCGACCTATATTTACGTTTTAGAACATTAAGAGCTCATTTGCGAATGAAAAAAAGCGGGCTTTGCCTGAAAACGAAACCAAAATACACGTAAGACAGCGAGGTTTTCAAATATCACGAATTATCAATCGAATTGAAATGATAATTATACAAAAATAAAAGTCATTTGTGCAAATGATTAAATACTAAGAATTAAGAGAAAGGGAAAGATCGAACTCCGTACAGTCGGTTCATGTTTGTTCTTTCTTTTTCTTTCATTATCACGAACATCTTTTATAATTCAGGTCCTTAAAAAGTTCATTAGTTAAATTTGGCATTAGCCCAAATATCATCCCGAAGAAAATTCCTTGATTTTCTTCCTTCGCTACACACAGTTACGTTTTAATTTCTTGTCATGGCAACCGAGACTTGAAAATACTTTCTGACGATCGATTTTCAACGTATCCTGAAACTCCTCCAACCGATCTCTCGTTTTTCTTGAACCATCGAGTGGATTAACGATTGGAAGATGATCGGTGCAAACGACGCGAAACTAATCGAACAAATTGATGCTCGGTTTCGCGTCGATTGCAATCCTTTTCAGACGCGTTCTTCAAAAACTTTTTATCGATTTCACTGTTTTTCAAGTCTCGAGAACAGTCCTTCGGTCGACTACATGCCAAGTAGCAAGAATAGCATTTTTCAGGATAAACAAAACACGTTAAGTTTTAAGTTGCATATAGAACAAAGTTGAAATTTTTTTTAAACCACCCCATTCCTATTTATACGTTTACATTTTTATCGATGCAAATGTGTCAATAGGAAGAACGCCGAGGTAGAGAATCTTAAAAAAAAAAAAAAAAACATGCATTAATTTTGCCGAGGAGGGAACACGTTAAGGACTGATGGGAGGACGAAGATAGTTGAGATAAAATCTTTACTTTTTAAAAAAATTGAAACCATTAAACAAATTGTAAAGAAAATATTGACAAACGAGCTTGGGAATGAGAGCAGAAAGGGAAGGCGAGAATCTTAATTCCGCGATAGCTTCGATCGTCTTTGAATGATCGATCGATGTTGTGGCAAAATTTATTGGTTTTTTAAATTCCTTTCTCTCGGGTTCCCGAAGCTGCAAGAGATCTTGAAAAACGCAGACGTGTTTTTATTCATCTTTTGATCATTGAATAAACCGAAATTTTATTTTTTTTAAACCCGTGGTGGATCGACCAGAGGACATGATCAGATGGACGTCCATGGTCGGTGGATAACGAGCAAAAAATTGAACGAATTAAAATATTTAAAAGCGAAAAACGCAAAATTTTATATCGGTAAACGTCGTAGCTCGTAGGTGGTTAATCTATTGGAGATTAGAGACTAGTCGCAGTGAAGAAAAAAAAGGTGGGATGTGCGTGTATCGATCGGTGATATGTGTAAAATCGTGAGTTCAGGTTTAGCAAAAGAATTTAATGAGACTAATCATATTATGGAAGGTGGGATAAAAAAGGTAATAAATATTGACAAAAAAAAAAAAAAAAAAAACAAAAAAAAAAGCAACGGCACAGGGTGCCTGCGTACCGGTGGCGTCCTCGGAGACTAAAATCTATCAACCAATCCGTTAACATTAGAATATACGAAAGGTCAAGCATATATGTATATACACATATGTAAAAAAAAAAAAAAAACCAAATCTTCGAAGAATATAGCGAAGATATTGGTGGCGACAGATTTTTCAAACAAACGTCAAATCGTCGATCCTTCATTTTGACAATTCCGCGCTTAATTCGAATTTAATTTCGTAATATCGTAAACAACCTCGAACGAGGTTTTGTCGTATAAATTTTTCAATTTTGAAGACGACATACGAATATAACAAAATAAAATCCCTGTAGATATCAGCAAACAAATAAATACCCCGTTCTTATAATTATTAACAATATTCGTTTATTCTTATACATTTAAATGCGACTATCCTGTATTATTGTATGATTATTTTTATGAATATTATTATTATTATTATTATTATTATTATTATTATTATTATTATTATTAATTATCACCATTAATACTATTATTCTTATTATTATAAATAGTTATGTTTTATTTTAATACTTATGATTACTAATGTTAGTCTTCTGCGTTTATATTTATCATACAATTATATTCTTATTTGTCATTATTATCAGTATCTTCGCGCATTTAGTTAATTTGAATGAACGCACGAACTAGTATTTCTTTTATTATTTTTAGTCTCACGCAAATGCCTCGTTTCCATTCCTTGTCCTTAATGAAGAAAGAAAAGAAACATTACACGATCATCAACCAAATTTTACCTCTCCTCTCCTTTAAAACCATCCGAAATACCGAAAAAAAAAAAAAAAACAATTAAAAAACCATCGTTACGTCCTATTCTCAACGCTGCGCATGTATACTACTAGTTTAATTGAATTATCACAAATTATTATGATTATACTGTCAATGCGACGTTTTATAAATCTCCAATGCTTAACAGTACACGCAACACACATATAGATACTTTTTTTCGCAAGCGGTGAGTCTTAACCTAGTCACAAGTCACTATTTTTTAATTATCAATTGAATTATTGATTATTTTATTTATTATTCACACCAATAAATGAGAAGATATAGAATTATGTTTTTTTTATTATTGTGTTTATTTGGCTTTTTTATCATCCTTCTTTACACCTGTTGCCCAATCCCTGAAAACTTGTCGACAGACTTTTATTAGAGGAAAATCATGAAAACGAGAGAATGAACGAGATTTGAAAAATTCTTAACTCACATCGATTCTCAACTCAACTATTTCGGCCTATGTATTTAAAGAAAAACAAAAACAAAAACAAAACAAAAAATACAAATGTAATGTTTTGAGGTTTTCAAAATTATCTTATTTATTCGGGAAGTTTTAACGTTCAATGTCTTTGAAATGGTTTTTTTTTTTTTTAATTCACTTTTGGATTTGATGGCGAAAAAAAATGAAACTTCCCATAGAGTTAAAAAAAGTAATTGATTTTTATTTCGATCGGACGGCTTTTTTTTCTACTAAAATGAAATCTTGGGTGCAGTTGTCGATCGACGTTGGCCTAATGACAACATTATTGCACCTCTTTTTTTCTATATGTGTTTTTATGTATATATTTATTTCTTAAGAAACGTCGCCCAGTCTTGACTATAAAAAAACTAAGACCCAACGCGTTCTCAAACAAATAATAAATATATAAATGCATTTATAGAAAATTTGTTTCAACAATGCTGGCCTAACGTTTTTGGTCTAAAGTGAGTTTCGTTTGGAAACGTCAAAACGAAATTTCAAAAGAATGTTATTCGGATCTCTGATATAACGAATCTTTTCGAGAGTCAAATTAGGCATTGTGCGAAGTAAACAATTCACACCAGAGCAACTCTGGAATAATGGAGAAAATAAAAAACAATGTCATTGCTTCAAAATTGTTTTGTCCTTCAAATTTTAACACTCGTGTGTTCAATTATGACCGAAAAAATAATATTCGATCAGATAATAAAGTAGTGATATCGAAGGAACGCAATGAAAATTATTGAGAATCGTTGGTTCCGATAAACTTCCTAAATTTTGGTTAAGATCGATGAAAGAGTAAGATTTTTTCATTTTATTCGTGCTCTCGGGTCTCATTATTTTCAACTTCGAATTTCGTATATCCTTGGACGCCGAAAGTACTGCAATTGCTGCAAAATGTGAAACGTAAAATCGCCACTTTAGGAGCGTGTTTGAAACGCTTCAATAAAACAGAAACATTCACGACTTTAACGTCGAATAATGAAATTAAAAAAAAAAAAAACAAAAATTCACCGAAAAGCCCGTTTACCGAAATCACTTTACTACCTCTTCCATTTCAAAATCAAATTTTATTGATTTCGAGACTCCGAGTCTCGTAATTAGCATGAAAAATTATGAAATAGATCGAAGAACCAAAAAACCTGAAAAAAAACGCTCCAAATAAATTGCGCGTTTTTAAATTTGATTGATCGCGCCGAGTCATTGAGAAGATAAATATGCAAATCAACGGTGCACGCAAGATTGATCAAGCGTCAAATAAAAATTAACGGAAAAAAAAACCAAATACCAAACCAAATCTTTAAGACCCACAGTGGTGTCATGAAAAAGTGCGATTGGCGATAAAATCATGAACTGCTGTAAACATTAAATGAAATATAACCAAAGCCCGGCAATGACAGAAACTCGATGATATCCGATAAAACAAGAATAAAATACCAAAAATTCACCCAATAAAATTCACCCAAAAAAATCTATTGCAGAGTACTCATTGGCGACGAAAGTTCCAAAACGAGTGATTCCAAGAACAAAAGACCAAAACACGGTAAAAAAAAACACACAAAAACGAAACCATTAAAGGTATAGTAATCGATTTGAAAATACTTGAATTTTGAACTTCGCGGAAGATAACAAAACACAAATCTTGATAAAACCAAAAAGGAAAAAAACAAAATGTGCGCGTTCGCAGGAAGAGAGAGAGTGAAAAGCGTGATATTGAGATAAAAATTATCGAGCCATAAATTCGAATTAAGGTAATAATGAAATATACACTTATACAAACGAACACACACATACACACATACACACACATATATGTATATATTTATATATATATATATATATGTAAGAGATTAGAGATTGAATGAGATGAAAAAGAGAGAGAGGGTAACCAGGCGAAGATATATCCTCAGAAACTATTTAAATATTTAGGTCAATAAATAAACGCAAAAGAAAGAAGCATAAAAAACGAGACAACAAAATAAAGTAAAAAAATGGAAAAAAATAAATAATTAGGCGCGACAAAAGCCAGGCTGCGTTTCTGTTCCAAGTAGTGTGATCGTCTAACCTCGCCGAATATCCGTGTGCGCGCGTGCGATTATATATATATATTGAGAACGAAGTTTAAAGAAGAACGTAAAAGAGAGCCCGGATTAATAATAATTACGCGACACGGCGATTGTGTGTGGATGTGAGGGCGGACGCGGGAAATATGCTCGACGCGACGATGACTAATGTCAAGATAGAAGAGAAAGAGTAAAAAAAAAAAGTTAATAATCATACGTACATTTACCTAAACGCGTAAATAAACAACAAAAAAAACCACAGAAATAAGTAACAGTATCTAACGTTAAAACTTGCAAGCTATGAATTATTATATTACGATTAATTAAATGATAGAGAAAGAAAAGAGAGGACACCTACAATAAAATTAAAAAAACGAAAAAAAAAACAAAAAAAACAATGAGACAAACACTCATACCCACCATTCACACTGATAAACTATAATTATTATGATGATTATTATGATTATTGATATCGAGATTTGGATTTAAGTCGTGATAAAAGAAATTAGTAATAATAATAATAATTGAAATCGAGAACCAAAGTAAGTTCATTGAAGAATAATTCCTCGACTATTAGGAGCATATTTAGAATGATTAAGAGGTATCGTGTGAAGCCAGACAAGGGAATCGATAGATCTCGCTCGTCGTTACTTCGTTGAATATTTTCTTTGTTTTTATTGGCATTTAAACGAGTACCATTTGGGAAAGCAAAAAATAAAAAAGCTTAAGCGATCCAAAGGTGCGACTTGTCGACTTCACGTGAGAGCGAAAATGAGACGAGAGAAAGAGAGAGAGTGAAATAATAATCGACACAAACACACAGACACATTTACACATACATGTACACACCACGACACTTGGGATCGTGTGACTGCGACGAGAGTGCAAGAAAAATTTGGAGGATGATTAGAGTGTGTGCATTCACTACTTGATTGCGATATGCGAGAGCAACAAAAATAAATTTAAAAACAAAATGGAGAAAAAACTTTTTACGCTATGTCGCGTGAGCATTTATTGCCAACTGGTTGTTGATAACGCGTGAACAAAGATATGTTCTTGTGTGATAATCCCGACAATGCGTATATTGACGTTTAGGAATATATCGATGAGAAATGAGAAAAAATCGAAAAACACATAAATCGCGAATAGTCAGTTAAATCATTGAAAACAAACAAAAAAATGAAAAAAAAAATTAATTAATTAAAAATTGTATTATTATGAAATTACGTGTGTGTTAGGGAGCCTATAAAGTTAGCGGACAAATTTGAGATGCGGTTAAGGTGACGCGTAATACCGCGCGAACCTTCTCCCTTTACCGATAAAGAATCTATTCTACCTCCCGAATACACTCGTGTGATGTTTTTTTAATACTCATTAAAAACCATTGTTCCATACGGTTTTTACAGTTCAACTTTGTTTACAGGCAAAATGCATTCGCGAAATCGTCGACTACTCCGATCTCCGATGCAACCATCCATTTTTTTTCTATCACAGAACGTATTTCAAAACGTACAACGAAGAACTGATCGATTTTCCTTACTCGCTCCATACATCGGTTGTTACAAATCATTTCTTTTATACAAACTGATTTCTCTACAGATACAGTCGATACTCCTGTATTTGTACTCCAACCCTCCAAGACTTTCTCGTACAAAACTTTGTTGAAATTTATACAATACAGTTATACGGAGAGGCTGTCGATACTCCAGCTCTCCGTAGAACCAATAAATACTGTTTTCTCAAGTCCGTTGCCACAATGTTAACTGAACATTGAATCCGAGTAACACTGATAATTAGCGAGTTTGGAAAATCGTTCGAACAACTTGACTTGTCAGCGTTTGCAAAGCAACTTGTTTTTATTTTTTCTCTCCAACGTTTTCGTTTTCTAATCTAAAAACATCGCACGAAGGTATTCGAGAAATGGCAATGGTTTCTTGGCAATGTGGGAAGGCATTCGCAGAGTTTTTATTCGGGAGGGGTTGCGACGATGTGTTTAATATCTGTTTGTTTAACTCTTCTTTTGATAATGAAGGCAAGAGGAAATAAATAACAAAAAAAAAAGTAAAAAATAAAAATTTTGAAAGATGTCAGAAATACGTTGGGAGCCAAGTGTCCTTGTTGCGACCGTCGTTGAAGCCAAAGATCTCGCGATCTCACTTCAAGATAATGAAAAAATAATATGAGGGAACGACAACTATAAAACAACGAGAAACATGTTGTTTTTTAAATGACAAGAAATAATATCATCAGTCAACGGCCAGAGAGCTTTTTCGAAACTCTCACGGACTGAGTTCGGAGCCACACATGGGCGTGAGACGTTCGGCGCAAAAACGATCCTAGAAGAGAGAAGATGAAGACGGAACATGTAAAACGAACAAATGTTGATGAACGAATGCCAAATATTTTGGAAATGAATGCAAGGAAACTAAAATTATTTATCAAATTTGAAAATGATGCAGATCACACATTTACACTTCTCTCGCGAAGCAACCTTTGAAGAAACAATTCTACCAGAAAAGTCACTTTTTTCTAAAACGACAATCTCAATGGTCAAACCTGTCGAAACTGCCACACAGAACCGGACTTCCGGTGGGACCTTTCGGTAATAGAAGCAGTTCATTACATTCACTGAAAGTAGCAACTTTCAGTGAATAACAAACTTTTCGATGATAATCAATGAAATTAAAATAGCCGACTATACGTACCGAACTTTTTTCTGTCAGAATTTTTGCACCAAAGTGTTGAAGCTTCTAGAAGATTTGTAAAAGTGACGGGAAAAAAAGAAATAAATAGAGAGCATGGAAGTGTGTTTGATAAACGTCAGATCATAAAACGATCAGAGTGAAAGAGTCAAAATTAAATCATCGATTTATCGGTGAACGTGTATGACTGTTGAAGAATAAGAGAGATATCAAGAGAGAGAAAGAGAGCGAGAAAGAGAGAAAGAGAGAGAGGGAGAGAGTGAGAGAAAGCATGGGAGAGTCAAAGAGACGACAGAGAGAAAGGAAGAAATAAATTAAGAAGAAAAAAAAAGAAGAAATTATACAGAGAGAGCCGACCTCCTTGCCTACCGGGAGGTCCGCATATATTGTAAAGATGAATAATAAGAAATAAAATTAAGAAGACAAAAAGAAAATCGTGAGAAAGAGATACGAGATTAAATAAAAGTGAAGAAAAAATTATAGGCCAGTTAAATGTAAGGGATAGAGAAGAGAAAAAGAAATTACTACGTTTAATAAAAAAAACTACCCTCCTTTCGATCGCACCTATACTTTCGGCAATTCTTTCGGCATTAATAATGATGATGATAATGATAATGATTATAATATCGCATATAAACGAAGAAAGCAAGAGAGAGAGAGAGAGAGAGCGAGAGAACGAGAGAGAGAAAGAGATATTGAGAGAAAGAGAAAATTGCGTGAAGTTTGATTGCGAATAAAAGGTTGACAATTTCAATGAGTGAGAGATCGTACTTAAAGAAGAAAAAAAAAACGAAAAGAAAATCACAACCGAAGGTACGAAGCTCCGTCGGCAGAGACTCAGTAGCGAGAAAGCTAAAGAAATAAAAAATAAAATACAATTGCGACATAAAAAGGAAGAGCAAGAAATAAAATAAATTATAAAGCTCGTACGAAGAGCCATCCGTTTGAAACGACAATTGCAGCACCTCTCCAGTTGTAGAAAATTCGAACAAGAGAGCTCAAAAACCCAACGAAATACATTTTTTAATAAAAAACAAAAACAAATATCTGATTCATCGTTCACGTGAAACCCCAATCGGCCAAATGATTGATAAAAAAAAAAAAAACAAAAAACAATCAAGACAAAAATCCAAAAACAAGGAGAGAATCCCGCGTGCGCGCACACAAACACACACCCACACACACGCACACACACATACGCCAATATAAACGTCACCCATATGCGCGCGCGCTCACGCGATTTTGACGATATAAAATTTCAAATCCAAGATTGATTTTTTTTTTTTAATACCCACACGCGAGAATGAAACATGAGAGAATCCACCTCTCAAAGAAATATCGGGCATATAGTTGGACACACGTCTCAACAAACAGTCGACTAGGATACTACGTAAATTAAATATAAAGAATACTAAATGATAAGGATAATAATTATTAAATAAACGGACGAGGTGAGAAAGGGAGCAACAACAGCAGCAGCTACTAGACAAGCAGCAATTTATATATAAAAAGTTACTACGTTGATGTATGAGGATGTTGAGTGAGATGACCGCGGTGTTGAATCTAAAGGTCCTCAGAAATAGTGTATCACCACAAGAAAAACCCTCCGGGCACATGGTGTACGGAAGCCGACTGCGAAACTCTTTAAGCAACAATTTTTAACTGGCATTTATAATAATTGACAACGATTCGACAAATATCCAGAAAACATACGAAACGCACACCAGAATGGATGCCAAAATGATAAATAAAAACGGAAGTGTAAAAGAGAAAGAGGAGAAATAAACATCAATAACGCGTCGAAAAGCCTAAAATTGAAATGCGGAGACACGTGGTCGGCAGGAACTCTTGTAAAGATTGTGGGAATTGTTTTTCTGCGTTCCGACCTTGGTAGCAACTTTGTATACATTTACAGTTGCAAAAAAGCTTCAGGTCGGGACACCAATTGTAACGGCGAGTACTTTTTAGGCTCATCGCTCTGACCTTCCGGTTCGCGTCGATTAAACGCCGTTTTTTCAGGCCAGGCACAACCGTATATCTACGCATTTTCTCTTCAGACTCAAAGTTTTTCTTTGCAATAACTACAATAGCAATCTACCAAACATTCAACCACAGAATGTTCCAAACAAACTCGATCGAAATCTGCATGTGCTTCCGCAGATTTCTCGAGCATAATCAATATTTTTTCACAGAGCATTCGGCCTCCCGCGTGTTCACTGTATCTCGTGAACGTGAGACGATGCAACAAATTTTTCATTTCTTTACACGTTTTTACAGAAACCGGTTTTAGTTGCAATAGAACATCGGGACAAACTCGATTCTTCCTCACTCAGATGAATTTTTTCCATGACCATTGAACGAAATTGCGCGAGAAATACGTTGGGTCTGATGAAAAGAAATTATCGCCGTTTATCGGCGAAAAAAAGACTATTCCGGAGGGCCAGAACAAAGGGCACAAACCTGTCTACTTTGATGAAACACATTACTATATTTGATGAACTTTGACCATATTTAATAATGTATATGTGAATGTGTACAACTTTTATCGACGCAATTGATCCGTCGATTGAGTTTTTTCCGGCGTTTTCCTTCGGTTCGCTTATGAAACTCATGATTTAAGGCTATTATCGTTTGCGCACGAGACGAAAATGACACAAGTGATGGGACAAAAGAAAACAAACATCGTTAGGAGTAAATTAAACGAAAACCAAAGAAAACTTAAAAAAAAAACGACAAAAAAAGGAAAACGAGTGATTCGCATAAATAATAAATGAAGGGAGTCGAGTGATAAAAAGTGAAAAAAAAAAAATACAAGATGGATGTAACTCGAGAAAAGAGTTCGAGACTTTGATGGGAAATAAAACACAATAGAAAAGCAGTCAGAAAGATTGAAAATTCCGTTTTTGGCACACACAAAAAAAAAACTTTAAAGCAATTTGGAAGAGAAAGAAAAAAAAACATCAAGAATAAATGATGTACAAAACTTTGATACAATTTTAAGAAAAGACTCACTAGACACGCCGTGGTGTCGGTAACTGCGGCTACAACGATCCACGATAATAAAAAATTAAAAAATACAAAACACACAAACACACACACACTAATTAAATGTACACGTTTGAAAAATGGCATTTGATAACCGCCTACACAAACACACGTGCGGTAATTGCGTACGTCCACATAAACAGAAGCAATTAATAATGCACAAGTCAAAGAACTGAAATACGAACTCGCAGTTGCAGCCCGAATCCAAAGAAGAAGCAAAAAAATATTTAAAAAAAGACACATCAAGGAAAAAAGTACAAGTTTTCACGTTTGCGCCTTACATTAAAATTAAAAGTTGATCAAAAACATATTCTTACCAAAATCGGCCTTAGTATATACTTTTCCAAGGGACGGGGGCTTACGAGACGCGCGGGCAGTTTGTCAATCGCAAAGTTTTAATTTTAATTTTATTAATTTTCATTTTTTCGTCAAATACGACGCTAACGGGTACAACGAGCTATTCGCGACGACTTTAATGAAAAATGAAACCAAAGAAAAACCTCGCAAGTGATTGATTCACAAAGATTTTTTAAATCGAATAAAATTAAATTTAACAAATTGCCAACGAATCGTTGTAGTCCGAGTCTCGCGATGTTAGAAAATATAAAATCGTGATCAATCGAAAAATATATACGCTCTCGGAACGCGCGCAAACTGCCCGCGAGACTCACTTCGTCCCAACGTACCCCGCGACTCACCCTTGTCCTAAAAAGAAGAAAATGCAAAAAAAAACCCGGAACCCTCGCTGCCCAAACCCCGAGTCCCGACGAAAAAAAATAAAAAATAAAAAAAACAAAGTCGAAGCCTCTTTTTCGCGTAACGAAAAAAAAAAAAAAGAAAAATAAGAAAAACACTTCCTGCAAGTGAGATAGACGACGACGAGTGGACGGGTCACCATCGTGATCAGGGATGTTCGCCGTGTGTTTAATCGAGGGTGAAATTACGAAAAGAATATGTGAGCGAGACGCTTTTGCATAAAGTATATGAGGAAACAGCTGAGAGAAGGTTAAATGAAAATAAAAGTTTCGAAAGTGTGAACGCGCGCGATATCAGCACAATAATTCCCGTCAACCGAAAGTCTCGGCAAGGTCGTATGAAAAAATCCGCGAAAATCGTGGAAAATCGCCCGAAATAAATAAATCGATTACGATAAATTCTGTTTTCACGCGTTAATTCCACCATCGGTCCAACACCGCCTAGTCGGCGTATAAAAAAAACAAACAAACAAATAAACCAAAACCATTCACAATCATAAAAGTTGCAAACAAATAATACCGAGAAGAAAAACAAACCTGCACATCGCTCATGCATAAACAGAGTAAAAACCACTAAAATATCACGGTGTTCGCGTAAAAGTGTTAATTCAACGTAATTCATTAATTCAACTCGCGCTAATGTACACCCAAAAGTTGCTGCACGTCAGGGCCAGCTCATCTAGCTCTCGCTGGTCATCGATCGATAAAAAAATCCAATAACCAAATAAAACTAATCGCGCAACTCGATAATCGATTTTTTTCTTCCTGAGATATACAAGCGTATATGCAATTAAATTTGACGAACGTTATAAATCGCGCACGTGCTTTCACAGAATCACGGACGATTTAAGAATTTCAACAAAATCTGACAAAAATGTACGTGAATGTGAACGTGCGCTCGAATATTCCCGAAAACTCCCACCAAAGAACAAAAAAATTGAAAAGAAAAGTAAAAAAAAAAATTCTATTATGAAATCGAAATAATTCCCCATCCGAAAAAACATTAAACGAATTTCCAAACAACGTACAATTTGGATATCAAGAACACATCGTAAATCATCATAGAAGAAAGAAAAAGCATTGAACCGCATAAATACCCGAGTCAGAACTGAACTTTTTTTTTTTACACACACACACATATGTAGTATACACAGCAATTGATCGAAACTTGAATACCGGAAATAAGTCGCCATATTAAATAATAATACTGTACACAATATAACAATTAACTGATGTTCATAACCCATACGAAGATGATAATGAAACGAGAAAAGATCCATTTGAAAGTATATACCAATCCGAGCACGATATTAACCAGGAAAACAAGTGGAAAACCAAGCGGTGAATTGAATGATAAAAACTCTAACGCCATATGATAAATACTTAACCACCGCTCCAAATGTAGAACAAACATCGTGATCGAATCTCAAAAAATTCCCTTCGTCGTAAGAAAGAAAGAAGGAAGAATCAAATTTTGTGAACGATTAATAATCGACGGATAAGAAAATCTGGACGACGACTAATCGGTGGAAGCGATCAACGAGTGAGAAAGGAAGAATGAGGGGGAAAAGAGAGACAGAACACGATGATGTTGACAATTCAAAAAAACCAAATAACGTGACGATATCCATGAATAAAGAAAAAAAACCGACTTATACGAGATAAACGAGAAGGACTAGAAGACACATTTCTATCAATGAGAGTTGGATTATAACGAGAGAGGATACGAATGAGATATGGGCGTACGCGCGAGCCACGATCACAGCGAGAAATAGTCGCTGGCCCACAACGTCGTGGGCAATTATCCAACTCGACGATATTATGAAATAATTATGCCACAAGATGAATAGTACATTGAAAAAACCAAAACAAGCAAGCAAACAAAAAACTATCAATAAATATGAAAAGAAAAGAAAAAAATGAAAAATCAATGGAAACACAAGCAAAAGATGATTCCCTTACAATTCATTGTCAAAATAATTGTACGCACCCGACGGTATTTACGTAATAATAGTTGTAATAAACAAAAAAAAACCATGCTTGAGCGAGGACGAAAGTGAGAGAGAAAGTGTGTGTGTATGTCAGGATAAGCGAAAATTGATAGAGAGAGAGAGAGAGAGAGAGAGATAAAAAAGAGTAAGCCCGATAGGAAAATGACAGTGATGAGCGAGTAAGAGTGTGCAAGTTACACGTAATAACCGGTTGATTGATAAAAGCGTCTTTTTGTTTAGTAAGCTCAAAAAAAAAATTCAAATACAGAAAAAGAGATTGGAAAAAAAAAAACACTGGCGAATAAGTAAACCAAATAGAGTTGTAATTCGCTAATGAAATTCCGGATTTTCGCAGATTTTTCGTGAAGAACATCGTCAACCGACTAGGGAAAAAAAAAAAGAAAAAGAGAAAGATATCGTTCGGCAATGAATTTCCAATTTTCCCCGCATCCGATGCACTCCTAGACCTGTTCCACCGTCTGAGAATCCTTAATATCCCGAAAATTAATAGATTGAGAAAATTATTGAGAAAAAAAAAAGTAAAAACTAAGAAACATTTAAAACAGTAGCAAAAAGTGGCGAAAAAAATTCATTCCTTCCTGTTTCCCCGACTTTCGAGAAAAAACAAAATTGCATTCCCTAGATAAAGAAGAAGAAGAAAAAAAAGCCTCGAGCAAGGTTTTTTAATTCCAACTCTTACGTGTTACCGTAAACGAAACCTATTAAAACTATAAATCAACCTAAACGATAATATAATTAATAGATAAGAGTTAAGATAATTGATTAATTAAATTATACGTAAGAATAAATTGACTAATTGATACGGCTTAGAATAAATAATGCAATTAATAATATATAACAATATAGAAGAGATGACAATGGTAATTGACAATGAGCGAGAGAGCGAAAGAGAGAAAGCGAGAATGAAACAAAGTGAGATAAAACCGTTTCTGCGGCAAGCTGTATCACGGCGGCTACCAAATCATCCACTTCCCGAACGCGTGAAGATTCCGTGCCGGTATGACAAACATTTAACACCATTTTTCAATGAAGAAAACAATTAAATCCACGCCCACAGACATAAACACACAAAGACACAAAACGAGAAATATCAGCGCGGTTAATAGACAGCGAGATTGAGTGGGTGTATGTGTGTGTGTGTGTGTGTGTGTGAGAGAAAGGGAGAGAGAGAAAGCGAGCGAGGAATTGCATAAAAAAAACTAGCTGTGGTACAATCGTTAGATATTCTTTAAAAAAACCTAAAAAATATAACAAAACGATCGACAGCTAGTTCTCGCCGAAATCTTCTTGGTTTCTTCCTCGATTTGACTCTCGTCGCGGTATTCACGAATGAAAAAAAAGTAATAAGAAAAACGAAAAAAAAAAAAATATATATATATATATATACGAGGTATACAAGTTTTAACAGTCGCAGAAGACTCCAAAACTCTTTCGACTCGCCGATCAAATGATATTGGCAAGCGAAATAATGGGAATAATAAACCAGGAGATTGAGCGAAGATATTACGCACGTTACCGTAAAACCGAAATAACTGAAAACAAAAAGAGAATAAATAAATAACTAAATAAATAAACAAATTAAGGCATAGAATTCCGGTGTGGAAGCGAAATTCTTTAAAAGCGCGGTAGTTTCTTACCCATCATTTATACGTTTAGATCATAAGTAAGCGTTTAGGTTAAACAGTGATGATGATATATACACGAGGACCGTCAACACGAGCGAACGCGTCATAATTACATGACGACGATTAAAGAGGAATTTTTAATAATAAAAAAATATAAAAAAACAAACAAACAAACAAACAAAAAAAATATATAAGAAATGAACAGCAGCCAACAAACACGTTCCCCGAGGCACTCGACAGTCATTCATACACACACAAATACACACACATACAAACACACATATGAAGCACATGGAAATAACACACTCAACATAAAGTGAACTAATGATACGATTACATTATTAATATACTGATTAATTATCCTAGCGATATAATGTGAAGACATAGTTGATTGATCTGTTTAATATTGAATGTCTGTAAACGAAAAAGCGTTTGGAACTCTATGCTATCCGTTGAGCAAACCCCCCTCGCTCCCTTCCTTCCCCCCAAAATGAAACTTCGACAATCGACAATCTACACAAAAAAATGCATCTACAAAAACAACAACAACGACTATACATAACGCGACTATACTTTTGTCACCCGATATTTTATTCCTTCGACTCGAATATCACGAAGTAACGGGACGAAAACCTTTTGTGCCAACGTACAAACACGCGTACGATTCCATTTACTAGATCGTAAAATATAAAATCCCTGTATAATTATTACATGACATTTATTTATTCCCTCGTGCGAAATCGACTCCCTCTTGCAATACCGAACAGGGTACGAGAAGATAATTTAATCTAATCCGTTTCCAGAGTAGCGATTGAAATTCCTACTGGTGCGCTAGGAAAATAATTTTAATAAATTACCTCAATTTTTTAATTAAACTTAGCACTTGAAGCAGCTGTTGCAGCACTCATCAAATCCAGACAAATCTATGATTTTTACATAACAAATTGAACCGGAGTAACGTTGTTCCGATACAACGACACCAAACCAATTTTTTTTCAACGATTAAAGCCGTTAAAGTGTATACAATTTTCAATATTAGCTGCCAGCGACCAGCTTCACTTGCGTGTGAAAAAGAAATTTAATGAAAAAATAATACGTTAACGCGTTGAGCAATGAACGATAAACGCGGTTTGCTTTTTAAACGTTGCAAGAAAAACGGAGGAAACTTATGGTTTTCCAATGATTTTTCCTCCCTTCTTCTTTTAACATGTTTTTTAAAGATCGTGCTCAACACCGGACACCGTCCGTTGTCAAAATCCGCCAATTTATCAACCGGTATAAATATAGTTGAGAAATTATAAAGAAACTAAAAAAACAACTCGCAAAATATCGAACTGCATCGAATTGTGCAAGTGAACTTGCGTCACGACTAACTTCCCCGGTGTTGGCCGTTCAATTGTTGTTGAGTTTAAGTTTTTTACATTAGCTAGCTAAATTTTCTTGACCATGCCGTTTATCAAAAGTAAAAAAAAAAACGAAGCAAATAGACACAAGTTCCCATGACGTTGTATGGCGTCCCGGTGCTTTTACAATTGCCAATATTTATAATATTTTTATCTTGAGTATTGACTTAAATAAGAGCGAATAAAAGTGAACGTTGCCGTTCGATTTGGCTGAACTGTTTCTCGTCTGCAAAGGCAAAAAGAATATTAGAAAAAAAATTAAACAATCTAGCAATGTCTGATCAGCCGATCACACGACTCCGCTTCGCTTTTTTTTGTCTCTTTTGTTTGCTTGTTTATTTTTCAATAATCCCTGCGTCTTTTGTTCGGTTCGAATTCGACGAATTTGAAGAGAAAAAATAATCAGAGTCAAGAGCGCAAATAAAGTAATTAGAATAGTCAAGTAATCGTACACCCGATTGTTAGTTTTCCAATTGTCAGAGGGTCAAAGGACGCATTTACGATAGGGAATCGGTAGGCAAGTGATTGTATTTTCATTGTAACGAGATGCGATGAATATTGACAGTACACGCGGGATTGAAAAAAAAAATAATAAAAAAAAACGAAAGAAACCTTTTGGTTAACGATGAAACGCTGATCTCTTTCGACTTTTGGATTCCTCCAATCAGCCAATAATGTTTAACCTCCCCGACAGAATTATTTTCCCGACGAAAAACATTGAAAAAATAAATAAAAGTGCTACCGACGATGCTAAATACGTCGATCAGCGAAAGATTAGGAGAAAAATCGATTCTCGATGCTGATCCCACGCGACATTAATTGACATAGACGCAAACATACACACACGCACACACACACATAATTACACGCAGGCTCTTCACTTTGATGTCCCGAAAATACGATGGAAAACTCGTACGTCGTGTTTCCCGGATGAATCGCAAGAATCACTGAATCAAAAGCTCTAAAATCTAAATGGTTATCAGTGAACTTAACACAAAGTTTTGCCAACAAGCATTGTTTTGTTAAATTCTGCCATAAGCGTAATTCACAATCCCCCGGTGGGATTCAAGTTATACGCTGAAATTTCTTGTCAATCAATCATCAAGTCACGCAATAGAAAAAAAAACGATTTCAATCAATCGTCCGATTGTTCTACCGACAGATATTTTTTTCATCTATGTATATATATTTTTTTTTTCTATTTTTTTTTATTATACCTGAACTTCAATGAAAACCAAAAGAGATAAAAGGAGCGATAACAAAATGGTCATCAGATAATCAGATGAACCGTAAAATGTAACGGTTCAAATGATTCAAATGATTCTCGATGATTTAGTCGGGATAACGAAAGCCTGGATATCGTATCGAACGTTCGAGTTTTTTGATCCACACTTCTCTACATACTCACTCATAACCAACCTACAAAACCCGAAAATTCAAGAAATAATATAATAATGTGTATTGTTACTTTTGCCTGGGCAAATACGTACGAGCTCCGATCCGGCTCTCAATTTTGAAATAGCCATTTCGACTAAAAACGAAAAATGCGATACAGACCCCCAAAACCCGACGCAATAGATGAAGGCAACTGGATCAAAATACCGCCATACGAAGTAACAGTTTCTCGCGTGGAAACCGGTCGCTTTTGCCAGCTGACGTATAAACGTAACGATGGAAAGGCTGGCTGGTCGATGAGACCGAGTCATGGAAGCACGAGATCCCTATGGAGCCAAAAAGCATCAAGGATCCAAATTCCCCTCCATTAAGTCTTTACTCAAAAAAGAAAAAATAGAAAACCAAACATAATATCCCGCCAGGAATCCATTTCCTCGTACACGCCAATTCTCATTTCCATGACTTGCGTTAGTGTCATCGATCGATAGACTTTCCGATCGTTAGCCGGGGGTGCATAAGGCTCCCGGGAGGTTTGGCCAAAGCGGCGACCTAAACATTGGGTCAAAATGTATCAAAACGGTTTCCGCGCCCAAATCTCACTCACAGCACACACTGGGCCGACTCGTCCGATAGAATGTGCCTTCAGTGTTGATTTTATACGAATAAAAAAAATAAAGATAAAAAAATAACTAAAATTATACAAAGGGGCCCGACATAGACCGAACGCCCACCCAAAGCCAGATCGGTGCTCGCCCGTTGCCCCTTATATTCTCCATTACCCTTCTCCAAACCGGATAATGCATCGCGCACAAGAACAAACGAAACAAGAAAACAATACAAAAGTTATGTACGTTTTATCAACGACGAAAAAATTCATAAAATACATATACAAACTTTCAATAACATCAATCAAAAAAAATCGAAAAATAAAAAAACAACATTACGAGAAAGCCTTTGTGACTTTCGATTATGAACATTCACTTTACCATAAATCTCACAATAGATTCAATAAATCAAAGTTCGTTGTCCATGATACTCGTTCGATAATTCGTACTTTAACTTTAACTGTAAACACCGACACGTACACAACGCTCTCGAATTATCAGAGTATTAAAAAAAAAAAAAAAAAAACAACAAAAACCGTAACAAACTCTAAACTGACCCATTGGTTAAATCGCTTGCATACCTAAACCCATAGGTATCAATAAGTATTACAAAACAAGGATCTTTTTGTTACGGCAAGGAGTTCGGAACGCTACTATACACCGATAACACAAGTAATATTGATTAAACGCAATTATTATGCGATAAGTATATTTACAATGAATATATATGTGTACTATGGTCTCTCCCACTTCCCATTCAGACGATCCACGATTGTTGAATCAACACCTCCTCGCTTTTCTCTCTAATACGTTTACGTTTTCTCCTGCGTTTACGTCAAACGAAAAGAGAGAAATACGAGAAATGTTTTTTCATCGATTATCAATTGCCCATTACAAACTTAGGCTTTTAACCGCATAACTATCGATGAAAGGGGAAAAGGAAAAAAGAAGCTAAATAATAGCTAAAACTAACTAAACTACAATTAACGATTATTAATTATTAAACAATTAAACATGCAGTAAACAGTATAAACAGTAAATGCCCAGTAACCAATTGAATTGTGTGTCGACAACTACATACTAACTTACCTACCTATATCGAAATAATAGCCGTATGTAAAACGAAACAACAACAACAAAAACCATATACACAAGTACACACAAAACTTACACTTGTATTTCAACAGTTGTATCCAAGTCAGTCCGTTCTATTAAACAAAGTGAGTTTTATGCAATATGAAACGAAAGGAAAAGAAAGGGAGACTGAGAGAAAGATAGAGAGAAAGAGAGAGAGAGAGAGAGAGAAGCAGAGCAATTAGCATTGAGAGAAAGTGACGAAAAAAAAACCAAAAAATAAATGTAACACCGATGTCCTCCAAACCCTTTTATCCCCAACCTTTGAATTACGAATCCGGAAGAAATTGATTGTGAAAACGTTTAAAACAAAGAGCACACGGCAAAAAAAAAAATCTGATTCTCGAAAGATTTGTAACGAAAGATTATTCCAGTAACTCGATCGTCCCATTAAACGAAGATCTTAGGATCGATTGAAAATAATGTTAATGGAAAGTAAATCGTTCAAACAGCAGACTGAGAAGAAAAAAAAAGAATGAAAAAACGAGAACAAACGAAAGAAAATCATTTCAACCGGATAATCGTAATTAAATTATTAGCAGGAAGAATAAAAACTTAGGCATTTTGTAAAACACTATGTTCACGTTAAACGCACTTGTGTGGGGAGACCATGTAACTTTTAACTCCACCGCTCATTCCGAAGTAGTATCTCTCGTTGATTTACGATCGTTGTCAGAATTTTTGCAATTTTCATTTGCAGGAACAATGTTCCTGCAATCTTAATCTCTCACATATTCGAGGATCGATGAGACTTCGAACGTGTGTGAATGTTTGATCGCGAAAATTCTGGCCGATCGTATCGTCTGCGAATAAACGATGATCTCCGCGGTTAGCTCGACGAGATTTCCACTATACACCCCCATTTCCCGCAGAAGATAAAAGAAAAACCAAAAGCATGAAGACCCTTCCTTCCGGCTGGTGTAGCGGCCAGAACATCAAAAAAAAAAAAAAAAAAAAAAAACATTTCCAAAACTTTACAAACAAAAGTCCCTTCTCAGCCCAAGACCCTACTTTTTAAGGAGAATAATAATAATAATAACATTATTAATAATAATAATACTAATAATAATAACAATAACGATAATGATAATATTAATGATACTGATAATATTAATATTAATAATAACATTACGAATAATAATAATAATAATAATATTAATATAATCTTCGAGCTCTGAGAGAACAGAAAAAAACTAGCAAAGAGAAAACCGCGAGTCCCACACAAGCCCTGAAAAAAGACCCTCCCTGAAGAGAACCTCGATTTCCTACGTGTTGTATTATCCGTTATTTTCGATATAATATTATATAGTGCTAATGATATTTAATGATAATATATGACGACGATAAGGAATATCGGAGAAGACGTTTGGTCAAAAACAGCCAAGACACACGAAAGATCATACGCCATTCTCCTACGGAAAATCAGCACTTACATTAGAATGACATCCACGTACACAGACACACAGACACACACACACACACACACACATACGCACACATACGCGCATTCACAGACAGACACACACATACAACAAATAAACGTAACAATAACGAGAAATAAAATTTAAAAAAAAATCATACAGACACACACAAACACACAAACGTACACATGGTTACACTTTGAGAAAGAGAACGATAATGAAAACGAGAAGGAGAGAGAGAGAGAAAGACACATATACATAAAATAAATATTTCGACACACTTAATAGTCATTTATTTGAACATTCGTGAAAAACTTCAAGAATAATAATAACAAAAATAATTTTAAAAAATGAAAAAAAAAAAAAAAAAATCACAAAAAAATAATAATACAAGGAAAACAACAACACCTAATCCGAGATGAATGTAACAAATAATACAATGCTCACACACCGTGACACACCGAGGTACCCAGGAGGAAGTAATTATGCGAAACGGAAGTAAAGAATCGAGAAAGAAAAACCGTAAAAAAAAGTAATAATAATAATAAACCAAACAAACAGACTAGTTGCCGTGTTTGAGAACACCAGACCTACCCGCGGGTCCGCTTCGTTTTTTAGCTCCGCTATAAAGCCGATTGCCCGTTCGGTCGTACGTCGAAAGTCACGTGAGTCGTGGAAAAAATGATGATATTAGGAGGTTAAAGTTTGAAAGGAACATCGAAACTATCCTGGTTACTAACCCGGAGCAAAAAATACTGCAGGAAAGGACAGTTATATTTAACATCAATTATATTGAAATAGCCAGAGGGAACATTTATTTCACTACTCACGAAAGGATTTTTGACACAACGAACGAGCAAAATGGCCTCAAAGGCCCCGAGGCTCGTCCGAACGCCTCGGGTTAGCTAACCAATTTTTGTACAGGATACCAATTGCATTAAATATGTAAAATCTTGAGTTACAGAGCAGCACTATACATACGACACAGATGATGTATATATTTTTACGTTACAGAAATATGCCTGCGAGCGTCGCGATACGCGCGCTGCTGGGCGCAATAAGACTGGTTCTCATTTCCCAAGACAATGCATATATAAACCACATGCCACATATTAAACATATTGATAATGATAAAAGAAACAAAAGAAACAAAGTAAAGAAAAGATAAAGAAACCTTATGATATTTGTATACGGTAATATTACCTGAATGGAGTAATCAAAGCCATTGAAGGGGAGTGCCCGCTAGCAACACCACGGATAGAGATTAATGAAGCACGTTGGGTAAGCTTGTTCGTTGGTGTGCCGATTATTGTCGCGTGTGTTTGTGTACTTCGTGACGTTAATTCGATTCGAAATTCATTATTTTCCAAGTTTAATCGTCGTTTACGATTAAGATTAAGCGAATAACGAAAAAAAAAAAAAAAAATCATTAAAACAAAATCAAACGAAACAGAAGAAAATCCAATGAGATAAAAAAGAAAAATAACAAGCACGTAACAATATTTGTTAATCGAAAGTTTCGTCGCGAAGAAAACCCATTGACGACGTGTGATAGCATCGGTACCTTCGGGCAAGTTAACCACATTCAGTTGACGTGCATCAGATATTGGCTTTGAGCAATTCGCAGAACAAAAAAAAAACAAACGATTAAAATACAACACCGATAAATAAACCTCGTGATTTACAAAACCCGAGTAAATTAACATCCTGAGTTACCCATTCGGCCGTTAGCGAAGACATATATATATATATAATATTAACACGATGATTAAAATAATAATAATACGAAAAAAAAAAGAAAAACCCAATTAGGCGATCAATAACGAAATTTATCACGCGGTAGGCGAGTGTACGGGTGTTTGTTTCGAAGCGTCATGAACACGGTTACACTTTTGCAATATAAATAATGACGATTGTTGCTGGTTTTTCTGTCATAATGACAACAACGAACCAGCGTGTGTTGCCCGCGGGCATCCCGGCAAGAAGCATAACGCGGGTAGGAGTCTCTAAATACTTCCTGGCGAGTTCGAGGCGGTGGATACCGAACCGCGAGAAAGTCCTAAGTTTTTCGAATAAATCCGTAACTCACGACGACGTGGTTTTTTAATGAATTGCCTTGCGTGCGATTGGTTATCTTCAATTTTTACATGCTCTAAATCGTTGCAATCTACATCTTGAGAATTAAAGTTTCATTAAAAGCGAAAGGGGTTGAAAAACAAAAAGAGAGGCTCAAAAATTGAACAAAAAGAATAAACTGTACCAATGAAACTGAATTTGTTTGAAGATTTTGTGGGCGAGAGATAATGCCGTTTTTTTCATAAAACGAGCGTCGAAAGGCCTAAAAAATTATTCGAATAAACTAAAATGTAAAAACAAATTCAATCAGACCCGTGCGTAATGAAAAATCAAACAAAAATAAGAACAATTCTCTGCTTCGATGAAACGAGCATGCAAAAAAAAAAAAAAAGACACCACTCGTCGATACGAATGGCACGAAAGGCTCGCATTAACCGCGATCGCCGGAGATAATATGACACAATTTTGAGTTGCAGTGCAAGCGAACATCTGTAGAGCCATATACATATAATAATGTTGTTGTATCTTAGACAATAGAAGCCGTAGTGAGTGTACATTTTATAAGGATTGCAGGTTCGTACAGATTATTAAATGAGGTTTCAGACATGTAACAGAGGGACAGAAGAAGGACGAGAAAGAAAGGGAAAGAGAGAGAGAGAGAGAGAGAAGAAGAGAAAGATCAGGAGAATGAAACACACAATGACGAAAAATTGAGTTAGACTTTGAAAAAAAAAAAAAAAAAAATGTAGCTCATATAACACGTATGCCAAAACAAACCGAAAATATAAATTAGAATAATCAATAACGACAGAAAAAAACAACAAAAGGGAGGGAAAATAATACATAAAATGTTTAACGAAAAGGGAGGAAGTAAAAAGAGCGGAGCTAAAATGAGAAAGAAAAACCAGACACACGATTATTGTGAAACCAAAGAAGAAAAAAAAACACAAATGAGATATGATAAAGACAAAAATAAAAAGAGACATTGAATGAATATCGATTCCCACACTATTCAAAAAAAAAAAAAAAAAAACGTGGTTGAGACGATACGCTAAGACGTGGTTACCGGCGGCCCCGTCCAAAACGGGTGCAAGTAACTTTAGGTGTATAAAAATTTTAAACAAAAAAAATTAACTATTTCTCTCGTGGTTTAGGATGTTCTAAAGAAATTATTGTAAAAAAAAGGAGAGAAACAGAGAATTTATTATAGCGCGAGAGGGTGATAAGAAAAAAAAGCGACAAAAAGGAGACCGAGAGAGCGAGCGAGCAAGCGAGAAAGAAGAGGAGGATGCGAGGGTGACGTTCGATCCTTTGAAATTGTGGATCGAACAGTGCGCGAATGACTGACCTACGATCGTATGACTGTGAACTATGCATGACTTGCGAGACTGGGAGAGCTATGATAAAGAAAAAAGGAATAAAAAGAAATAAAGAAAACGCTGACAAACGAAGCTGTAATGCAAAAAAATTTATTGTAAATTTTAGGAGGTGATCCGGTCGCCCGGTGACCGCGTCTCGTAATCGTTCAGAGCTTCGAAGTTTCACGGGCGCAGGATATATATATGGAGTACGTGCTTATAAATTTCGAAAAAAAAAAAAAACAAAAAAAAACGATCGATACCTTCTTTGTTATTGTTCAATGACTTTCGGCCTCGAGACAAAGGCATAGTACTCGGAAAAATGACGAAAAAACGAAAAACGATAAAATACCAAATAATAATAATGCACATGTGGATGTAAATGCTGTAAATCCGATGATCCGGCGCCCATGTCAATTTCGATGATGAGTAAACAACCGTATAGGCCAAAACACGCACACACAAACACAGACATGCACGCGCGCGCGCACACACAGCCACAAAGACGCACACACACACATAGAAACACGAACACGCGCGCGCACGTTCGTTTCGGATTTAAAACAAAAGTAAGGAGTAATTACGATACAAAGAAGAAAAAAATAATAAAAAAATAAAACGATGAAGTAGAGTGAGAGATTTAAAAACAAAAACGGCGAGAACAGACGCTTCTGGGTTTTTATATATTTTTGGCAAGGACGTCTCGTTACTATTTAAGGTTTAAGCGCAACAAAAAGTAAACAAAAAAAGGGAGATTAAAGGGATAAATAACAAAATAACAAAATAAAACGGGAAGATAAAATCCTCGAACAAAATGGTGAAAAACAATATACACAAATACGGGAGATAACAAAATGGGGGGAATAGGAGGCAATGCTGTCGTAGAGATTTCGACAGGTCGAACGGTTATAGAAGTTTAACGGGAATAAAACAAAACAAAAAATGTCTGGCGGTAAAGTAATGTTTAAATATTCGTATCAAAAAATGAAGATGTGTAGGGCCTCGAAACTATTATGTGCGAGGACGATAGCGAGTTTCACAGAGATAAATAAAGAGCGCAAAATGGAGATAACGATAGAGTGTGTAAACAGGCAAAAATAATGGCAGTGCGGAATAGAGAGAGAAAGAGAGAGAGAGAGAAAGAAAGAAAGATAGCGAGAGAGAGAGAGAGAGAAAGATGAAGAAAAAACGTAAGAGACCGAACTACTAAAAATAATTATAATATATGGCTACAAGTACAAATTACTTCGATTACTGAGCGTAGGTCTATTGATGTGTGGACGAAAATTTGGTTGGCCGATAACCGTTTTTGGAACCATCATACTGCGTATCAAAGTATGTAAAATTTATTGAATAAACGCTAGCGTATTATGATATAATGTAATCTAAAAATGTAATATTGTAATGACGAGTCTAAATGAGGAAATAAATCTGAGATTTAGGAGAGCGCGTGAGAGTGCACGTGAATGAAACCAAAAGTCAAGAAAACAAAAAAACGAAAAAGAAGAAAAAAAAGAAAAAGAAAAGAAGTTATTGTGCATATGAGCGAGCAAAAAAAAAATCACATCTTTATAATTAACAAAAAAAGGTAAAAAAATGAAAAAAAAATAAAATAAAAAATAATAATAATAATAATAACAAAACAAAAGAAACAAAAACAAATCGAAACGAAAAAGATGAAAAAATTGCGTATTATGATTATATTGCGATTGTGATCAAAATCATGATCATTGTCATTGTAGCCACATTGTCATTGCGATCGCTACGGAATATTTATTGCATTACGGATGATTACTGTCATTGTTTTATCACTAATGGTAACATTATAATTATTGTGACGGTTATGGGACAATTAATTGAATTATATACATGAGCGAAACGACGACGACGACGAAAGGAAGGTAATAATATGAGTTATATACACAATTTTCGAGAACACATTATGTCTAGATACGTTTGGGCTATCGAGAATGAAGAAGATATTCAGGAAGAAAGAGACAACATTTTAAACGAGAGTGTTCAAATGGTCAAAGCGTATGATGCAAAACTGAAAGAGAAGACAAAAAAATAATATATACAAAAAACAAAACTAAAAAGAAACAAAAATCACACTTTATTACAGGGGTGAGGGGAAAGAGAGATAAACAACAAATAAAACAAAGAATCACACGCTAAATTATACTTGCGTGGGAACAACGGCCTACGGTACGACGAAATATACTGTGTATAAAGTAACAAAACAAAAACACATTATTAATTAAATATCACAGTTCTCGCTCGTGTTTTTTACGCAACTTTTTGGCAATCGAGAGAGACGCGAAAACAAACAAAATGTATTCATTATTTTGGCCGGTTTCGCCAAATTTTTCGATACTCGACGGTGTTGGAGATAAAATAAATAAATAAATAAACGAAAAAAAAAAGAAAAGAAATTATAAGAGAGGGGCTAAAAATTGAGTGAAAGAGAAATATGAAACGAAATTCGAAAACAAAGGATAAAAATTGAAAGAAAAAATGCGTAACGAAATATCATTTAGCACGATCCACGACGTTGACGCACTTTCCGAGCCTCGCGAAATTCTATTTTTGTAAGCATATTTCTATAAAAGGTATACTAACGATATGGCAAAATTTATTATTCCTAGTGTGGTGAAAATGAAAAATTGAACGTTTAGATTTCGTTAGTATAGTGTAAAGAAAAAATTAACGATGTCTAGGTCCTATTCGTGTACTTGCGGCGAAGTGGCGAAAAAAATGAAAAATAATGACGATGAAAAATAATAAAATTATATGTCGACGGCGGTAGGTTGTAAAATTGTACATAAATTGCAAGAGGAGGCACGGAGAGATGCATCTTAAGTTATTGGATCGTAGCTGGTGCATGTGTAACAAAAACGGTTTGGACTTAAACATAACTAAAAAGAATGGAGGTTAAAAAAATAATACGAAAAAAAAAAAACAAAAATAATGGTACAACGACGTCTCTATCACTCTTATTGGAGCAAAAAAATTTCTAAAGAATAAGTCATTGAAACGAAATAAGAAATGTATTTAATGAATGAACAAAAAAAATAATCGTCGAAGCCGTACGGCCGTGAGGTGCCCCGCAGATAAAAAATTCTACGTTCACACCGCAGAGTAGTAGGCCGTTTCGTTCCATACGATCGCCCTCCCTCCCTCCCTCCACCCACTACAAATTACTTTCGGAAAAATCGTCCGTACTTGAAAAAAAAAAAAAAACAAAAAAGAAACGAAAATATTAAATATTGCACGGACGATATTTAAAAAAATAATAATAAAAAATGAAAGACCAGCGTGGTGGAGCGCGAGTGACGGATGGCGTTCGCAAATATAATTCTAATTTAATGTTGGTTTTCATAAAAATGTTTATTTGACGAACGGCTATTGTTTTCATCGATTTTTGTTAACACGAAGAAAATACCCCAAAATCCCTGGAATTTTAGGCGAGAGAGCGAGTAATTGTGCGAATGAAAGAGTGAGTGAACGAGGTAGCGAGTCAAAGAAACAAAACAAAAAAGAGAGAGAAAACGAGCGAAAGAACAATTCAGGCCAAAAAAACGACACAGGCTATGTAACAAAAACCGCAAATTCAAAGACAACATTTCGAAGAAATATTCGTTCGATTTTGCGAGATTTGTGTGTCAGTTTGTCATCTGCTGAAGCACATGGACCGTAGATTAACAAAAACAACCATACGGTCATTGCCAAATTGTTAAATAACGACATTCGAACGAGTTGAAAGAAACAACAAAAAGTTACAACAAGTGCTGATAATTACACGAAGAATGCAAGATATAGAGAAAGAACTAGAGCCATAGAACGAGAGAGAGAGAGAGAGAGAGAGAGAGCGATTGCATGTATGAACGAAAGAAGAAAGCGAGTTAACGGAGAAAGAGGGAAAGGAGACACAAAAGAGTATCCACGGACAACCGTTAATAAAAAATAAAGAAAAAACCATACATAATAATGCCCAACAGATCACCGAAATAAATACACACTCACAGGTTAAAATACACTTTCAAGAAACACACAAACAATATTATATATATACGACTCCATAGATGATGGCGCGGCACACTCACATAGTGTCTCTCGGATTGTTCCACAAAACTTTTCATTCGAGTTTGCTTCAAGAAACCTTCTGTTTTCTAATGTATGACGTGTTGTTGTCGATATATAAAATAAACTTAATAAAAAAAATACATCAACGATATGTGTCATTATAAATACATTATTTATATCAATCATTCTGACCTCTTCCCAAAAAATCCAACCTCTCAAACAGCTTCTACATTTATAAGAATATTCCAGTGTCATTACGATGACACTTGCACCAAAAACTTCGTAATGGTAAGACATAAAACTTAATGACTTCACCAGTAAAAGGGGTAATTAAAGGAGCTTCTCAGTTTGAAATTGTCTGATTGTTATGATTTCTCTTTTGAATTAATAAAATTTGATAATCAGTCTACTTTCATGTTGTTTTACTTCATTTTTTCTTATTTTTGGTCACTACAAAATAGCGCCTGATGTTCGACGCCTATAAGCCTCTAAAAAGAGTGGCAAATAAAAAATCCAAAATGATTATTAATTAATATGTGAAAAATAGAATCTTTATAATTCAATTGAAAGCCCCGCGAATTTCTATGAGAATTACGAGCTCCTTTCCTTACGTTACCTTTAATTACGTTACCTTTCGGACCTCGTACGCTCGATTTATCTTATAAAGAAGGCTGCTGTCTATATGAACTAATTTGTAAGTATCGATTATTCACTTTTGTAGTTGATTGAGAAATGGGTACACTTAGCTACAAATGAGAATTCGTTTTAGAAGCACGGTTCCTTTTCAAAATAAAAAAAAAATATATTAATAATATTTCAGGAGAGTTTGAAAAATAAAAATTGATTGATAAAGAAGTCTAGCGTTACAAACTTTACTGAAACATTATTTTATAATGGTCTACGAACGGATCGATCCTGAGATCTCGAGAAAGCATAGAACTTTATGCCAGGGCAAGTAGTTGCGTTACGAAGATTGCAAGATTCCATCATCAAATGTTCATCAAATCTGACTTCATTGTACGTCATTCTTTACGTTATAAAAAACCCAACATTGACATTTGACAATTGTACATTATCTGGAAAAACGTATTGATTCGCGGATTTTTCGTGAATGACAGATCGTTTTTGAAGACTTTATCACGTACTTAGTCGTCGAATAACGATCCAACACTTTTATATTTCAACATAATACGTACAGAGGGGATAGTCAGTAATTTTCCGAGAGCGTTGCAACAAATCGATCATTTTTAGATTCTATTCGTAGGCGTGAGATCCTTTTGTTGTGCAAACTTTGCAAATAAATACGGTCGCGACGAAACTTCCTCGCAGACCGTTCGGGTATCGTTTGGGACAAACTTTTGCTTCCGATTTCACATGGAAGTCCTTTAATTGGAATAGTTTCCACTAGCAAACAGTTTTGCCTAAAAGTATTGAGCACCCGGAAAAAAAATTCAATATTTTTTTATTTCTATGCAGGACGAGAAAGCAATGAATATTCAAAATCAAATCACATCCAGCCCAACGCGTGTTTGGTTCAGAGCGAGCTAAAGTTGTCAACTACCCAGATTTTTCTAAAGCCTTTAAAATATGAGCATCGAGCCGAATTTTGACTTACGTTATCACACCCTTGAAGCTCTAAAAAATCATTTCTTAACTAATTGCCCTAATCTTTTCACCGACGTCTAATTTTTCTCGTAAGTCTAATAAAGTTTTGTTTGATGAACCCTTGATGGTGAACCCATTTTGAGGTTCTAGGATCGAATAAGAATTCGAGCCAGAATATAAGTCAAATCGTGCATCAGCCTAAATGACTGAAAAAATCAAGTCAAATGCTCGAACTATAGTTAAAAAAAAAAGAAAATTATCTCCATACTAGAAGAAAAACATCGAGATCGCATCGAGACGAAGAACGATTATAATTGGCTGGTTAGTCAATCGATCAAGCCACTGCAAATTCAAACGAATCTTTGCGGTTGAATTAAAGTCGTAATCGAAACAAGCGCGAGCGATATGCCTATCGAATGACTTAGTCAACACGATATATCTCGAAGTTTAATATACTTGATGTATCGAAATTTCGTTTATTCCACCCTGATGACAAAGAGGATCTCTTGGTCTTGGTGTCGAGCAGTAGAGAGAGGGCCATCGAAGGGTACCTAATTGTTCCTCGAGTCACTCGCAACGAGGTCTTCAAAGGAATTGAGGGATATGTATATACATATAGATGGTGTATATACGCAGAGTCAACCCTCTCCTTGTAGAGGGTGATCGGTTTATGCGCATTTCTGCGCTCGCGGAAGGTTTAGCCTCGTAAAATCTCATCCCACAGTGTCACCGGAGTAGCGGGTACACACGAGTGACTCTTCAAGCTCTATCTCTGTTGCTTAAATGTGTGGGGATATGACGAAAGAGACGTTGACGAAGAAGAGATGAGTGCCTTCGAGAAGGACACGCATCAACCCTTCATCGAAAGCGAAAGAGCCGCCGAAGCTCGTGCGATTAACGTGTGTGTATACACAGCTTTTGCAAAACGTTAAGGGGAATAATGGACGCGGGAAAGGAGGAATGGGTATTTGCGAAAGACCGGAGACGCTTCATCGGGCCGCTAATGAAATTTCAACACTTTAACGCCCGGCTGCGTTGCGGAAATATGACCAGTGAACTCATTTTCACACTTGGACGAGCTCCCATCTCCGTCGACGACACCCACGGGTCCTTTTACTCACAGTGGCTCGTCTCCGCAAGATTGTATACATGGCTTTTACCACCCGTCGAGAAATCTGCCCCTTGTGAGAAGCAACCCGCCTTGCATCCCTGTAAATGGGGCACAACCCAATAGGGAATTCACCCCCATCGTCACGATCCGCGAATGACGGCAATTTTTCGAAACTTCTACCGCATACTTTCCATGTACGGTCACCCGGAACCGCTAGATGGCGTCCGAAGGACACTCCAAGGGTACTTGAACAGCGTTTGACCACGTTGCGGTCAACGACACATTAAAATAACTACTTATGAATCATCGGTCGGTAAAGAAGACTGTTTAGACAAGCATTTCATTCCGAGTATCTACAAATAAACACAACGAAGTGTTCACTGCTTACCGCAAGAGGGATTGCAGAAAGCATCAAATCGTGATGGTGGAAATTCTCGACGAACGATGACCATAGCCAGAGATTCGCCTTTAACTGTCCAGCAGTGACTATGTCTTGCCATCGAATGGTCAATACAAATATTAAGACGAATGTCAGTAAAAATTAAGAAAGTCTTTTCGAAAATCTCTATGGCAACCACAAACAATTTTCTTTACCGAAGAAGACGATCAACGTGTTTCTTTTTTTTTCCGAATGAAGTTGATGAATCTCCATAACATTATTCAATAAATTAAACGAAAGTTCATAGAATTCATCGAATACGATTTGCAACAATATTTATCTGACAATGCTGCTTTTTTTTTTTTCATTCATCTTAAAGATTGCCAAAGTAAATTGGTTTAATCACTTCAAGGTCCATCGAGTAAACATTGGATTAGGGCAGCACTTTTGAGCAGTGGTAAATCATTCAAACTTAAATTGGACGATACTTTTCTCATTAACTGCGATAATGTACGTACAAGCGTCTTAAACTCTTCCGGTCACATTTCATATTCGTTTTTGCTACACTTGCCAGGCCCAAGACATTCAGAATAATTATAGCCTAACTCAATCTTTGTTGTACCTTGTAACAACACGTAATGTACGCACTGGTTGTACTACAAACTTTTTATAGCTATATATATATATTTTTTTTTAATTCGTCGTAAGATTTCAGGGTTCAGTAGCAACGTGGACATAAGAATAGATGCAGTGCACGATCCTGACCTGCATTACCATCTGAAATTGCGTATTACAAACGCATAAAAACAACGACTCACACAATTGGGTTAGAAGTAACCATCGACTACATTTTACGATTTTATTCTTTCATTTAATTCTATTCGTTTCATTGTTTACAGAGAAACGAATAACAACATTCGATGTTTGAATTTCATTTACTTGGTCATCCCCAGATTATTATCCAGTTTAGACCAATCTCGTCTAAACCTTTTTATGAATTAAAATATACAATCTGATTCGTTGGTGAATTGATCAATCACGAAGATAAAACAAAAAATAACAATTACTTCGACTCAATACTTGTAGCTGAAAAACGGCCTAATGGACATTTTTTGACAAATTTCAGTTCACTCGACAAATAGCAAATGACGTTTTGAAGAATTCATATGAATTTAGTCCCCTATTAACATTTAGTACATTAATGATTTAATGTCATAAAGTTAAATTATGAGAAAAAACGTATTTTAAATCAACGACTTTCGGAAATTTTATTGGAAAAAAGAAATTATTAACGAGCACAGGCTTTTGGTCAGCCCACGGTCAATTAAACAAGAAATTCGGGACTACACATGACGCTAAGAGTTTTGTACGTGATAACAGAGCCCCAATCTCTATCGATACTGTTGATGGCAAGAAACGCAATGACAACAAATACATTTCTTCCTTCGAATGATGTATTGAAAAAATATTAATTCAATAAAGATTTCAAATAATCGAAAGTACTTTAAACTCATGCGAAGTTTGTTCAACGCTCTTGTTTGGCAGAGTATTTACGTGAACGGGATTCGTACATGTCATTTATAGGGATTATTAACGAACATGAATAATAGAATTTTTGTAAAATTTTTGCACTAGACTGAAGCGTCCCCTTCAACCTTCAGTTTTTTTGTTACTGAACCTTTGGAGCGCTCTTAAGGTATAACGTTCAATGTCCAAAGAAAAAACCGACTGCGTTTGGAAAATTCCGTACGTGTAAGAAAACAAATCGCACGACTTACGGTCGCTTCATACAATGCTATTTATTTTACGAAAAAAAAGGATAAAATCAATGAGATAGATAACAACCACAAGGATGGTATCCGACTGCACGCGATCTCTAATCTCTCGGCAACAAGATTGTCGGTCTCGCTTGTGTGCATCGTCGCACATTAATTATATATTAAATTTATCAATTGAGCCATTGCGAAGCCACGGTACGTAGTCACGCATTCGTAAACCCTCTAGCAATCGACCTGCATTGGTTTAATATTCATGTACACTCATGAGTGCAGAACAGTTGTACTCGTACAAAGTGAGAGGATCTTTATGTGTATATTTACGTATAGCCATGTATGAGAATATGTGCTACGATAAAGTATAATAATGTTAGATTTGTGCACCAGTGCTGAACGTTAATGAACGAGTGATTATGCGCGCTCGTAAATAGGCAGCTGGACAAATTCAGGAATATTAAATTGTCGTTAAATTGCAACGCCAAAAGTGACGAAGGAAAAAATATAAAAGACTTTTTGTCAAAAGTGTTCATACATATAGAATGAAGAGAAAGGGCGATGCATTGATGATGCATACGATTATGTTTCAAACGATCCAATTCAAATCCACTTGTTTATATTTATTTATACGTTTTTTTATACCACCTAAAAAAATCGCAGTTTCATATTACAAGTTATTTGAGTTCTCGTTGTTAAATATACTCGTTACCCACTGATATTTGGTACGACGTTTGAAATTTTACGAATTCAATTGCAGAATAGTCCGTTTGCTATAAGTAGTCATTTTTTTACAGACCATTTTCCAGTCAAGATCAGACCGCGACGAACACACTTTGACTTCATTCGCTACTGCACGCTTGAGCGACAGACCATACTGATGGACTTTTCTACTATGATCATTTAGTTCTGGAAATCTTTCCATGTTATGTGGAGAAGCATCATATGGTTTGTAACAATCCCGATGGTTGTCTGACGTCTGTGAAGTTAGCAGCTCCAATGTTAGCATCTCACAAATAAACTCAATATAAAGTGGCATCCAGCATAGCTCTACAGTTCTTGATAAGTTTTCACAATAGTTCCGTCGATTAAACTATTCAAATCACGTTTTGCAAAAATGAGATGCTAAAATTTGAGATGCTAACTTCACAGACTTAGCCAATTGTTTGCTTTTGTAGCCACAAAATAAAGAAATTTAATAAAATTGCCTGTCTTCGAGATTCAAGATTTTGTACAAAGCCGTCTCTATGTTTCCTCGACCGTGCTGTCGACAATTATTTTTTTAATATTTACTCTTATTTGTTTTTAACTTGTCAGTTGCACTGGTCTCACTGATCATCTTTGTATTAAGTCAAAATATTTTCATCAATTAACAAAATTTATCGTCAATGTCGTATAAATAAAAAAACTCCATATTCGCTCTATGAATGAGTTACTTTAGAAAGTTTTCTAATAGAGTCATTCACCATGAAAGTTGTTTCGAAGTGGCAACTAGTGTAACATTCTATTCAAATGTGACACGAAAACGAAGCAATAATTTTGCTATAACTCTGACATGTAATAAAAATAAATAAAAAAACAGTTCTTATAGATTCTTCGAAGTATAAATTGTTGCAAGCCTGGAGCAGAGTCCTTAGTTTCGTTGAAAACTGCGGATTCCTTTCGAAATATTCGACAGGCTCATTATCTCAATTATAAAGTAATGATGTTGAACACGAATGCGAAGTATCGCTGCGGAAAAATGATAACAAAAATGCCAACATTTATTGTGCGACTGGATCGTCCGGCACGTTCCGTGTGAACCAGTCACTGGGAGAAGCAGAAACTTCTGCTGTCGTGGAAGGGAAGTTGAAAGAAAGAGTGGAAGAAAGAGAGAAAGAGAGAGAAAGAAAGAGGTGGATATGTTTGTGTGTGGCAGGTGCCACTTGATGAAAACGTCTAGTAATTAACGGCTCAAGGCGAAAAAAATCCTTCGATTCTTGTTCAGTTTCCATCGGGGCCACGAGTGCATATCTCGCACGTTTCGCAAATTATGCAGATAGGGGATCATGCATCATAAGGCCGAGCAGAATCGCTCTTCGAATATTTTAAGTCCAATAATAATCATGAGTGGTCAATGTTGGGGTACATTGGTAAATTACGATGTACAATAATCGTACGGAAAATAACCGGATGTGAGAAGAATCTTAACAATAATAACAGTTATTTAAAATGACCCGTTTACTTCTCCAATTGTTTTTCGAAAAATATATGTATATTGCGTTTTGAATATTTATAAGTATTTGTGTCAACTTAATTCGTAGTTTCTGATTGTTTTAATGAATCCAATCAATATTTCGTGCCTTTTTGCATCGTAAAAATTACAAAGGTAACATATAGAGAGCAACGGCGGAGCTTTTCGTGAGTTGACAGAGTTTCGCACGAAGCGAAGAGGTGCGATAACATTTACGGATATAATTAGAACGTGGCACGGTAGAAATAGTGAGAAAACTGAGTAAAAAAAAAGAAAGATATTTCAAAAAAAAAAAAAAAAACGTTCAGGACGTTCTAGAAATCCCTGCAAATATATTCATCGATAGACAGAAGGAAAGAAAGATTTTATTTCAATCAACGATTTCTTTGTGGATCGTGATACTGTGTAACGTTTTTTAAGACGTATTCACATCAAAAAATAATAACCGATCGATCACAGATATTTAAATAATTTAAATTTGACCAGGAGCGATTCGGTATTCTTCTTTACAGAAAGCCTACGGATATTATTATGTTAATGACGTGTATAGTAATCTGGTGTGGCTCTCTGCGCCGATTCTTACTATTCCTACTATCATAAGTGAATCAAGTAGCCGGGAAGGTATTAAATATGCTCAAGGGAATGAATAAGGGAATAAGAATGGGTGTGTGTAATGGATGTGGATTAATATGTAAGAAAATAACATGCTCAATGGATATAAAGACCCAACATCGTCTTATCTTGCACACAATCCGGTTGATCGTGTGGCATGTGCACACAGATACTTCTAAGAGGAATATGATGGATCGGGCAAGACCTTGTTGTAAACTGACTGTCGTCTTTGTTACTTTGTTACGAGTGAGTTATTATTGAGCCAAAAGACAGGGGTCCGAATGGTTTTTATTGTCCGCGTAGAGACGCTGAGGAAGTCACCAACCAGTATAGCGAATTTAAAGTAATTCGTTTTATTCTGATAGAGCTCAACAGACATAAAGCAACGGATCGAGATAGATAGCGAATGCGAGAAAAAGGTATGGAAGAATGATCGAGAGGACGGTAGAAAAATACCATTATATATAGAAGAAAACGGAGAAGAAGCTGTGTGTGCTGGTGGATCATTGCGGTAAGCAAGTTAAAAGGGTCAAAAATGGCCAATGAGTATTTTTTTTATTCATTTTTCATTATTCCTGCGTATACCCTTGCGGGTTTTTTCGACCCTGATCTCATCACTTTAACCCCCACTTCACTGTTCCTGATCTTGTGAGTGCCCCCTAGAGTGTTGCCCACAGCCACTTTTTCCTAATTCACTACTGTATCGCTTTTGCACGAGGGCCGAAGGAAACTGTGGAAAACCCTGGCCAATACAGGCGGCGATATTTAAACTGAGTGTCAGTTGATTTTAGCACCATCAGAAACTCAGAAAAACTGCCTCTCGCTCAACGATTGATACGCGAGCCAATGCATGGCTAAGCGATCATCCAACCAAGTACTGACCTCATTTGAGGCTACTTTGACTTTGTCATCGTCAAAGTCATACACCGAGCGCGCACCTATCGCTGTCGGTGACCAATGGGTATGTGAAAAAGAAAAGACAGAGCTGGCGAAAATATGGCAGGGATAAGGGACCAAGCAAACAGAATTGCGGATGTTGTAACGCTGATGGAAGCCCTAATCTACTTAAAAATATCTATAGATGGAACTACATCCTTGTTTGATAAATCTGCAAATTAAAAAAAGTAACGCTGTGCAGGTTTTCATATCATTCATGAATACCTGTATAAATCTGCACGTAACAAAAGGTCAACGCTTCTATAAACGTAGAATCTTGTGAACTACGTCTTAATTACAAGTTACACGTTACATGGATACGCGAGGTGCATTTTTTATACAGGCAATTCATGATATCAAAGGTCCTTATAAGAAAGCATAGAAGATTGGATTTATCAAAACACTCTATCGTTGCAAAATCTAATAATAAATACAAAGAAGCGCGAGACCGAAACGGATTAAGAACGTTCAGCAGTATCAATTATCGTAATAAAATGAAACTTTGTAAACACTCTTTAAAAAATATACGTACGGAGAACGCGAAGTATAAGCCGCAAACTTTGCATTTTTCGAGATCGGTTGCGGTATTCATGGTTTTTGCAACCAGCGCACAAGAGAGATTGGTAAACAGCACGAGTTCTAGCGAAAGAGCGAGACAATAAACGCATGGCTGCTTTCGCGTAACATTACTAGTTTGTAATGTATTTATTTATCTAACGGGTGTCTTACAGTCCGCAATAAACACTTTTCTAAATATACTGGCATCTGGGATTGATGCAACTTTCTCCCATTACACGCAAAAAATCCATCAGATGGAAACCGAAAATCAAGCTTTCGGACATGTGTTGACAAAGCATCGTGACCGGTTTATTCATTGATGCATTCTAACCTATCAAGATCATACGATGGCTGAGCGATCAAGTACGAACCTAAAATGATTTCCATCTATTTCATACTCTACTTTTTTTCTTCCTTATACACCAGACTAACATTCACTACTAAATCAATAACTCCTCAGTAATGAACCATGCAGAGCAAAAAAAATCGACGTTCTTGATTTTTTGTGAAATGACGCTGTCCCTGTAAGTTAACAACGCGAATTTTCAGACCCTCTGTATGTGTTGGCATATGTATGAAAAGTAAAGAATGTTAGTGGTACCTGTTCATTGAAGAACTGGCTGGTGGACGGGGACGCTGGAGCTGCAAGACATACACCAACAACTTGCTACTTTGTATGGAATCGTAAGAGACCGAGCAATGCAAGAGGAAGCTTACGAAAATACGAGAAGCCAGTTTTCGCTCACGAAGAAACAAACATGTAGTTATCGAACCGCATGTGTACAGACGTACCGCAAGCAAGCCTTTCTCCCAAGGTGAGAAGGTAGACGATTGGCTTCGTCGCGAAAACCTGACGGAGCCAAGTTGCACAGCCGATGAACTCGGTTTACTTGAACATACGGGACTATCTCACCACAGAAGGTCAATACCGTAAACTTTATTTGGCACTAAATTCCGAACCAATCATTACATTTTTTTCTTAAGGCCCTATTTGTTATTGAAGTTCAACAGATCCCCCACACTCTGAGACAAAAAGTACCTTAGCGAGTAAAGTACAGAACTAACCGCATAATAAACCAGTGAATCCAGGACCAACTTTGATAAATAATATTGAATTTCAACACTAGAATTAGAGGTGCCTGGGACCTTCACTCAGGTTCAATCTCAGTTGCTGACAAGTCAGCAAACTGAAAGGTTTATGTAAATATTCAAGTTCCGCTAGACTGTGAATTCTTTGCTGAATATCAACATCTGAATCCATTCATTAAAATATTTTTGATAGCGCACGTAATTCCTTTAAAATGCATTGTTTACCATTGCACTTGAGTAGAGGTTTCAAAATAGTTGTAATGTTAAGACAAATGCTTGAGGGAACGTTTCTATGAAGAACGTTGAAAAGCTGAAGTTCGATAGCTACAACTTTCCTTTTTTTGTTTGTTTGTGAGTTCAAGAAACAGAAGAGAATCGAATAAACAGATTCGGAAGTGAGCAAACGTGTGTCGAACCATTGTATTAACATTCGAAAATTAATCTGTTAAATGTCACCAACAAGGCATTGTTTGTTGTTCCGGCTCCTACATAGTAAAAATTTCATTATGGATCTCCGGATGAACCGTGGCTGAAGTGCTTTGAATTATCCACCGTGCATGGATTATCTACGAGCAAAAACTTCTGAGACAAGTTACCGTAAGTTTTTTGCTTAATTTCAAGCGGTTTAACGTTTCTTAGTATCAGAAGAACGTCTGGAAAAATGGTAAAATTATTAAAGCCACAGATAAGGCTTTATTTACAGTTTCGTACCAAGAGTCTGCTTCACCACATCCGATCGTGGAATTCTCGAAACATGTGTTTACCTCATCCGCACAGGTGCCTCTTTTCGTACGATTGGTGAAGTCTTCTGATGCCAATAACAAAAATATCTTCCCATAAATTTTCTGGCGTCTTAATAATGTTTGAATGACTTTTATCCCACGGGGATATTAACAGTTGTGGTCCAGTGGCTCGTTTCCTTACTATTTCCCGGGTTCAGTTTCCACCCCAATAGCATTGAAAAATGGAACATTTTTTCAAGTTTGTCAAGCCACACTTTTAATGAATCTTTGCTCAAAACGCCGCTCCGTCATGACAGAGCTATCAAGTGCGGATTGTCGAATCGTGCGAGGAGTGAATTCTTAACAGACTCGCGATAGAGACTATACGTCACCAAAAAATAGATATTCCGTCAAAAGATTGTCATAAAACATTATCGTAATCGTGTAAAATCGTTCGAACTAATCCTCGTCATAACTAGTACCGCAACATCGTGGGATAAGTGAGATTTGAGATTTTTTAATTACGAATAATAATCAGAACTACGCAACGAATGTAACGCTCGGTCATTTGCAGCTAAAAATTAGCAAAAACATTAATGATGCAACTTTCTGAAAATAATATTTCATGACGAATCGTTATTTTACAAAAACGATGGTATTCTTGACGCATTCAATTTTGCATCCGATTTGTTACTTCATTCGTATTTATGCTACGACTGTATCTAATCTTTGCATTATTATCGACTTTTTTAGTAGCAAGCAGCAGTCATGAGTTTTTACATTTTTGAATTTTTGATCAAGTTTGATAGTAACTGTGCATACTGCGATGGAGTTACTACAGCAGTTCATAAGGTTTGTTCATTACACCTGTCCATCTTATAGAAGCAAATATGTTTCATAAGAAATTCATTACATCGTGATTTAAGTTCGTTTCAACGTATTATTTTGGCGAAAAGCTTTCGTGGGTGCATTTGAGATGGTTGATTGGAAAAAATATTTCAAAACCAATCACTGACACCCACGTCAATAAAAAATAAAAAGTTTTGGGTTATTCGAGTGAATTCGAAGTATTTGATATTTTTTATATTTCTCGGTGAGCTATAAAATCGGCAGCTGCTCTATCGATGACTACTGAAGGGAGAAAATGCAGTGAAGTGTGAGTAATTATCATCGTAAAGGGGAGAATAATTTTGATCAAAATTTGGGCTCATTGATAATCGCCACAAAACTGCTTTTTCAATTAATCGGATTCTATTTGGTATTCAATATTTTCATATATATTGTACATTTTAAAAATCACGACATGTTTACGTTATTTGGCTAAAAATTTATAACATTTTGTGAAAAAAAAAAAAATCTTTAAAAGTATTTTTTTCGTATTCAATATATTTTACCAAATCTAAATTCCAAATGTTCGCAAGATTTGAATCTACAACTTTCAGTGAAGCTTGAACATAGTTGAGAATACTGACAAATCAAAATCGATTCAATTATTTGGTTAACAAAATAACGATAACTGTTTAAACGAACAGAAACGTCAAATTAAATCGTTTCTGTCCGAACGTTTTGACGTTAGGGTGTCAAAAATGTTTCATTATTTACGTTTTCTTAACGAGATTAAGCTGTACCACATGGTAGATATCAAATTCGTCAATTTATTTATTCGTCACCCTTTTGCCATTCTTTCGTCTCTTTCTCTCTCTCTCCCTCTCTCTCTTTCTCTCTCGCTCTTTTATTTGTCTTGATCGAGCTGTGAGGATATTGGACGCTTATTGGACTTGTTCGTTAACGTGTTTAGTCTGTGGGTCCCTATATCTTTTCCTCGTAAGAATATTACGTATACACGCATTTAGACAAGTCGATATAGTATTACACTGCAGCCTTTCTTTCCAGCCAATCTCATAAAGTATGTGAGGCAGTACGTACATATCCACTGGATATATAAACCTTGCTAGTGTAAAAAAACATCTCAACTTCGGATATAAAGATAAAAGCACGTCGATAATACTCTGTGTATGAATGTATAAATATAATATGGACATATTATATTGCTTAGATATCCACCTACATATGTGACAAATAAGTTTACGTCACGCAATTCAAAACTGTCAGACCAATCTCTAAACTTCGTAATACAGTTGATTCGTCCACATTTATTTATTCTTTTCAAAATCATTTTTCTTTAGAATATGTGTTAATTGATATCGTTTAATTATTCCTCTAAATTCCAATCAAAAACCTAGTATTCGCTAGGCAAATTTAAAATCCTGATGACATAACAAACTTTTCGTTTTTTACAATTTTTATCGTTTTATTTAAAATAATGATACTCAAATTTCACTAACAACGATAGGTGCAGGGTCAGAATGTGGCTCCGGTGATCTAGCGAGTTAATCAACCTCGGCAAAGGTCAATACTTGGTTGGGTGAACGTTCGCGTTTCTATCGCTGAGCACGAGTCAGTTTTTTCGAGTTTCTAATGGTGCTAAACAACTGTTTTTTTTTTTCTTCAATGATTTTTTATTTAGGACTTCTAAATGAGTTTAAAGATTTTTAAACTAAAGAGTCGTATCAAGTATTCCATTGAACAGTTTGCCATTGTGCACAAACCTTCACAATGCAGATTTAGTAACAGATCTGAGCTTCATTGCTTTTTTTAGACTCTTTTTATTCAACCTTTAATCTTTCAGCTATGGTGCGACACTACACTGATTGTCGTCGTTGAAATCTATTAAAACAATGGCCTACTGTTCTAACGATGTTTCAAAATAAATAAAAACTGTCGGCAAACCTTTGAAATTTTTTTTTCCGATTAAGGACAAATTAGGGCAATAAACCTTTGCACATTGAACGATACAAGCCAGAGATGAAAATTCGTAGTGAAATATTATTATAAAGAAAAAAACTTTGAATAACAATGCTAATGAAAAAAATAAATAAAATTTCCTTCGTCTTTGAATCAGTTTTAAAAAACCTTCCAAATAGAGGAAATCCTGCACATTCATTCACGCATCGCTGATTCGTTCAATTAAAAATAATCATCCAATTTACAAGAAGAAATCCGATCGAAAAACTACATCAGGCTTTTCTATTCAGAATTTCATCCTAAGCTTCATTTTACGATGTCAAACATTTATATTTGTAGTGGTATACCCTCTTTATATACATATATATATTTTCTATACGTTATCAAGCTGCCGATGAATCGACGGCACTTGTACTGTAATAGGCTCATTAACGGGACAGTGGCCGCGCACTGAAGAATTCACAAGCAAATCTCAACGTTACTACGTATAACCTTCTCCCCTTGCATATTTGCAAGAATATATATCATACGAAAGTGGGGGTAATCGTATGAGTGGTAAGACGAGAAGGTTTAACAATGCCTTTTATGAGAGTGAATGAGTATCTCGTACTTATGCAAAGACTTGGCAAAGCCTGTAGTGATATTAGTGCCTGGCCAATAAAAACTGAAGCAAATACGATATTTTTTCTTCATTTTGTACGAGGTATGATCGATTTTCAATAATCAAACAAACACTCTGAAGAATTGAATATTTTTTTGAATTTAATTATATCGACGACAATTACTTGAGACACGATCCTGAAAAGATTTTGTTGAATAAATTTACCTTTCGATTCCCACTTGACACTTTGGGCCATGGTGGGACATATACGTTGTTGGACTTATTTTTGTTTTTTTTAGTTTTTATCATTATTGAACTATTTTGTTCGTGTAAAAAACATACGCACAGTCATTGATTGTTAATTATATAAATACCACGTTATAAATAAACAATGGGAAAAAAATGGATTTTCTACTGAACGACTATGAACATCGGAATGAATTTTTTTTTCACAAACTCTATACACTTCAGAGAACTTTACAGAATTTTGGCAAAACTTTGGGAACGGTGGTTTTTTGTTTAAAAAAATAAATTTTCGGCTCAAATTCGTAATCCGCAAATTCTGAAAAATACACACCGAGTATCAAATCGCAAATGAATTGCACATAAGAAAAAATGTAAGGCTTTAAGAGTTAAATGTTAAGTGGACTCTATTGATAAATAAAATACTCATGATTCTAAGCAAATATATGGATCGTGGTATTTTTGTTCCTTTCTTTGCGATCAAAAACTACTTGATCATTTTTATTTGAATTTTTCATGAAATTCAGGTTTCTTACAAGATTTTTCGATCGCGTTACCACGATATTGATGATAGTAAAGAAAAAGCATATTCAAAGGAAACGTAAACAAAGTTTGGTTGAATTTTAAACTTCGATAACTTGAACTGTCGGAATGGGGAATGAATTTTTTCAGTTATTCATTTATCTGACGATCCAAAAAGAGGGGTTCGTATTTTTTTATTCATTTCCGAAATTCAATACTTTTAATTTGCGACGAAGCCATTTTTATAGATTTTTGGAATGAAAATGGTACAAGAAACGAAAATACAATTTAAAAAAAAAAAAAAACTCTGGCAACACGTAGAACAAGAATAAAAAGAAAAAACAAAATAATAATCAATTTCATAAAAATGTTTACCTGAGACTATAACAGGTTTTTTTTGTCATTTGTCACTGAGATTGTAGAAACGCAATCTCAAAATAATTATACGAATTATATGCGTTTCGTATATTAATTATATAAGTATGCATATTAAGGGGTCATTGACAGTTTAAGAACCGCCAGCGATTGTATAGAATGGTTGAGTCCGAGAAAGAGAGTGGCCACTGTTTTTATTGCATCGATGATAATTCCGGTGCACCATATTTGCACCTTAAGCTTTTCACAGTCGACCCAACATGGCAATTCCTCGAGAATTCATGTTTATGGCGAAGAGGAATGCAAAATACGGGACATTGAAAAAAAAAAAAAAAAAAATGTAAAAGATTTGGGGGCAAAACGGGCCACTACTGCAGACGAAAATTAAATTTTTGTTGTCGACGAGCACAGGCGTCAGTAGCGAAGGTCCGATTTTCGTCAAACAACAAATTCTTTATTTGTCTCACACTTGTAACAATCTTTGATTATTACGATAAATTATCGACTCGTTAGAAGGAAAAAAAAAACGTTTTAAGTCAAGTTGATTATAAACATATGATTTTATCTAAAAAAAAAAATTCTACTAATTGCTTCGCACAATTATCTGCTTTGAAAATATTTGGTAAATAAAGTTATTCTTCAAGATATCAGTTGACGCAATACTACGAAATGGCATAACCACGAAAATGTAATTTTACACTAGGCCCTAACCCCGCGAAGACTGTAAGAAGAAACTTAATATGCTGCGAAAGCGTATATCGCTTCTGTGCGACACATTCGAACTTGTCATTGAAGTTTAGATCGTTGGAATGTGACGAAAAATATTTTTTTCGTTAAGCCACTTTATGAGTGTAGGGGACATAGAAATTGCCAATTCTTATGATTTTTTTTTCTTTCAATTAATGCAATTCGATAACCATTCGAATTCTTTTCGTTCGTGTAAACGAACCATGAAGTACAAGAAATTTTTTAATTATGTTTGACTATTATTTCATCTTTTTTTTTTATAACGTTTTTTGGCCCCTCGAAAATGGTGCCTAAAATAATTAGCACCTGAGAGTGAACGCACCTACTCTACTAAAACATTTCTGAGATCGAAAATCAAAAAAAGTTATCGATTAGTATGAAAAACTTCTAAAGTCTACGAAGGATTTTATTTTTCAATGAAAATCAACAAAACGGCACCCATTTCAAAATAAAATTTCAAATTGGGCCTTTTTTTCGAAAGTTTTTCGTTAAATAAACAGAAATATTGAAATAGAAAAAAAGCTACCGCAGCTCACTAAGGAATAGCTGAGAAAATGATGAAATAATGACAAATGGACTGAGAATGTTCCTCGATTATATTTTTATTCTTCAAATTGTGCCATTTTTTTTCGAACACTTAGTTTTTAGGTCGTAAAAAAATTGTCAATTTATTTTGGCTTTGCAAATAAATTTTGAACAGTAAAAATATGAAAAATTTCGGTCCATTCCAACAATTGATTTTTCCAAAATCATAAAAGATGCTAGACTTGTATGTTCGAACGAACAATATTTATTTCACAGAGAAACGGCAGAGATTTCTCGCACCGGACAGTATCACGAGGCTCGTATATAATAAACGGCTATTGTCAGCGCTACCGAGAATCCATAAAGTCCTACACTCGAAGCCAACCCGAAATTCGAAAAAAATCGAAGTAGTTTACATTTGAAATGAAGAACATGATTAATTCTAATGAAAAAACTATTAGCAGTGTTCGAAAATATTTTTAGGCTGGAGATAATCGACGCTAAAAAATAAATTCGGGTCAAAACGACCCATGTGTGAACGAATATTGAATTTCTGAAAAATCGTATGAAAAAAAAAAAAACATATTTTGTTTTTCCGATTTTCCGTTCACACATCCAGAATCGCTGTCTCGAGGAAATAAAAATGAAACGAAGTTTCAGAATCGATAAAAATATGCACTAATGCGAAGAAAAAGGTTTGTTATGAAATATGTGGATAAATAGTGCTCGACGATAAAATGGCGAATTGCAAAAACGTTACGAAAGTTGCCTCATTCATCACCTCAGGATATTATTGATGCGAGAATGTCAAATGAAACGATAATCGTCTAGCAAAAAAAAAATTTCAAACTAAATTTCAAAGTTTAAATTCAAATTCAGATTTTCGTACTTTACGATAAAAAGCAGAAAACGAAACATAGAAAAGATTTAAGCATGTGTTTCGAGCTTTCTGAGATTGTTTTGAGCGATGCAAGTTTCGTTGTGTAGTACGTTGGAATTTTACGACTGTCCAAATGGCAAGAGCACACCAACGTAGTTTACTACCCAGCCACGTTTATTCCCATACGCGCACAGTAACGTACAAAACGAGTGCAAAGCAATGATTTTTTTCGATTTCTTCTAAAAATTCAATCGATCAGACAAATTCTATCGAAAGCTGAAGAAATTTGCTGCAAATAACTCTTTTGGTTCTTCGACATCGATCAAACTTTCGCAGCACCGAATTTCCACAGAAAACGAAAAACACGATTTTCAGTTCCACGAATTTTGCACTACATCGCATACGAATTTCTTTACATGTGTATGTCTAGCTCACCGTAGTATATAACGTGTCGAAATATTCCTTAGAAAACGAAAAACAAATTGCGAAGCATGACAATAATAAGAAAAATTCATAATTTCAGCGAGCACATTAGTGATTTTTTATCACATTCTCTGAACTTCTAGAGAGTCGGAAAAATTAATAAGAAATATGGTAAATTCCGAGAAATAACAAAAAAAAAGACGTCGTGTATACGAGTATGTCAGAATTGGTAATTTCTCGAAAAAAATTTAATACGAAGCTCAATTCAATTCGTTCGCAAAGTCTGTTGTAGAAAATATGAATCCGAAAGGATTCTAACCTTCAAAATAATCACGAGAAAACCGTTGGGGGATAAACGCTGGGATATCAAAACGTAACTTTCAAACAAAAAAAAATCATTTGCTTACCAAAACACCAAAATCTGCTGTTGATATCACGGAAAAAAGTGAGGTTTTTTGACCCCGTGATAGGCTGACAGGAACGGAGACGACAAGTCTAAAAAAAGTTGCTAAAGTCTACACGGAAGCCTGGAACGAAAAAGTAAAAAAAACGACGCAAAGGGTAAATTTTATATAACGCCTTGTCTTTTCTCTCAGGTTGTTATTTGATGTGTATTTTTTTTTACATGTTCTCCTTTCTTCAGCACAAGAGTGCAACTTTTTGTGTTTTTGTACAAAAGTAGTCCCACGTCTTTCTTCGTCTCTCTTCCGTTGTCGAAGCAGTGGTCGCGGAGTAAAGCGCCTCGCGGCTTGCATTTTACCGCACGCCATCTTCACCCGATGGCTTCACTTCCAACGGTCACAACTACATAAATATGAAAACGCGCCCAGTATATCGGACTCGCGAGCGTGCGCGAGTACACGCGAGCGTCGCTGCGGCGCAACCACGAGTTGTATAGTTGTTCCCCCTCGTCCGGCACCCCCCCTCCGCCCGCGAATGCTCACCCTACCTCCGACGTCGTGCCGATCGGTCGCCGTCGTTCGCTGCTCTCGCGCGCCAGTAAGCCGACCACGGGGAGAAGACTCAGTGAGTTACGGGCTACGTACCCGTGCGGATCGGTATTTTTCGGTGTATAAGTGCATTCACAAATATTCACACACGAACACACATGCATGTGTTTCTCGTTCGAACGCGATATATTCGCTCAACTTAAGAGACACGTATTCACGTCGAATGCAATTCTGTGTCGCTATTGCTGGTGCTCGCGACCCGTTATTATCCTCGATCAAAGATCGCGTAACAGTGTGCATTTATATATTCTGCAGACACGACAATGTAATTTCAATACTCATCGTTGTATGAAGAATGTGACATTTTATCGTTCGTATTATATTCGAACCCGTGCGACACCAAAACAGTCTTTTTTGCCACGAACAAAAACTTACTAAATTCCCTATATCAACAATTATTTTCACCTTCGAAAATACCACCAAATAGAAAGTAACAAAGTTGTAAAAAAGCACACAAGGTGGCAGTGATATTCGAGATTGTTTACGTTACACAATGTAAAGTGTGCTCGTGCATTTTTTATTCTTCATTCGAGTTTGTGATACTATCTTCATACTCGAGCAACAAAGTAGCTCGAGAAAAGACACGAAGCAACAATAAAAACGTGCGCGAGTAGTGGTGTTTTTTTCTTCTTGTTTTTTTTTTCTTTTTCACGAGACGAAGAAGCGAACACGAGATAGAGAGCGAGAGAGAACCAAACCTCGAGATAGAGTGGCTCGGAAGAGATACGTAGATTGGCAGCGATGCTGTTTGCACCGATCAAGTGGTAGGAGGATACGAGAGGAAGAGAGAGAAAGCGAGAAAAAGAGAAAGAGGCAAAGACCGGGCTGTATATTGCGTTCTCGTAAGAGAAACTGCGAGGTCGCGTGTGTACGAGTGTTTCGTGTGTGCTAGAGCAGCGAGAACGGCTGTTTCGCGGGACCACGTTGCTTTCGCTCCTTTGGCGCCGGTTTTTCTTTCCTTATTCTTTTTTTTTTTTGTTTTTTCATATTTCTCATTTTTTCCCCTTCCTTGCCCTTTCCCACTCGGTTACATCGTGTCATGTTACATTAAGCCGCTATTACTGCACACTTTGTTACGAAAACGGAATATAGAAAAACTTTAAGTGATGCACGATAGCAGGCTTTCGTGAGCGCTTCTATTATTCACGCTTAAACTTTTTTTCTTTACTTCACACCCGCTGAAGGAACTGTCAGTTGTCCGCGTGTGCGTTGTGTTCTCTCCTTCTCCTCCTCTCCCCCCCACGATATACAGCACATGTTGGAGGTTAGGAACTAGCGCTTTATCAACGTTCTTCTTTTCAAGAGGTAAGAAATATTAAAAATCCTTCAATTTTTTTTCTCATTCTTTTATTTACATTATCCTTATTTTTTATCCACACGTTACTGAAGTTTCCATCAAAACACATCGATTTTTTTTATCTTTTTCAACGAAAACTCGATTTTAAGAACAATTGGCATAAAAACGAAAATAACTTCGTCAATAATGTCGAAGTTTGCGTCGTTCGAATGCAACGAAATTTCTTCTTTTTTTTTTTTTTTATTTGAACATACGACAAAAATTGGGACATAATTTTGATAAATTTCAAAAATAATGAACATAAAAATGTTTTTCGTTGCGTTCGAACGCTGAACCAATTCGTGAAGTAGGTTTTACATTGGAACAATTTCGTATACGTGCCATTTATGAAAACACAAAATTTCAGTGAGTTGAGGAAACGAAAAAAAAAAGAAAATTATGAAGATAATTTCAAGGTTCCCGTGACAGTGAAATCGAAGTGTTCCTTGCATCTGAATATTTTGCAATTCGACAAAAATGCACCTGTTTACGAACACGAGCGTTCGTGACGAGAAATAAAAAGAATCACTCGTCACTTAATTGACTTCTGAAAAACGATGTCGAATTTTATATTTCCATAATGCAGTCAAATTTCTTTTTAGTGTACAAATTTTAATTGCAATTTGTCATTTATAACACTTTCTTTAAAAGCAAAAATCTTGATTTACATACAAATAGAGGCAATTTGAAGAATTAAAAATATTGTAAATAAATGAAAAATATTCTTTGATCATATTTCAACGACCCAAACGTCAATGTCAGACGAAATTTTGGTATCGTCGTACGAATCTGCTTCTTCGTAAATTTTTGTTTTCATGCTATTTACGTTTGCACCGATGGGACGTAATGAAAAATCTTTATTAATTCAAACTTTCTTTCTTTTTTTTTTTCAAATTTTCAAGTTTCTCAATTTTTCTCTTATATTCAGTTTTGAGGTGACAAGAAACGGTCTTCTTATTATCTTTCACAAACACTGCACATGAATTTTTTCGAAGAAAAAAAAAGGAATTTCGGAACTTTATAATTTTTTCTTATTAAAATAAAATTAGGAATAAGTGAATAGATTCTGCGTAATTTATTGACTGTTTTTTTTCGAACGACAATGACAAAACAATGAAGTGATTAAAAAATACGTTTCGTACAAATCTTAAGCCATCAGCTAAATTCGTCCAAAAAAAAAAAAAAGAAAAAGTTCTCAGGACCACAAAGTGTTACCAATTTATTCGAAGAATTTTCTTTGACAATACAATTTTGCTGGTTATCAACCATTATTGTATATTCTGGATTACCGAGAATCAGATTTGAAAATAATTCTAATATCAATGTAAATGACAACATTGAAGGGCCAGAAAAATACAAAATATTATTTGAACGCGTAACTGTCGAAGCTGATGATAGGGAACGTATTTCTACAAAGTTGTCTGTTTCGATGACAGCAGCAGGTGACCGCTGTACGCAACGTTGCATTACCAACAAAATGATACGCTGCAACTTTTAGTAGTCGGACAACGATAGAGGCAAAATATCAAGGGAGACAGTAAAAAGGCGAGAAGGGGAGGGAGAGGGAAAAATATGCATGCGAATACAGGGAGGATAATGTTGCAACATAGAGAGAGGGAAAGCGTTCTCTTCCGGGGGCGGTAACTTCCTGTAATTGTCGTATGTGTATGTGTCACCTGTGTGCGTGTATATATTTTTACACGCACGTGTGTACACGCGCGTGCGTTCTTGCTTTTATTCCACGTGTTGAGGCTTTTTAAGAAAATCTTTCTCTCTCTTTCTTTCTTGATCCGAATCATCGCTACCACAGCTTTGTACAGTGCAGCGTTACGCTATCATCGGTACACGCTCTTGGCCGTGTCTGATTGCTTTGAGGCTTGGGAAAAAAAAAAAAAAAAAAAAAAAAAATAAGATGTTATTACCCGAGCGTCTTAGTTGCTCCCGTTATAAATACGTACACGCATTTTTTTATTACTTTTTATCAGCTACGATTTTTTTTAGCGTGCAAATAACTGCGTCGTTTACGTCGATTGAAACGTTTCCGATTTCCGCCGAACTCTCCTTAGTTTTTTTTTTTTTTTGCAAATTCGAACTACGATCGATCCTTGGAAATTTTTGGTTGTTTCTGCATGGAACTACAAGGATTAAAATGAACGTAAAAAATTATGTTCGCGGAATAAAATGGGGGGAAAATTTCGCGTTTTTCACAATTTTTTACTATGCATTATTTTTTTTACATTGAAAATGTACGAATTTAGAGAAATGGAGAGAAGTCCTAGCGGCTCGACGCTAAGTATTTGAAGGAAAATGCCAGCCCGAGCACTGCCGCGCTCTTCCATACTCGAATATTTGCAGTTTTATAACGTCACAGCTTTTTGAAATCGTTCTCACAGGCAAATTTGTTTGAGCAACAAATATCAATATTGGTGACGATTTTTTTTCGATTTTTCTCATTCTGTCAGTCGTTTTTGCAAGAATATCTGTTTCAACTGTAATCTCGAATATTTGACAGATTTTTGATGTGTAAAATAAGATCCACTTAGCCACTTCGGTACTTAAGCAGTTCTAGTAAATATTTTAATCACGAAAAGTGTGTTCTCGAAACGCAGTTAGTCTCATCCACAAAGGTGTATTTTTGGCAATTTTTCTTCTATACCCTCGATCTGAAATAACGAAATGTACATAATGCTGTGAATATACGATCATGAAGAGTAAGAAAAGGATTGCGAAAAAAAAAATGAAAAAAATCAAAGCAGTTTAAAAATTCCAGGGACCACAGTATATGCCGTGAGAAACGAAGCAAAATATTATGTGGTCGAACAGGTGTTGCGGCAAGTTAGTGTATTCCTCGTTTGTTCGTCGCTCACACTTTCGTGGATCCTTTTCTTCCTTCATTGATTGGACCGAAGATTGGCGATTTTGCGAATTTCTTGTTTTTTGTGTCTGATAACCATATCCCTTTCCTTGTCTGTTTCGATGCACTAACAAATTTCCATGGCCACAGAAAGAGCTTCCTTCCACACTATACTGAATGACAAGGGACAACCGATGTTCACAATTACTTCGTTTTATTCCACTTTTTTCATTGCCTCGTCTTTTTCGTACAATGCTTTTTGATCGAACACTCCAGAGATGGGAAACATCTCTGGGAAACATAATGGCATTATAAATTCGTTGTCAAAAAACCAACACAAATCACATGGTACTTACTAATAAGTAAAACAAATTATTGGAACTTTACTCATCAACTTCGAACAAAACGATTTTTTTATGTACCATTTTTCCGGTGTAAAAAAAATCAATAAACTTGAATTAATGCAACAACAAAAAACTGTACTGTCGAGAATTTAGGTACGAGTTCGTCATGGACTTAATTTACGAGAAAAAAAAAAGTAGAATTTTTAGTACTGTTCCAATTTACCTGTGACCTTAATCAAATTTCATTTTCTGTTATGTTTTTTATCAGAATCATTTTAGCTAAATTCCCCCATTTGTTAATTTTTCATCATTACGATAATTAAAATTTGATAATTGTTCAACATTGTTACGAAGTTATGTTCATCCTGTCTCTTATAATGTATCGATTATTTTTTTTTTTTTTTTTTTTTCGAATTTAACTGGCGTTTCAAATATGCTGCACAATTTCTACAAATTTATGGACAATTGAAAATTAATTCTGTCGCGCCTTATATGAAACCTCGAACTTGGTCTATGGGCAGAAGAGACTTTCTGCGACGAGGCGAGGATAAAAAGAGAGGACGCGACTTATATGAGCGTTAAAACGGGATTTCACTGTTATTAGATTTTTTTTTTTAAACCAGAGTATTTTATTTTCTTGTTATAATAACATATAAACATGTACTTTTCACTATAATTATAAGTTAAACTTCTCCAGATGTATTTTACATTCGAATCGGTTTTTCTATCAGAGAATTGCGTTTAGAATATTTCGTTCAATCGTTTTCTTTTCTGTCTACGGGTCATTCCTAGAGGTCATGTCACAGATTATCAAAATATTTATATAAAATTAATACTACTTATCATTTCGTGGATAAAATGTTCCTTGTACATGAATTTTTTTCAAATTAACCATCGTTTTTTTTTCTCGTTTTTTGTTAACGAAGAAAATCGTGTATGATAAAGTTTCGTCATCGGGCATAATCAATGATAAAAACTCCATAAAACGAGAGAAAGTTTTTTTTAAACTATTAGAAAATGGGGTCGTTTTCGATGTCGTTGTGTAGGGGTCTGAAAGGGGTAAATACTAGATCTATCAACTTGACTTGAAAAATGTCTTCGAGAAATTTTTTATAGTGAAAGTATAGACGGAATGATGGTAGTAGTTGTGTCGTTAATCATTGATCAACTAATAATCTAGATTCCAGGCTGTACTTCCTAATAAAAAAGTGACTTGAGACATGATTTTATACAGGAAATATAGACAAATCGTGGGTAGTTCTGATGTTGATAATTAATAAATTGATAATCTAGATTCGTCCAGTATTGAGTGTAAGTAATGAAATATAATATTCTGAGCTTCAACGACAATTTGAATTATTTGGCTACACACTTATATTTTTAGCGTTTGAAACGCTTGTTTCTTTGGCGTAAATCTTGCAAATATAATTTATCACAAAATCCAGAAATATAAAAAATTGTTATTTAAAATTTATTTTTCTATACTCGTCAAAGTATCAACAGAAAATCGTGGTTATCCATATTTTTTTTTTTTACATTTCTTCTTCAAAATACAAAGTTGTAACACATGTTCGAATATTCGACAGTACAATCTCGGTCTGATAACGGTTTCAAGTTCGAGGACTAGAACGTTCCTTTAAGAAATCACATTATCTCCAAAGACGTTCGGCATCCCGAAGCAACGGTTTTTTCGATAAATAGAAAAAACCTGAGCAAAACGGTTTGCCTGAAGTAATATTTTATTTTCATTATTATTATTGCCAGGACCGTTTTTATATTTTTACTCGTAATGAAAAAATGTAATCATTTGTTTCATTCATTTTTCGTCATTTAAAAAATATTTTTTTATTATTTATCCGTACGCATTTATCGAGGGAAATATTCTACAGAAAAAGCACACATGTGCCATGGCAGGATTGTCAGCCTCACAAGTTCACGATATCGTGATGACCTAATCAAGTGCAAGAACAAATTTGAGAAGACCGACAAATCTAAAGCCAAAAGCAAAGGTCGACCTCCTGCAAAATCTATCAAAGTAAATTATATGAAAAGACGCTCTATTTGTTTTCTAATAAGCTGTATTGAAAAAATTCCCGAATTTGGGATTCAATGTGCAAGCAAAACAGATCGAAGCACATGATTCATATGAAAAAATAAAAAAAAACAAACTTGTGAAGTATTATCAACCATTTTTCCTGGTGTCCCACTTTGCCTCGGTCTCCCCCATGCGTGTATCAATTAACTGAATGTTGTCGTTATTTTTTGTGTCTCTGATTGCTTCCAATACACGTTAATTCGTGAATATTAAAATTGAATGTTTATTGAGTTGAAATTTGCATCATTGAAATGATTTTTTTGTTTTTACAGCAGCCTCGGAAAATGATACACAGTATTTTTCTAAGTTGATATAAAAATGTATTTTTTTTTTCACTAAAAAACTCAATTTGCTAGAAGAACTTGAATAATTCTGCAAAAACAGAAAAAAAAATCAAATGAGAAAAATATTCTTCGTTGTGTTTCAACGATTCAAACAACTTAATATCATTTGTTTTTCATGGAGAAACTCCGTGCACTGCAGTTAATCTGTAAAACTGGTTGAATACTGTGAAGAAAGAAAAAAAAATTTGACTATCAAACGATGACGATATAGAGGGACGAATATGTCCGAGCGGATTTTTGTTTATCGGCTGTAAATTGATCTTATGTCATTGCCAGCATGAAACTAAGAAGAAACAAAAGGCAAACGTGCATCAAAGTCGCTTTACAGATGGAAAGCGTAGGGAGGAGGAAAGAAAATGGTTGATTATTCATGATAAAACACATAACTAGAGCAACCAGTATGAATTGTGCGTATAAATAATGAATACAAAAAATACTTGTCCAAAAATGAAAGTGCATGACGGAGATATGAACAATAAGAGGGAAATGAGTTAAAAGATAAGCTGTTGACGATAAAAGAGATGGACCGTAGATTATACTAGCAGTTCACGAATTCTCGAACGATAAAAAAAAAAAAAAAAAAAAAAAAAAGCGTTTATACGGAGCTCACGCACACAGATTCACAGAAATGAACACACGCAACCACTCAAAAGTATACGCTCGCAAGCATGCACTTACATTCAGAAAATAACTCTAATCACAGAGATACACGGCGAAACAACATTTCGCACCAAACGAATGCGGTCTCGCTTTAGCTCACTCGCAACATAATTAGCAGATATCACGGTCGAGTCAGCGATAGCGTGCCGTCCCTTCTTCCTCACCCCCTTCCTCAGACTTCTCTTTCTTCCTCCTTTCTCACTCATTCGTCAATGTTTCTCTCTCTTAAAACTCCCTGCCCCCCCTCCCTCCCTCCCTCCTCTTCTCTCTACAATCACCACAGGTTTAGTCTGGGCACTTGATACTATACATTATTGAAATTGATATAGTCTGGCTCGTAACGTCAACTTCGTTCATAGCATATTGCACATACTCGCGGAAGTAGGTCGTCACAGTGCATTTATAAGTATATCGGTTGTTCGTCATCGTTAACCATGCAATGTGATAAACTTTGGGGCAGCTGGGCTCTTCTCACACTCTACTACATGTTTGGAGACAATGTTAATGTCGTTTGCATCATTTTCATTGGACCTCCAATGATTCAAATTCTTACCAATGGAGAATCCATACCATGAACTCGAAATCGTTAAAAAGATGTGCTAATGATACTTTTTAGTTGATGCGCATGGACCCTAAACACTATTTTGATAAGATATCTCGTTTACCGTGATAGTGCTCTTGAAGTTTTGACAGCAACAATAATCATATCTCATTCCACCTAAACGGATTAAATCGCTATTGGCCTCGTAATATTAAAAACTTTTGTTCTGTTTTGATTTTTCAATGTTCTCGTGTATTACGGTGTGGCCTTTCATGAGCCTATCCCATCACTTCAACCCTGTCACGTCAACCCATTCCTCTGGTGCTGTTTCTACGAAAGAGAAATCTCTCTCCCCCCACCCTGAAACGTTATCCACAACCATTATTTCTTAATGCATTACTGCATCACATTTGCATGGGGAACAAGAAAAACTGCGAAAAACTCAGCTATAGTTGGTTAGCACCAGGAAAAATTTAGAAAAACTGCTCTCAACGATCAATTCATGAGACAGGGCTCGGCTGAGCAGTCACCCAACCAAGTACTGACCTCACCCGAAGCTACTTAACTTGAAAGATTGCCTTGAAAGCTATACAACGATCAAGTACCCATCGATGCTGGATTCGCAATGTTGAAATGTCGAGAAAATGACATTTGTTTCTATAGTTATTTCTATATCGGTTTCGAAAGATTTCACTCTCGTGTAAGTACTTTTAATATCCAATGCCCTCTGTTTTTTCAAGTAATTGGGGTCAAGATGGTTGCTACATGCTTCAGTAGTAAAATCCACAACTCTCTTCTAACTAGTAGCTAGACAGTGAAATCGTAAAAAGTGTTTCTGAAATGACTTCAGTCATTACAGTCATAGTTTATGATTCGCGGTGTACATGCACCGTCGATATACCGGTGATCTGGAAGCGCCGATAAAAGGATTGGAAAAGCGTAGAAGAGTGAACGAAAAACGTCATGTCAACATCATACAAAAATAAAAACTATTGTCACTAGAGACTTTTACAAAATGCTCAACGAAATAATAACTTGAAAGAGTTCGCCCTTCTTGACACGAGCCTCAAGAACCAGGTCATTTTTCTATCCGCTGTCAGAACTGAATTACTGACAATAGATAAATGCTATCGGAAGCTTTTTTGCAGAAAATTTTATGCTCTACAACATTAGTCCTGAGCACTTTTGCTTCATCTGCAACCGGTTTGGTAGTATGCGAGATAAAACGATACCCGAATCATTCAATTTGAATGATTCTTCTTATCCGCCACAAATCTGATGAAAAAATCATTAGATAGCGAACTGAAGTTCACGGAGAATGATTATTCGTCGTCAGACACTCTTCGTAGGGGGTCTAAAATGTATGTCATTTTTTCTGAGCTTATGGCCTTCGTTTCATCCGAAACTCTTCGCTATTGAATTCCAAGTCAACTTTGATCTGTTCCGCATTCCGAGACGTCATTATATTATGGATTCTAGATAGTGCTATTTTTTGAAATCCGTACCAGGAGACTGGTGATGTAAACAATGTTTTTAGTCATTGCAGTTCTTGTATCTGTACTTGATCAATCTTTCGTGGTATTGAAGAGGATTTACTTTGGGTTATTCTTTGATCTATAGACGAATAGACAGAGAATGATTGAGTTCCTATTACATTGTATGATGCGTCTATAAATTGAATAAAACAAAAGCTACAAAGAGATCGTTCCATTTATTCGTTTAGTATAGTCGCAATGTTGTATCGTTGGTAAGATTGTCACTTGGCAACGTTGAGGAAAAATGACGCGCAAACGTCGCAAGTTATTACGGTATTGCATCGGATTGAGTGTACTTGCATTTAATTTATTCATTGAAATACATCAAAGTGACGGGTCTCGGCCATTTTCAACTTCCGGCTTCTCGCTAAAGATCGTGCTCATGCGTTTTTCACTATTAACAATAATTTTTATTATTTTATTTTGGAAGCATACGTTCTATCTCTGGTGCACGTTGTTCTAATCAATAATTTAATGTAACCATGTGTATATTCATAGAAATCTGAGCATATTATGAATATAACCTGTTGAATACATCGAAATCAACAATAGAATATATCCAGGTGACGCCGTCGCCATAACTACGTTCGTTCGCAACATCTACGGCACACTCCCACACTGTTATTCGTGACCCGGTGGCGGATGTGGTTGTGTATATGCATATTCATTTTAATATGATTTTCAAATGTCAGTATACATTTCACATTACCGTTTATCAATACGAATATCTTGATTGATTAATTAACAAATTGAAAATCGTTAAACTTACCCAAATAACTTAAAATTTAGATAAAGATATTTATTTTTTACAACGTTTTTTATAAAAATAGTTGACAGTTTTTGCTATTGGAATGAGACTAAATGGATGGTGAAAACTTCCTCCGGCATCAGCTAAACTCAGTTGAAGTTTTTAACGTTTTGTGTTTCGTTGCGCTCTCAGTGCTAAAATACTGTAGCCACCAAAATGCCACCCGGAGCTTTTTTGTAGAAAATTTGATTTCCTACAAGATTGCTCTTATAGAGTTTTGCTCTATCTCTAACCGTTTTGGCAGAATACGCGGTAAAAGAAGAAGCAGTTTCCAACTTGAATAATTAATATCGCATCAAGAGTCTGCCGGATCGAAAAACATTATTAAGCTTTTTGTTCCCGAATTCGGACTTCAACTTGAATTTACAAGGATGATCGTGTGTCGTTAAACACCCTCTACGTACAATTTTAACTCGAAAAATAAAGACGATAAAAAATTGTCAAACCGCTATTAGATTCCGTCTCCCTAAAAACTTGGTGAACCCAGTTTTTACACACAAAGCATAACACTCGGTGGTCAATCCATTTATTATTTTCATGTGTCTCTACACTAAAGACAAATATGAGTGTTATCGTTTTTTTTTCTCTTTATGCCGCGCATAGTTCTGACGCATGTCGAAATAACTTTATAAAAGTATTACGCGAGTATGTATTCCGTGGAAAGACTTGAAAAGTATCTCGATTTGAAACGTATCTGTGGCGAACTCGGTATCCGACATATAACCCTTCTACTTTCCCCCAGAAACCCCTTGCAAACAAAACTCGTTCTAACCTTTAAATATACGTTTGGCAATGATATATATCGGCGGTGGAATATTTATAAATATTAATATACATAAGAATAGATGTTTCATGTATTACAAGCAACAAAGTACGCTTATGGAAGGTTAAGCTTAGAATCTATGAATAAAAGATACCTTTTTTTTTTTTCTTTTTTTCTTTTCCACGTGGATTGAAACGATAGTCCTAGTTTAGTGCCCGACTTCGTGATGCCTCGACAATACAAAAAGTATAAAACTTTGAAATCTTATGATAACTTGAAACTAAATGAAACAAAAGTCAAATTACATTCCATCGTCGCAGCTTTTAATATTCTTAACCCTTTGACAACATAGACGGAATTCGAAGATTCGCCATCGCTCGCTTCTTGTTCCAAAAAGTAGTGTTTTGCATCAATGAACGAAAAAATAATGCAATTTCCATTGTTTTTAACCTTTTTTCAAAGGAATAAAAAATACAAAATGGATGAAAATTTAAGTCCAGTTGTTTCTGGAGTGATTTAACGCTGGGAATTTTGATTCAATGCATATTAGCGAAGACTGCACCGGCAATCGACTCTGCATAGTAAATCAAGTTATTACGAGTACCACTACCGCGGTCTTTACTCATAAAATCTGCTACCCATGATCAATAATCGAGGTTTGTACCCCATGCAGTGGTGGTCTGCGGTAGTAGAAAAATATCAATTTTCCTACTTCTATATTGCACACTATATTAAATTAATAACTACCAACCAAAGATCATTGCTCTTTCCCTGCGACTCGATCAATTTGTAAGGTTATTAACAATTTTTCCTTGGCTAACATTCAGATTTCCCAACAGTTTGACGACGCAACGTTTTATCATTTTCTTACCTATCGTTCAATTCAATAAGGAATTAAATAATTTTGAAAATTGTATTATTCTCATAAATTATAATTCTTACTAAATGAAAAAAAGAGAAACTTCCTTTAAACGTTGTTTGTTTTTCATTAAAATATCACGAAGGGTTCCGACACGTGCAGCGATTAGTTTTTTTTATGTCCGATATGAATCTGAAAAGCTTTACCATAGTGTAGATTTGTTGAGCGTAGCAGTTTATTTCTACGATATAAATCCCTACCACGTGGCAAATTGATTAATCGATACCTGTTGTGTGTTAGTAAACACCTGACGTTTTCTGATATACAATAAAGACATTTCAAATCCTTAAATGCAACAAAATTCTTCCGTTTATTTATACAGATAATCAATCTTCTTTTTCATGTTTTCTAACTGCTTCTCTTTTTTGTTGATTTTGTTTTTGAGACCAATTTTCGTAGCCCGTTTAAAAAAAGTCTAAATGAATATTTTTACTTCAATTATTACATCGATTCTCAAATCGTCTTAATTCTTTTTCGCACATTTAGATTTCAATATTATTTCAACCAGACAAACTTTAACATCTTGAATTTCGTGGGCTCTCATAGAAATTGAAAAAAAATTATGAACTCTAGTGAACGGAGGACTAATTTTTTTTGTTTGTGTTCCTTTATGGGAATATGATTTCCGTCGTATTATCGGAATAAAAGACTTATTTGCTAATATTGGAATAAATATATATTACTACAAAGCTGATCGACAACCAGGAGGGGGAGAGGGAGCTTATTGTCTGTAAAATTAGCTCTAAAATTACTGCTGCAAGTTCATTTACTACGTAAGAAATACATGCAGGAATACAAGCGTATGGCGTTTTAAACTACATTTATATGTCAGAGTACTTCATCGTTGTCGTTATAATGGGAAGATACCGTAAGCTGTGCTTGATGCATCGATAGCTCGGAGCAGCGCAAACAAACAGCGACAGTATATAATCATCATTGCTGTGAATTATCGATATGGTATAGTCTATAGAACGAAAATTACGAGCAGCGATCGTAACAACACGAGCAAAGACTTTTTCTTTATTCTTCATTATTGGAAAGTCTTCATTATGAACTTAAAACATATGAATCTGCAAAAAATAATAAAAAATTTAGAAAATCAATAACAACGATGAATGAACAAGCAATTTTTCGATACTTTACAAAGATGCAATCTTTTATAACATTTTATTGTCAACGTACACGGAAATATATTCTTAGACAGTAGTTACTACGAAATGATGAATAATCTGATGACTTAGAAATACGAATTGACAATCATGACCTATAAACAAATGTTTATTATTTGGGGAAGAGATTTGATGGAAACAGACCTATTGGATCATCTCCTTTATTATAATTAATTTAGGAACAAGGCTTGGGATGTATATTTATGCGTAAAACATACGGAATCGGTCAGTTTTGGACATGTATTTATTAATATTCAGGTGAATATGAATAATTCAACGAAGTATCATGTTGTATTCGAGCATTCATATAAAATCACTGCCGATGTTCAACTAATAGCCTTAAGACAATAGAATTACATAGAAATTTGAGTTAATCAACTTCTCCTCGGGTCAATTGATTATAATTTCTACTATGGCTAAACTTATTTCTTGTACCGTTTATTCTCATGTCGTCAATGTGATATGAAAAGCATTTTGAACATCACACAAGAATTTACCACATTCAAAGTGTTTTTTTTTTCGAGGTGCTCTCATTACTAAACTAATGTAGCTACCAAAATTTCACCGAAGACTTTTTTGTGGGAAATTTTATACTCTACAACATTGCTCCTATAGACTTTTACTCTATCTCCAACCGTTTCGGCAATATATCCAATAAAAGGATTCGAAAGCTCTTAAAAAATTGATTACTTAATAGAAAACCTGTTAAAAACGTTTTTCCGGTTCGAAATTCGAGTTTGCAAGAATGACAATTTATCCCGGGACACTCTGTATATAGTGAGACCTGTATACGAGCGTATGGAAACAACTGAAGACGAGAATAAACGTGCACAAGTTTACGTAATACAAAAATAATAGTCAGGTGTCATAGGACGCGTATATCCCACAATCTTCGGAAGTGAAACTCAAATCGTAGTTCGCCTTGCAGTGAAAAATATCTTTATCAACGTGCATTTGTAAATATAATCGTTTGGGCACTAGCAAACATTTTGTCGTTGTTGTTGTATTCTCATTGAACATGGAGCATCGGTGACGTCAGTTATAACCTTATTCGTACAGATAATTATTGCTCTGTATACCTTTAATGCTCAATATCCTCCGACGGATGTCCCCACGTATTACCTCGGCAACTGGCCATGAACTATCGATCTCCTTACTTCAATCTTGTTGAATGTCTTTTTTCATTTTACGCATCTTACTCGGTGGATTGATCGGGATATATCGCGTATTTAATTGAAAAAAATTGCTTGTCAATTTTTAAAGGCTGCTTTCTACGATGAAAATCCTGACATTTATTCATTTAAAGCAACTTCTTTGATCTTCAGCACTTTTTTGAACTCAATCTTGATCATGCTCCAACATTGGCATTCATGAGAAACTCTATAACTACGCATAGTTTTACATTATCATGGACACCGTGTGATAAAATACATAGCTTCCGACGTATAATTAAAAATTGAAGAAAACAAAATAAATACAAAAAACACAGAGAACGTCGGTCTGCAAAAACAGAAGTAAGCTTGGAGAATTGTGAAATATGAAAAAAATAAATCGAGGAAGAATCATTTTATTTACAAGCTCTAAGGCCTCAGGATTTTTATTTTATCATCAATGTAATTCACTTTCAGAAGCAAAAAAAGTATTAAAACATCCTTCTTATTTTTCACTTTGAGTCAAACTCAATTCCTTACTTTCAGTTGACTGGAAATTTCCTACTCGGAAATGTTTATCGTAGTTTTGTAGTTGATTAATTTCTTTTATGGAAAATTATATGAAATTCGATTATTTATTTATACGTAATATTTGTGCAATTATCGAATAATAAATGTACATTTTTTTTTTTGACACAAAGTACACAATTTTTATAAATTTTTTTTCTTTTCCACGCAATAATAACAAAAAAATGAACGACGAGATGTTGAATTTAGTTGGCACTGGAAACGTTTCGAATATATTTCGAAAGGAAAAATTCTTTTCAATAGTTTGAATACAAAATATTTGTCTAAAGTTAATTCATTGTTTCTTGTTTTGTTGCAGAACAACGATGCTATCGCTGTCCGAATATTTACAAGAATGATAAAAAGCCATGATGTCAAAGAGCACTTGGCCCTTGGATCATCGATCGAAAATACAAAGATCGCTGAAACGCAAAGAATCGCTTTGGCTAAGGCAGTGAAGAGACAAGTAAATTTCTTCCCTTTGATGAAAATCGTTGATGTCAATTAATTTAGTGTCTTTTTGACTTTCTTCTGTATATACTCATTCGCTTTAGTTATTCTCAATCGAATTCAATAGTTCGCGAGTGCATAGAAAAAAAAGTGCGTCATTTAGATCCATAAAAGATTATTTAAAGGTTCAGGTATGGATTCGAGAATGAGTCGCGACAACGAAGTAAGTTCGGTCCGTTTAAGTGGTGAATCTAAGACAACGAACGGGGCTGGTAACTCCGTATTGACACCACGTGCACCACCTAATTGTGCGCGTTGCCGTAATCATCGTATTAAAATAGCTTTAAAAGACCACAAAAGATACTGCAGGTATCGTAATTGTGCTTGTGAAAAGTGCAAATTAACAAAGGATCGTCAAAGGGTCATGGCGCTGCAGGTGCGACTTCGACGAGCCCAGGATCAAGACGCCGCGAGAGTAAGGAGACCTGAGGAGGTGATTTTGTCCTTGTTCCTCAGGGAAAGTCGGTAATCGTGTACGATTGAGTGCTGTTTTAGTCGAGTACTCTCGGACACTTACGCGAGAGACCCGAGATCAATGATTTTTTATAATTATTATCATCGAAATATTGGCTCAAATCAATATTTAACAATTCCTTATAAATTTTTATTTTTTCTTTCTTTCTTTTCAATTTCGTACGAACTTGGCGCGAAGAATCTATGATTATTTTCAACATTTTTATCGCTTACTGTTTCTAAAATCTAACGAAATAGACTTAACGATCATAAAATTATATTTTTCTATTATAATTTATAATTAATCAATATCCGGTTGTATTTATCAAGAACGTTAACATGAAAACACAACTTTGACTAATCCGGACAAAAAAAAAAAAGTTTATCTTGGATTGTTTCATCTATGACTTGATATTTAATATTCTTGTTTGACAAATGTCGATTACCCGATTATCATTACCCGACAGAGATTCTAAGCTATTTTAGAAATTGTTCAACCCCACATGCAAAAATTACGATAAAAAATTGAGACCGAGCGAACGTTCTTTAAAAAAAAATTAAGAAACGAAAGAAATGTTTACGTTTAAATACAAATTCACAGTAGATTTGAAAAAATAAAAATGTACTTTTGCTGCCAGAGATTTACAGTCGTGGTTTCAGGAAAATTGTAAAAAAAAATCTGAAGAACAAACATCGATGAAACTTCTTCATTTTTGACTGAAAAATATAACTATTTGCTTCAATTTTGGGCAAGAAACAATGGACCAAAAAGCCTAAGTTTAAGGAAGGTTCAAGGTCGACACTAGACGCGTCGAGAACACGTTCTCCGGTCTCTCGCGGCCGACGACCTCAAGGACTGCGAGGATCACCTGACCTTGACACAATGTATTTTTGTTCCCAGCAGGTGGAGCCGCGACCGGTTGAACTTGACGCAGATCGATTAGTCTCGGTGCCACAACCTGCTCTTAGTCTCGAGGGTAGCTGTGGTGGTAGTAGCAGCGAATCTCCTATCAGTAATCACGGGAGTATTGGCGCTCATAGCGGCATTGGTAGTGGAGGATTTGTTAGTCTATCGTCCTCTCGAAAATTACCGCCTCCTATGCAACCGCACTCACCAGCTAGCCAAGGACACCACATACCATTACCTCAAAGCGGTAAGTTTATATTTTGCTTCTTTCATTTTATTACAATTAGCATTTTAGCGAATTTAAATGAATTCATTTATCAATCGTTTGTCAATACGATATGAAACAGTGACGTAAAAGCCGAAGTTTCCTCGTAAAATTTTCATTCAACGAAAACACTATTGTTAACTGCAAAAAATTGACAAAATAACTGAAAAATAAATTCGACATTTTGGCCAATTTATCAACAAAAAGACTGCAGCACTTTTTATTGATTTGGTTTTTGGCCTGAATCGATTCTTTCTCGAATCGCTTCGATCACATTTGAATTTTCTGTGTTTCTTCGTTTTTGGATGATTTTGCCATAGAATATCATTTTTTTAATTCGATTTACCAACCGATCAGTGTCGTGTTGTGAAAGTATCGGAAACAGTGAGGCGCTTGCGTCTAGAAAGATTATTGTCGTTTCTCGAATCGAGCCTCTTCCGAATTGTGAAAATATTCTTGAAAATATTAGCTCCTTAACGTCTGACAGATTGAAAACAAAAAAAAAACAACGTGGCAATAGTTTTATTTCCACACCCATAATATGTAACGTCCTCATTTGTCGGGGTTAAAATGTGTTTGACGTTTAACTGTAAACAGCTGTCATATAAAGGCCCTACATTTTTACAACTTGACGTACCATAAAAATCGATGGCAATACAACAACGTACAGGAGCGAACAGTTCATCATGGTACTTGAGTTTTGTGACCACAGAATCATCCTCAATTAGTGCCAACAGTGAGAACCACTAAACAGACACATAGTCGATTCGACCTCAAATGCATTCTCGTACATAAATGTCGAGGCGAAACCAGAGGAGAGGCCTACCTGTTGCTTCAACGTTGGCAGCTCGACTTGTCCTCGGAAACGACCCTTTTGCTCCTTCTCTCTCTCTCTCTCCCTCTCTCATTTCTCAAAATCTCTCTCATTTTTCACATTAACTTTTCCTCGATGTTACAAACTTGAAAACTTGGCTCGTGCTGACTTTTCCTTCTAATACTTGGCGTCTCTGGATAAGTCAGAAATTTGTTTATAAAAATAAGTGCAAAAAGTGCTTTTTGGGATTTCTTTACAATTGAGTCGCAATGCACAGAAATGGCAAAAAAATGAATTTTTTTTATGAGTTTTTTTTTCAACGCAAATATGATGTGATTAAATTTCTTGCATTCTTTTATATGCAATGTTCAAAAATGAGGAATTTGTGGGCTGAAAAGTGTCTTTATTTCCGAAAAATAATTTCACCCGCAGCATAAGTTCGTTCTTCTTGTTTCTTTGTCTCTCATCAGCACAAACGTTGTTAGATTTATGAGTCGTGAGAACGAGGAATGCACTTACTAGAAATAAGTGACATTTGTCGTGAGTCGTCCTCGTTGCAAGGTCTCACAGTGTCTCCCTCCATTTATTTTCTCTCTTTCTATAGATTAGCATCCCTCGACGGTTTCCATCGGTTTTATGGCATTTCAATATTGCAAATAGCGTCAAAAACAATCTCTGCTTAATCCGTTGTTTCTTTGAACGTCTCGAAGCGAATGATGCATTACGGCGTGAACGATAATGTGACAGGAAGAATCGCGTCTATGAAAACAAAAACAAAGAAACGATAAATATTAAACAATTCGTAGCTTTCAACCGCACTGGTTACCATGAAGTCAAGACGGTTCTTAAAACGCTTGAAAAAAACCATTTATTGCGAAGGCGAAGAACAGAATAAGACACGGAGCGGAAGAAAATTACGAAATTGGCCAACGATCTTCTCAGACCGTGGTGTTGCGGTTTTCGTACAGATGACCAGAATCTTGTACAGAGCTTCTTTCTTACTGGAATTCGGAACAAACTCTGGGAAGAAGTATAATAACAAAAAAGATGAAAGGAATGCAAGAGAAGAAAACAAATAAAAGTATTATTTTAAAAATTGAAGAAAAAATAAATGAATATACGGTAATGACCCGGAATTATAAGAAAATGAACAAAAATATGGGAGAAGATATTTTTAATCGGTTTATGAAAAAATATGTGAAACAAAGCTTCACATTTACTCGAAAACTGTCCATTCTTTAGTTTTTATTCCTTTTTTTTAACACTCGCTTTTCTGGAGACTGATGCGTCTCCGTTATAAATGATTGTAGATTGTCACACCGGGTAGTAGAAAAGTTTTGTACCACCAAATTTTTTTAACCTGTTCACCTCTTCTGTTCGCCTGTTCGTCTCTTATTAATTATTTGGCTTGATTCGTAATTTTTCACCAACGACACAAATTCTGTGTTAATATTTGGCATATACATTAAAAGTGGTACCAAGTTTATAAAATTTTGACAGATTATTTGTAGTATCATTATTTGCTTTGAGGGTAGTGGAAAAAAATTTAAATCATTTACTAAGGCGTTTTTATTTAATGAAGAATATTTGACACTTGCTTGCTCAAGAATTTTGACGTCCGGAAACGTCCATTGCTATTTGGACATTCAATTATTAAGAATCAAAATGCAGTTTTAATATCGAATTCTGTGCCTGATCACATTACACTAAGTATGAATCGTCCTGTACAATATCAAGAGACTGAAGTGTCCAACTTCCCGTTGTGGTTTCCGTTTTGAGATATGATAATTCGACGCTCCGTCAACACTCACTGAGGCGTACTCTTTTTTCTCATTTCACTTTTTCTTCTTCTTCTTCTTCTTTATCGTGTATACGTGGCCGAGCGATTCGATCGTTACTCGATCGTTGCCTCCGATAAACTCTAGAATACGAGACAGACTCATTATTATTGTTGCAGAAACTACGAAGCTCTTCGAACAAATCCTCACTTTGTTCATTCATTTTAATTAACTCACGATCAACTACAATTAAATATCGTTTCAAATATTCGATAATAACCAATATATTGTCTATTGATAATCCAGATTTGTGTCTCCGTCAATATTTTTGTCCCTTCGATTTACGAGAAAGAACAAAATAACTTAGTTTCAAATTTACAAAATTTCAAATCTCATTAACATCCTATGTTATTAAAACGAAAAAGTCAAGAATTTAGAAAAATTTTCATGTACTGCATGATTCGTTTGAATAATCGAAAAAACAAATTCAATAAATTGTCAGTATTTATGTCCGTTACACTGTCCCTTAATGAATCGAACGAAAAAGTTTGTTGTCACGATGTTTTATGACGCTTTATAATAAAAATAATCAAAAATAATTGGATCTAATTAAATGAACGTAAAATTGTGACTTTTTAAAGACTGTGAAGAAAAATTTAAGTGGGTGAGAATGGATTGTGGCAAAGGAAAGATCATCACTTGCTATAAAAGCAGCTCGTATCGTAGGCTAACTTCACCAAATGTTAACGTGTTCTACTTTTTTTTCCTCTCTTTTTAAATTGATTTTAAGCTCAAAGAATTTTTATGACGTTCAAGCAAATTTCAATGAACCCAAAAGAACCGGAATGCATCCAAGCAAATTCCACCGAATCCGGACTCGACGCTACGTTCGAAACGAGTAAATTGTATTTGTTTGTGTGCGCGTGTGAAGTCGCGAAGTTCTAATTGCGAAAAAAACCCTCAATCCAAATGACAAAATTTTATTATCGAATGGTGGCAGAACCTTTTCGTTTGAAAACAATATTATTTCGTCGGTTGACGAGACATTGATTCATAAAATACTAATCACATGATAAGCTTCGTGCTTGGAAAGATTCGTCGCGATTCCAGGGGATGAAACACAAAGAAACTTGCGAGACCTAAGGTCCTAATAATGTTTTTATTTTTTATTTTTATGTATTATCGCGATAATTCATGTCGAGCGATTTATAGGATGGTATTAAGTGTCGATATGATTGGTTATAAAAATTGAACATGCAATAACTACGAAAAAAAGGCACAGAGACAAAAATGTCACGCTCACGGAAGCAAACTCGATTCGTTAATACTTGGAGTTACAGTTTGCAACGAGTAAAGGAGACGGACAAAGCATAAGAAATAAAGAAAAAAAAATGCGGAGAAAGAGAGAAAGAGAAGGAGGGTAAGAAAGAGAAAACTCGACGAAATCCAAGCGACTCTTTCACTTGACAACCCGACCAAATGTCGAGACCGGCTTTACGATCTTTTCGATTGGGCAACGGGTCATTTCGAAGCCGGCTAATATAATACGAACTTATAACCAAAGAGCCTCCCGTAAAACCTACGACTCGAAAAGCCCGTCGCTTATAACTCTGTTCGACAGAAATCCTCACGTACATGCACTCATCCAGTGCACACGTATATCCATATGTGTTTTTCTTAGTCTGTGTGCTTGTGTGTTTGCGTCAAATCGCCTGTGTGTATCTATAGAATCTTTAGATTATATTTATATATATATTCATTCACACATATAAATACATAGATTCTTACGAGACAGCAGACTTGCACCACATACACGTGCATTTACAAATACAGTAAATCCTCTCGTTCACTTCTTGCTTTTACGATCGAGACCGGAGCGTTTTAAAAAGTTATCGTTATTCAGCCTCAACCCCTCTCACAGCTCTTGGGACGTTCGACAGTGGAATAGTTTTCTCGGGATGTGAAACCTTGTGCGTGGCACGGTTAAAATCGACCAATACTTCACCATCGTTTATATTTGTGTACGTATGTATGTACTTCAGAAGCCAATTCGTTTCGGAACGTCTAAGAAATAAAAGTATTCTCATTCGCTTGAAAATTGTTGACGAAAGAACAAAGATAAGTAAGATGACATCGTATTAGCCATAATTATGCTTCAGGCTATGGCAGCTCTTCCAATTCATTTCCGGAAATATTAAAACGAGAAAGGGTTATAATAATTAATACATTATTCATAATTAGAAACTTTTTTTTTTTTTGCATCCTATGAGAGCTCTTTCGAACGAACTGTTCTTGTTTTCATCATTATTTTTTTTAAGATATACAAGAATTTTTTTAATGTTTCGATTGAAATCTTTTTTTTTTTACAACTCTTCTGACCACTCCGAAATGATGCCTATCAAAATATTAGGGCCTGACAATTAACTTTCTTTAAAGAATGTCTGAAATTGAAAAAATCTTTAATTAAAAATTTTATTTCACGATGAAAATTGACCAAATGACGATAATTTCAAACATAAACGTCAAGTTGGACCTTTTTCCATAAGTTCTTCTTTCGAAAAAGTATGAAATAAAAAAAAAAAAGTTTCCGCACCTTTCTGAGGAACGTCGTGAAGTATGATGTGGCAAAATTAGAGAATAATAGATTGAAAACTGTTCGTTGAAAATTGTTCTCCGTTTCGGAAAGCGACATTTCGAGAAAAAAACGTAATTTTTTTTTTTATGAGGAAAGCAACCCAAACATTGGAATTTACGGACTAAAAGTCAACGGCATATTTATGAAAGTTGAGATTTTTTGAATTTTACACTGGGAAATTCCCTTAAACAAAAATAAAATTGTAATTGAACTCTCGATCGTTTCCATTAATGTCTTGATATTCGTAACAGTAGCTTGAGTGTCGAAGGATCTGATGGGTAGAACGTTTTTATCGTACCGCATGATAGTGTCGAGATTATTTGACATTGAGAGTTCTTAAATTGCTCTTCCCCTTGTATATTCACCCGCCCAATTGATTCGTCACTGACTGTGTACATACAGCACGACCTTACGCTCACATGTAAACACGTCAGCCATTATGCTTGTGTAATGACAAAAGTAAAGATTCGTTATCGCAAGATGAATGCCCCAAAGCTTCCCAATCTTTTTACGTCTTCCGAGTCTCCAAATCGAAGATCCGAGATAGAAAAGTGGACTTGGATCAGATGTGTTGCAATAGAAGGCACTTTTCTTGACATTCAATCGGATCCCGTACTTTTTTCTGAAAAAATTACCTTAGATATGAATTTTTAATAGTGAAATTCATAATTACGTGCTCCCATGATTTGTCGCAGCGAAAATAATATCGAAACGAGAATTTAGAATTAAACCTAAAACGATTCAGACACCAGGAATCCAAATGTCCAATGTTGAAGATTTATTCCATGAAAAAAAGTCTTTCAGAATCTCTTATTAATATTTTTTTTCCCAACAAACTTTCGAAGATGTTTTTCTTAATTTATTTTCAAGACTTCCTTAGACACTTTTCTCTTTTTTCATCCAAAGAATGATGTAGAACACTTTGGGTATTGGTGGCCCATTGAATCTAAGAATTTTTAGCCAAAGGACCAGTTAACACGTGTAACAATATAAAGATCAATACCGAGGATCATAAAAAGTGGTTGAAAGTTCGATACGTCGGGTTGCTTTGACTTTGCAACATGTGTAAGACATTGATGAATTTTTCCAATGCTCGCTGCACATAAAAAAAAAACGCTATAGACATTCTTTTACGAACTTGAATAGTTCTTGGTGACGAGAAAAGCAAAGGAAAAGAAAAAAGGGCTCCCTTTTCTCAGTACTACCCTTGGTTAGTCGAGATGCAGCAGCGCTTACCAATAGTTGCAGGTTAGGTCGTTTAGGGTGGATCTTGTTCGCGTGGCTTGACGCGACTCGAACTCAACACCATTTTTTATGACCTTACTCACGGCTTGTATACAATCTTGAGGAACATTTCGAACAGCGGGACACTTTGAAAAGTGTCTGGGTGACGTCTGACAAAAAGTGCTGACTCATACGAGCCTCTAACATAAGAACAGCATAACCTCACACTACCCTTCTTTCCTTACTCCCTTTTCCTTGTTTTACTACTTTTTTATGTCCCCTTTTATTCCTGCACTTATTTTTTCCTCGTTTCTACAAAGACTGTCTTATTTTTTTTTTTTTTTTTTACATGGATTTCGGACAGTGGGACCTTCCTACCGCATCTTTCTTTTTGGTTCATTGGGTTTTACCGTTCAAATTTTCTATCCACGTCCGTCACAAAATCGTACACGCAAAAAGCCCATGGATAAAAATACGTTCACGTTTTTTTGCTAAAACAAGAAACCAAATTTTTCGTTTTTAATTTTCTGTTGCTCCCAATAAACGGTTCCTGTAAATCCTGGAAATATTTCATTAGAAATATCTCCAATTCGAAACGGTGAATTTTTGTCAAATTTGGCCAATAATTACGTAGTAATGTCCTGAATCTATCTAATTTATAAAAAAAAAAGGAAAAACATTTTTTTTCTTCGTTTTTCATTGAAAAAAGCTTTCTCAAGACAAGTAAGTTAATCTTTCAACGTAGTAGCAATTTCCAGGCTAATATATTGAGAGAATTTATCTTCGCGATGCGTATGGTGCACTCATCAGACGAGACCCTACTCTCGCTATAAATCACGCCTGTCCTCATTACTCCACCACTTTCGTTGCAGCTTCTTCAAGGCTGGGCGTATGTATGTATTTATACCTGTGAATTCGTACAAAAAGTAAGTGGGATATAAAACTAAAATCATATCACACTTGTTTATCGAATCAAGTAATCAAATTTCTCAGTTATACTTTTTTTTTTTTGTTTAAACGAGTCATGACAGATATTATTAGCAGATGAACTACATTGCAGGATAAATCTTAGTATGTATAACGAAAAATATACAGTGTTGTTTCCACAAGATGACTTTGAAGTTTTTAACCTTGGAATCCAATAAAATTATTCTCTTTTTTGAAGCCAGAAATTTACTATCACAGCTACCATAATTCGACAACTTTTTTTTACGACTACAGAATTAGATTGGTGATGAAATTTATAACGATGTGACAATTGAAAATTTTGTTGATTGATGATAATATTTTTTGTTACGTTACAAAACGTTGTACACTCCAACTCCATGGCTTGGAGAAGCAGAGGGCAAAATTTGACTTGAGGTGACATTTTATCCGACAAACAAAAATAGAATCCGTGAGACGTACGTTTTTTATTATATTTGCCTCCTTGTTCCTGTTTCTCATTTCGTACTACATTTAAGATTAATTCAGCGTTCATAAAAATTCTCATTCCCAAATATTTTTTTTTTTATTCTTCAATCCATATTTTATTTTTCATATTTTTCTAAAGTCACTCTCACTACTGGACCGAAATCAAATCATTGACACGTTTTCAATAAATTTATCTCCTGGTGACTCTGTAGTGACAGATCAAATGAAAAAAAAAAAAATGAAAAAATTGGCCAGGATGATTTTTCAAGTACTTTCGAATCCAATTACAAATAGATCGCTTCAACGTTCATTTTGTATATTTTTTAAACGATTGTGCATGTATCGCACATCGTTGTAAACGCTAAATAACACGCAGGCTCGTTTGTGGCTTGTTTTTTATTGCTTTATAACACAAACACTATTAACAGGCAATAAGTTCCCGATTAGTTCTACGTCCTGTAATGGAATATATAAAAAGCTATTTGCTTTAAGAATACAAAAGTGCACACTCACTTTTGAATTACCTCACCGCGATATAAAAGATTTGCTTACATGTAGTCGTTTATGCACATACCTCTGTATGCAATTACGATACCGAATGCATACACTCGCGTACTTACTTGCCTGCTGCCTTGTCTTTTTATTTTCTCACTTATATTTCGCATCGTCAGATTTTTTTACTTCGAATGGTCCAAAAGAAACAAAAACAAAAAAAGAATTAATTAAAAGTGATTCAAGGATTTCGTCACAATCAAAGAATTGGGACAAAATTCCTACAGTACTTTCTCGTACCACCAAATTCCTAGATCCAGAACACAAGCCATTTTGCGAAAAGATAACTCCAAGTAGAATGGATATTTTTCAAGACATTTGTTATGAAAATAATCGTACAACTCCCGACTAAGTGAATGGTATCAGGTTCAAAGTTGAGGAAATTTTACTTTCACTGTAGTTGCCACTTGGGAAAAAAGTGCAGATCAATTTTTGCGCCAAAGACCGATTTTCGTTCGAATCAAATTGATCCTTAGTAAAACAAAAAAAAACTTCATTGGAATGATCACTTCCCAGACTGCAATAAAAAGAAGAGGAAATATCTTGAAGATTTCTTTCTGATGACAAGATGTCTTAAAGGCTTTTTTCCGACGAGTATCTCTCTTTTTTTGCTTTTTACGTTGTTGGAATTTTTGTAATAAAGAAGGATTTCATATCAATTGTAGAAGACTTTGCACATTACCTGCATAATGACCAGAGTGAGCGAAGTGGGAGAGTCACACACGTCCAAGATAATGCTAGCAAAACCTACAATCCGACACGAAGCCTCACTGGCAAGACATTCTGATATACAAGAAACACGTTTTGTTCTGTACGATCGATAGAAATTAATAAATAATTCAGGCCACTTGAATAATCGTATTCAATAACGATCGATTACAGTTGCTTATTTAATCAACTTGCTACATTGTTGAGCATAATAATGCTACTGTGACAAAAAAAAATTGTTTCCCATTTTTTTTCTCTAGTATTCATTCCAATGACCGATCATCAATGATCATTAAATAATCAATTATCATATTGCATTGATCGATATAATTACTATTGCACTATGATCGAATAACTGACATGGAATAACTTGTGCACTGTAATTTGCATGCTTTTTATTTATTTATTTACGGCATTTTTAAATCATAATTATTTTCCATTCTGTGCAATCAAAATTTTTTTCTGTAGAATTTTGTTGTATCCATTTATTGTCCTTGGTAATCATTAACATTTCAACTCATGTTCCATTTTTTTTCTTTTTCGCATATTCTAACTTATGACCACAATCGTGTTCGACACCAGGGTATTTTTTGTCGTAACTTGGTTTTTACATTGTCGAAGTGTCAGTACATGAACATCTTCGTTTTTTAACAACTAATAAAATGATATGTAGTTGAGTTTAAAAAAATACTTATTTGAAAAGTCTTTTAATTCAGAAAATTGATAAACATCCCATTTTTTCAACACTCACGAGTTCGAGGGTTTTTTTTTTTTTTTCGAAACTTCACAAACTAAGATATGCAGTTACAAGCAATCTACGTGCATCGTCATGTGAAGGAGTCTTAAAATAACCCTAACACTTTCTCTCTGGTTGTTTTTAACGCTCGTTGCAATACTCAACCTCCAGACCGCAATCGTTACCAACAAATTTATAACTCTTCCAGTTATATGCACTAGTAGCAGAAAACAGGTCCATCAAAATATCTCTAAGAAACACACATTCTTCTAATGACATTTTCCTTGAATAATAACTTTTTCACAATATTGTTCTTCGAACTATAAAATTATTCCAGTGACATATTTCATTTTTAATTCCAAATTGGAACGTTAAATGGACAATTGGGGTTAAACTTTTTCAAGAAACAATCTTAATATTTAAGTGCGTGGTTGATGAAAACTCTCGAAATACTAAATAAAAAAAATCAGGACATCCACAATTCTAGCATTTATTTGTAAAATCTATTTGAAAATAAATAATGAAATATACAAGAGATGGATATGAATATAAAAGACTGAAATAAATATCAGAAGACGAATCATAGAGATTTCACGTATAGTGGTCATGTCATTACAACCGTTACATGCGATACATTCGACACGTGATATGCGCGAACATTCGACGTTTCATAGATCTCATTTTTGACAAACAAAGATAGCGACATGACATTATTGTGCTCGTGTATTATTGCATAATGTGTCGTGACATAAGAGTATGTAGATGGGCGCGAAAAAAAAAAAATTCGTGTCAGTTTATCGTCGTCGTAGATTGTCGGTCATTTCTTTTGCACTTTATTCTTCCGTGTCGCTGGCATGAAAATGTTTGCACACCAAAAATAAACGATTTTTTTATTATGACTTATAATTGGTCGGGGCACACAATAATTGTAGATTAAAAAAATGGATTTTGTTCGTTCTTATGTTACGTTCTCCTGCATTGTGTGACACTTCCTTTAACCAATAGTCTAATATTCTTTTGCTTGATATTATTTATCGTGAATTGAATTTTTTGTAAAAGAGAATTTCGTTTTAATCATTTTGCCAAGAAATTCTCCCAATAATTTTTCATTATTATTTTACGGACTCTTGGGCAAACGTAAGAAATAATTGAAGAACACTTTATAGACTTTGAGTTTATCAGAAAATGTAAAGCAATGGTGCACCTTTAAAGCCGTTCATTATCAAGGATAAGGGTTTAGCGATTATTATTTTTGAGATTTCGATAGAAAGTTAAATATATTATGAGCGAATTGAGTTTGTTTCGGAATCGTGCAAGCATAACGTGTGTCTTACGGTTCGATATGATTTCTGGTCACATTCTTTTAACGATTTTTAACAATAGACTTCCCTTTATTCGTATCGAGTGATAATCATATATCTCGATCGCTATGCAAAAAGAATTTTCCCTGATGGTTCCTCGAGTCAACGGTTATGCGAGTGCAGGAGAAAGAGAGAGAGAGAGAGAGGAAGAGAAAGAAAGAGAAAGAGAAAGACGTATTCGCGAATGACAACATACTGTGGGTGGGAGGCCGGAGGGGGCAACCAGAGAAGAGGAATGGTCGTTCCACTGCACAGACCACACGAAAGGAGAGAAACGAGAGAGAGAGAGAGAGAGAGAGAAAGCAGAGAGCGATGTTGGAATGGTAGTAAAAGCTCATTCTCTGTCGAACAGTCTACGAAGCCTCGAAAACCTACAGTCTGCCATCTCCTACCGTTGTTGTCGCCCCAAAGCCTCCAACGTTTTACGACGGCGAGGGTTAAATGATCTGTCACTTTCATCCCTGTCTTCTCGCTCACCGGCTCTTTCCCTTTCTCTCTTTCTCTTGCTATTCTTATGATTCTCTCCTTCATTCTTATGATTCGCGAACATTTCCTTCGTTCTCGTAATTTTGAGAGGTGGAGATCCGGAAAACTATCCCATGCATTTGTCGTTTTCGTGTGCAAACCGCTCTTCAAAAAAACAAACTCGTCTCTACTCACTTTTCCTGCACTATTATCGTAGCGGTCAGTAAACAGTAAATATTTCGCGATAACAAACTTTGTCGTGAGTTTTTTCATAATCGTCTGTCAATTAAGACTTCTCTCGCTTGTCAAATAAATGGTCATCAACAGTAGATTCAAAAATTATTTTACTTTCGGAAGTGACGCAAAGTTATGCATACGAAGGGAACGGATGCGAATATACGAATGAGACTCGAAGGGGGAGTCGTTGGTTATCATACCGAGCCAGTTTTACGAGATCTCTTGCTCGAATGACTGAAATTTTACAACTTCCCGAGAACGGACGAGCTTTGCTCCTAAAAGTAAAGGAGGGCATTGCTAGGAGATTCATCTCACCCTTTTGCACTCTGCCCCCTGCATCGTTCCATTGACCAATTCTCTTTTGCTTTTAACGCAAATTTACATTTTTTCATAACTTTTTGTTATTGCATCTCGAATGAATAATTCTTTCATTTTCCAGCGGATGTTAACGAGAAATATACTCTTTTGTTTTGAAATGACACGAATAACACTTTTTTTAATATTTAAAAAAAAAAAATACTTTCTTTGATAAATATAACTCGTTCAAAAAATAAAATGTTATTCGTACAGATATGTCCAGACACATATACCCAAATGTTCTCTATTTGTTTGCTTTTTTTTTCTCTCTTTTCATTTTTGTGTATGTGTTTTAAATTATTTTTATTTCAACGAAACTGTACGCCCCGTTTCGTATGGCGATTCGCAACGGCGAATCCGTTGACGCCGGACTATCACCCGACTGAGAGGGTTTCGATTACAAGCCACAACGGTATCATTGCTACAAAGCTTCTCCCTCCCGCTCAACTAAGCAGCGAAGGGTGATTTTGAAAAAGGGGACGAACGATCAACTATAGTACATCAGTCACGTATCTCGTGCGTTTTCAATAGTACCGGACTCGGATCGTTTCCCTCTTTGCAACTCGAGCCTACCTGCATATAAAGCTCGAAGGTAGAAAATTGTGAATGTTCTCGTGTATGTCTCTTCCAGTAGCTTTCAGTCCACCTCCCCCTCAACTCTTGCTGGCGCCGTGAAGCTCTTTTACCCCTTTCCACTTCGTCATATACGTCCATTAAAGAGACAATTACAAGATCTGACGCAGAGACATGTTTATTTGTGTTCATTTACCATAAAATATTCATTCAATAGAATTTAAAACATCGTTGATATTCGATAACTAATCATTTTTTTTTTAATTATTTCGTTATGTCAATTCAATTGTGCTCGTAAACTCAGTTTTTAGAATCTAAAATAAATTTCACGAATCCATTTCACACGACGAAATCGATTGCCTAATTATTGGGTGCACGATAGCTCGTATAAACAAATTCACCATTTTTTTTTTAGATTACTATCATTAGAAATCAATGTCCACGCGCCTATATAAAATGGCTCAGTGACACTTGTGTCTGTAAAAGTACACCCGACATAAAATTAAACCTTTTAAAGCGTAACAGGGCGCAACCCCTGAGCAAACTCGTAACGAAAAAAAAAAAACAAAAAGAACATCGTAATCGACGCACCCTAATTAATAAATGGTAAAATATTTGGAGCGTAAAAGTTGGAACTCGGTGGTAGCGCGTAGTGTGATAAGAAAAGATTTCGTTTTATCGGTAGTGCGATGCTGCTCCCCTTTCCTAGTCTCGATGGAATGAAATTTTCGCTGGATTCGCGAAAATCTTATACGACGTCGAAAGACCGAGCTAGACGTCGGGGGGCGATGCAGAAACGAAGGAGCTTCTGCGACATGAAAGCTTCTCGGTGGTTTGGGGTTTGAGGATCATAGACGCGCGTAAGCCGCGCCGCCGGACGTGCGGCGACGGAGAGCCGTAAAACGGAAGTGCACGGAACCGGATAAAGCTCGACTCGGATGGAATAAATTGTCCCCGAGTCTCAAAAATCTTTACTTCCCTCTCACTCTTCTTCGTTCATACGCAGTCATCAAAACTCTTTTATTCTTCTTCTTCCTCATCTCTTCCAACTTTATATATATTCGCATGACGTTTTATATGATTTATACGTATATACACACGACGATCTCGTTGTCAGCATTTCTCGATTCGTGACGCAAGAAATTTTGCTGCAGAGTGAAAAAGAGACTTGGTTTTTGTTTGTTAAGTTTTTTAATTCTTTCACGAGAGAATTTTAGGGAAAATCAAATAACTTAAAATTATGAATGACAATTGAAGAATTTTTTCATGTCGAAGTTTTATTGCGACAATTATCAATCGTCGACTTTAGTCTCCGATGAGCCCATTCATTGATTTTTCTCATTTAATTATTGAATTCTGTTTATTTGAAAACCTTCGTATTATCTCTCCAGATGGCTTTAGACCTCTGATAATGCACTTTTTTTCTTTCTTTCTTTCTTTCTTTTCATATCATAGTGTCATAAGCTTTACGTTCGGCCACACACGAGGCCTTTCTTCCGGCAGAGTTAGAAACGGTGTGCTCGTATTATGAATGCCACAACAAAACCCTCATTCATGAATGCGTCATTCGCCGCTCGAGTTATAAACATCAGACTCTCGTTTGCACTCTATAAGAATTATTATCTACTACATATCCGAGATACGATACGACGTCATGTCAATTACGATGATATCTTACACACAGGGACTGCACTGATACTTCCACATATTTATTTTTTAACTTTATTGCAATAAATTTTGCAATTAAAAATATAATCAACAGTATATGCTCGAAAACTCGACTATTTTCATTGCTCGTCGTTGATACACCGAAGAACAAGGGATTTTCGTTACTTTTTTTCACGTAAACCAAAATAACGATTTTTTAACAAATATTTTCATAAATTTGAATATAAAATTGAAAAAAAAAAAAATTTTTTTTGTTATATTTGCAACTGCACTGTTGTTTGGCTCCGATAATTGGAAAACCTCTTCTTTTTCACCAAAAAATTGTCCTGCCCGAAGAATTTACATGATTTCAAAATACAAAAAAGTGTTTTTTCGTGTTTTCCAACGGCGCAAATTCCAGAATTTATCAAATTTCCTATACCATTCAAGATTTTATTTGTTTTTTTAAATAAAAATTTGTATTTCGCTCAGTAATAATAACAAAAATTGGAGCGTGGTATAAAATTTTAGCTCGGTAATTTTTAAATTTCCGTTCTCTCCGTGCGTGATTCCTTTCGAAAATTTCAATAAGTGCCCGATCGTGAGGCTGAACTGCAAAAAAAAAAAAAAAAAAAAAAAAATCCGTGTAATTCGATCGTTGAGGTTTATGTATTTATAAAGAGGAGAGGCCTACGTTACGTGTGTTATCTTGGTGAGAGGAATGGGATGCTGTTGCCGGTGAGTTACGGCAAAATGGCGACCCTCGAGAGACTGTAACGCGCAGCAAGAGAGGAACAGAATCGGTCGGGTTTCCCCCCACCCTCACTATGTCCACCGCCCTCTTTCGATCTTCTCTCCCCCCCCCCTTCCTAACGCCCCGATCTCTTTGTTCGATTTTTCCAGCCAATTGAATTTTTGAATTATTTCTCTATATCCCTTCGCATTGACGCTACGATAGTTCCAAGAGTATAACTACATTGTAGAAAAAATCTTGCAACTGAAATTCTACTCATTTTTCAACACGAACCGATGAAAAACAGTGCGGAAAAATATTCCAATATCGACTAGAGGGAAAGCTCAATTGATCAATTTTTGAACGGAGAAATGAATCATTTACAAAAGTAATTTTGTTAATACGACTAAATTCTGTTTCCAGCGAAAAAAAAAAAAATCTCAACAAACAAAATCTCCGTTAAAAGAAATGTCAATTTTTCACATTTTAACATTATTTAATTACAAATTCATTACTATTATAAATAAAACAACAAATTTTATTTAGATTCCATTCGAATGAATGAAGCTTTCGTATAAATTTTGAAAAAGCTTGGATTCATTTTAAAAAATGGTCGATTCAATGGGTTCCATTATTCGGCGTAGACTGCCCTATACATACGTGATTAATGTGCTTACTTGTAACCTTCTAACGTTACAGCAAGACTTTCTCTCTTGCTCCCACTTTCCTTTCCTTGTCTCTCCTTCCCTCCAGTGGGCGGAGCAAACGATACTAGGAGCGAGACTTCGCATTGGCTTTGCTTTTAGTAGTGTATCGTGCCATGCTCATGCTATAAGGTTTGAAAATTATCCTCGTTTGTTGACGATACACGCACAATATCTTTTCCTACATAAATGTATCCTCAAAAATAAACTGGACGAATTGTTTCCTATTTCTTTGCAATATTTAATTTATCGAATGAAACGATAAAAATTAAAAAATAAAACAAGTATCCAAACCGAAAATCTGGACTAAAATTTCAACAATAAGAACTTATGTGTAATAATCGATTACTACTGATAACGAATCTTAATGCATGGCTTCTGCGTGTCCAACTTTCTACATAAACCCAAATTTGTATTAAATTTTGCCATCATTTTATTCAATATTTTTTCGTATGAACGATGATCCTTAAGATGGTACATTTATCGAATTCTCAATTTAAGAAGATAGTTAATTATTCGAAAAATCTACTGATCTCATCTTGTAAAGACATAAATAAAAGATATTCTCACATCTATTTGTCAGTCCTGGATGTGATCCAGCATTTAGCTCAAAATAAAACGAAATTTAAAAGGCTCTAAATTTTCCTGAAAATGTACGCCCATATTTTTTCAATAAATTAATTGTTTATTAAATAATCAGTTAACATTTTTTTGAACCCTGATCGTTACTACAATGGGCCTTTATGGCCCGAGCACTTTGCGAGCAACGATATATTTGTGTACGATTCCTTCTACTGCCACCACTTCGAAGAAAATATTATTAAAATGTTCACACTACTTAATTTGAAGAAAAAAAAAAAAGCAGAAATGAAAATCTCATTCAACCCTGTTTTTTCATTTTATTTTCAGGCGAAAACGTCGAAATACTTCTGGAATATAGTACGAAATTACTCGAAAGATTTCTCCGGTATTCCTGGGAAATGTTGCCACTGATGTACGTCATCCTCAAAGATTGCGGAGCCGATCTAGAGGAAGCCACGAGACGCATTGCTGCTGGTAAGATTTCCAAAATATTTTAACCTCATTTAATAGTTGATCATTTTTTATTTATCTATAAACAACTGATCAAAAATGCATTTAGTTCACACACTCTGGACAAAGTTGTCTATTGTTTTTCTAGCGTCACTTTGGCGACGTAACTCGTCGTGTTGCCATCATCTTAACGATTTTCCAACCAAATCACACACACTTTTTTTTTTCTTTCACTTCTTCACACTCATATTGTTTGTCGAAGTGTCATTTTTTCTTCGCAATTTCATTCATCGACATCTCTTTTTTTCTTTTTCTCTTTCTATTTCGATCATTCACATTAATGGCAACTCTGCCGTTTTTTTGTTCGATAAATACAATTGGAAAAACAATAATTTCCCTTGTTTTCCGTCTCTAAACACTGTATTTTTTTCCCCTCACAGCCGTGGACGTGTGGCACGACAATATGACATATTCGACAATGATTGCTTAAATAATTTAAGTGCGTTTGATTCTCATTTTTTCATAACATCGGTTGCAAATTGAATCATCAATAAAAATATGCGCACCGTTTCTTTTTGGGTATTTGGGTCTAATAATCCATAGTCAGTTTTTTTGTTCCTACGAATAAATTCACATCACGTGCCCAGGAGGATATTGCTAATTGAAGATGTTGATATTTTGTCTTGAAAGTCTTATTGATACGACGACCGAGTTTCATTGATTTTTATCGTGCAAAGATGTCTGTTTTTTAAATCTTCCACCATACTGATTGCTGTTTGGGGGATAAATCCGTCAACACAAATCTTTTGGATCAACACATTGGAGATATTTGACGTTTGATAAAATAGCTCGAAACAGTGAAAAAAGTCATCAATGAAGATCGAAAATATGACATTCATCGGATACCACCTTTGTGCCCATCAATGAAGATGGAAATTCTCATGAAGATTTTGGAATTCTTGCCACAATAATGGGGATACTTGTGAAAACATTTAAACACTGCCACCAAGAGTGTCTGATAACCATGAAGATTATACGGGACCAAAATTCAAGATTTTTTAATTCAACCTCTTTTACGAAGCTACGGAAATCTCAAGGTAGGATAACGACACTGATGAAAAGAAAATGATACCATGACTCTAGGGTTTGACTTCGAAATACCACAGAAATTGACACTCTCGCCAATTCGTTTGCCCCGAAAAGTGATCAAGTTTCTCTCTACGATTCCATCGACGACATCATCATTTTCTGCCTTTGTTTTTTTTTTTTTTTTTTTTTTATTTCCACGTTTCAGAAATTCAGAAAATGAACCGAAAAACGTATTGTTTTACGATATTATATTTTGTCCCTTCATCACTAGGTCACTTAATATATTTAGCGAGATATAAACTACTCGGTTCGTACTTATCGTTTTCCTGTTTGCAATATTTTTCCCTGGATTTCCTGCAAGCAAACCGGTAAATGCGGCCGGTTCGACGGTAATACTCGATCTTCAGATTCTTCCCATTCATAACCTGCATTTAAGCAATAATAACACTTTTACCGTTATCACTAGGAAGTTGACAATTTAGATATGTTTCCACCATCGTCTGTTGTTGACTCGACAATCCATTCTTTTCTAACCAATAAAATACGGTTTAGAGGATCGAGAACTTTGTCTTGTTACGAAAAATAAAAGTATTGTTCTTTGTCTTACAGAGACAGTCTTTTTTTTTTCATTGTATTGGATATCATTTTTTAGTGGTCTCTGATTCATCGTTCGAAAACGATACGGTCAAAATTCTTGAATTTTTTCGTATTTATTTACAAAGCTTGAGACTTTAATTCTCCTCAGACGTATACCGTTTATAACAATTCTGAAGTCAATAACCGATTGCAACCAAATTCCTTCTTGAAAACAAAAAAGTATTCAACCAAATCGATGACTTTTATAAACAGTTTTAATTGAGAACCTTCTTTTTAAAATCGTTAAAAAAAAATCAACAATGTTTATGTCACTTGAAATTTTTGAGTTTTTTTTTTAGTCAAAGTCGGTCTAAAGTCTCAACGCCATCGGCAAAAGTTGATTAGTATGAAAAAAACATACCAAAAATAAATACAATTTTTTTTTTTTTTTTTTTTAAATTGAAAAAACTAAAAGACCCCGTCGGAGTGTTTTCACATGATTGATTTTTATTTTCTAGTGTCTTAACAACGGAATGTTTATTTAAAATAAAATTCCAACTAATCTGATTAGTTTTAACTAACAAGAAATTCAGAGGTGATTCGTCTTTCGTACATTGAAACAATTGAGTCAATAAATAATGGAAATTTGCCAAAAGAAAAAGAAACAATTTATTTATTTTCATTGCTTCATCATTCAGAGGGAAAAATTTGGCAGTCGTTTGATCAGTCCACATTCTAACTGTGTAAGAAGAAGGAGGATGTGCAATGCGAATACATTTGCTCGACCATACTTCTTCTATATGCTAACAAAGTTTAGATATCTCTTACAATCTGGTGTGACGCAAAGTACAGAAATATCCGATCAAAAACGATACATAGTCACAGCAGCGAATTCCCTTACGAAAATTTGCAACATGGTTCGTATCTTTGCCGAGTATACTGCAGTTATTTTCTGCAATAATTCTATAGCAATTTCTTGCTCCCCCCCCCCCCTCTCCCCCTTTCCACTACTTCTCAAACTCTGCTGAGCACAAAATGCTCTGTTTAGATTCGACTGAGGTTTAAGTGTTGCGCACTGCTTCTCTCACGAAATGTTGTAGACGATGTGAATGTTTTTTGGAAAGTAGCCAGAATCACGATCGTCGTGCACCCCGAGAATGCACTTTGCTAAAGTTCTCTTCGAGTAGTTGCTCATGAGCTGAGCTTTTCTTATCTTCTCGTCTTTCCTCTAACAATTCAAGGCTATTTATTTGTGCCGTTTGCCAACCATGTGGCGTAACAAAAAAAATTGCTGGTCAGAAATCATGCCTATACTATGTTTGCAAAACATCAACAAAGGACGGACAATGTCTTACGGATTGATGTGTAATTTGATTTTGAAATTTTCATCTGGTACAGAGCTTCGCATGGAAATTCTTTCGATCGTTTTAAAATATTTTCATATTGTTCCGACGGATTTTTCGGTCGTTGAATCGAAGCTTCCTACGATCGTTCAAAAAACAGACTAAGATCTCGATTTTCAAAATGTCGTAACCAAATATTAGTCGCCATGGTTGATGAAAATCAAAAGTTTCAAATTAATCGACTGAATTACTTTTTTTGGATATTTCTCTTCGGATTACAAAGTCGAATCCTGGTCTGTACGAAACCTTAGAAAGGAATAAACTGCAATTCTTGTATTTCGATTGTAAATAATGTGAAACGTGAGTTAAAACACGTACAAAGTTCAAAGTTACTTTGGTGAAAATTTGGGCCGATTGGTAGGAGTCAGAAAGAAGCATTGTGTCAAAAATCCTATCAAAACTAGCGAAAAAAACATAAACAATTAGTCACGGTTACAAAAAATCGTCTGCTAGTGACATTAAGAATTAGAAGAATTTCAGGTTATAATTCATCGCTAAAAGTTCGATAACTTGACTAGCCATTTTCTCAATAGAATGAGATATATTTTTAATAGATTGTGCAGATATATGAGTCGATTGTGAAATAGTCGAGTTAATAGTCGAGTGAATAGTCGAGATAATCTTAAGAGTGACGATTAATAATTTATCTTTGACAATAATCAAGCCTTCAAGAACATAATGATGAGAATGAAACATATTCATATTTGGAACATAGCAAAAAGTAATAATATTATTAAGTTTTGTTTTGTGCCAATATATCATCGAGCCACGATAATGTAATAATAAATGAGGATGTAATACTCACTAAGTAAGATTAACACCTTACATTTCCTCGACTGTTGTACATACATATGCTCGGAATTTGAGTTGCTCGTTAAGAATCGTTTGATGCACGGTTCTCTCTTGTTCGAGGTTTCGCCTTCACGCCTCGAGCTGTTCTGCACAGTAGTAAAAAATGAAAAAAAAAAAAGTAACGAGGAAAGACGTCAGAATAAATAATCATCTCACATTCGTGATCTCATCAATCTTACGAGAACCTAATATACTCGCACGCACTTTTCACATCAAATAGTCGCGCAAACGTCCAAGGTTCTTGACTCGGCTTAAATACTCATGAGAGCAAAACAGAGACGAGGTAGTGTATCAATTACGTTTTTTGACGGTACCTGAACATCGTAATCGTTATAATTATTTAAATACAGTAAGGAGCATGCTCGTAAATTATTATACGTTGTTACGAAGTGTTAACAATATTGAAAAATGACATTACTCTATGTCAGATTTTGACAGAACGTGTTTATACTGCGGCTAATATGTTAGGGAGCACAGCATTATCCCGACTATCAACTGAATCAACAATCACTCTCTACGCGGGCTGTCCGTCTTGTTGATGAATCTCTTAAGGTATCTCTTTCTGTAAATGGACAAACGATACGCATTTTAGCAAATGTTGAACATTTATCAAAGAAGTCCAGTGCTGAATAGTTTCAAAGGGAACTGGTGCGAGTAGCAATCTTCTCATTAAAATTTTACATACACTTAGAAAAGTGAAAAAAATATTTTTATTCAAGTGTCATCCTTTGTATTTTTCTTTTTTCGAATCCTATGCAAACATTTTTTCATTCAATTATTCTATAAGGAAACAAAAGTTGATTGCGAAGTTTCATTAAAATCTCTCTATTTTGATATAACGACACTACTTCCGTATATACAACGCAGCTGCATCACTGAAGGAAACTTTTTATGAACTTCGTGTGTGTCAGATTAGTCAGACTTGAAAAAAAAAAGTTGCTATCTTACAAACTTCATTCATATCGCACTGTCTACCTTGTTTTACATCCAGATCAAACGTTTTTTCGCCTGTAACATCACGTTCCAGGTGAAAAAACTATTGATCTAAGCGAAAAAATTACGCAAACATTATTCTTGCGATACGAGAAGATCCAAGTAGAAGAGATAATTGTGTTATTTGTCATCCTAAGACGAAAGTATCGGTATCGTTACGTAAACGGATTGATTATGGGATGTCAAGAATGGAAATCTGAGGTCAACTGATCTGATCGAACGCATGCTTTTTTCTTGTTAGTTCTCTTTCTTTTCTGAATTGTAGACGAAATTTTATATTCTTTAAAATATTATATTTTCGAATTAATTATTTACATTAGAAATGTTGTTTATACATTTTTGATGACCTTCAAATTATAATCAAAAAAAAGTATCCATTTTTTTTTTTGGTTCAAATTAATATGATTTTTTATGGGGTCAAATGGACTACTGATGAAACTCCCATGTTATCTCTTCAGTGGCTTGAAAACTTCACCGAAAATGAATTTGCAAATCTTGTAATTATCGTATGACGGAGGACTTTGTGTTAAATTAAAAATGTTAAATTTAAAAAAAAAAAAATTAAAAAAGATCTTTTGTCGGACTGCAGAGAAAAGAATTATCGAGATTGAAAAAGAGTCAAAATTATTGGAAATTGATTGAGCAATCGTGCTGACTGACAGAGTGTCTAAAAATCTAGTCACGAAAAAATGTGTTTATTGGCAAAACTCTGTGATGGAATTGAATTAAAAAAATATATTTTATTTGAATAATTCGTAAAAGTGTAGAAAATGAAAATCTCTAGAATTTTTATTATATTTTTTTGAATCCCAGAGATATATTCTTAAAAGAAACCTTGAAGAGAAAATCTATGATTCACACTGATATTCATATTCCAGGTGCCAAATCTTAATGTTAGTTGTAGTATACTTTTGAATATTTTAGTAATGACGTGCTATTTATGTAATAGGGCATCTTTTGAAGCTTTTTACGAATATGTATCTCTCGCAAACCTGATTTCCGTGAGTTATGTGTGGTTAGATAATTTGTCGAAAAATTATAATTTTGTGGTAAAATTCAGTAGTTTCTAAACGTGCCGGAGGTATAAAGCAAAAAACTAGATCTTATCGTCAAAGTGTTTCAACAGGGAGACCGGGGCAGAGTAGGGAACTCAACGAAACAAAAATAACAGAGTAAAAAATGGTTTTTTTTTTCTCTTTTTTTCCTATTATTCATTTAAGTACTAAATCATGTGTCTACCATGTGCCTCTTTGTCATTGAATTCAAAATTCCGTTTATTTAGAACACAGCTCATTAAATGTGATTTTTTATTTATCTGTTTAATCGAACCTGTCCTTGTATTCGATAAGCTCATTACGATATGCTGGACTTGTGAGGATCACAGTCCTCTGCCGATACGTAAATGCGTCTTATGTGGAAAATTTTCCGTGATTAATGGCCACGGATAGATAACGAAGAAAAAAAATTACCACAAACAAACGCTTCAGTAATCGTTTGCTCGGTGAGGACTTACCGTCCAATCCATTGAACAACTGAATCATTTTTTTAAAATACACTTCCTTAAGAATGCTGATAAAAAACTGCTTAAAAATTCGATTAATTGACATCTCGTACGCGCTATTACGTCAACGCATTTTAATGAAGATTGCGTTTCGAGTGCACCCCATGAGAAACGATTCCCTTTTCATTCCCCCAAGATCCCTTGATATCCTCCAGTCTATCGATCAAACCCTTTGCGGTCTGAGGGCGAGATTAAACGTTTATTTTTTCGCAATCCATGCACACCATCGGAGCATACAGTGTTGCAAACCACTATACCAAGATCTGCTTCGAGTCCAGTTTCGCTCGTGGTAGCCTAATGCGAAAATGTTGACCACGAGAGACGAAAAGAAAGATCAAGAAATGACCAAGCGTGCGTTGTACAGTCTGGGATCGACACGCGGTTTTGTGCACAAAAAAAAACGTGCACACATACGTATAATGTGTACAGCCGTGTTTGACTATGTGTTCAATCATAGGCTGATCTTTCGTGAGACTTAAAGTGCCTCAGGAAATTTTATACAACAAACGTATCGAATTATAAGACTCGCAATTTCAAACAATCCTTTTTTATTTTATTTCTTTATGCAAACACGCCAATGATTCGAGATTATGCGCTCATGGAAATTCTCAATCTCTTTTGAAACAGCTCAACGATCAAAAATATCGTAATAAGATCGTCCATATATCAGACCGGTCTGTAAGCTTCACGAAAAATTTCAGTGAAATCAATCAAGTTTGGTTAATTCAATGCGCGACAAACACGAGTCCGGTTTTCTCGATCCATATCTTCCTCCAGACTCGTTTGAGCCTCACAACTTGTACTCAATCAATTATCAACTTTCAATCGATTTTGAAAGCTTCCATTAAAAAAAAAAACCGTAATTAATATTTCCTCATCCAATTTTGATTAATAAATTAATTGATAAGTTCATTGAAAGTGCATTTCTGTTAATGAAGATTTTTCGTTTTTCCATATTTCTTCCAGTGATACTTCGACATCGAAAGAAAATAATGTATTCATTCCTTCAATTTGTCAAATTGAGTATCGTATACTTTTTTTCAACCGAAGGTTTTTATCAGTATGAGAATAATTTTCATGGAAAAATATGGCGGTGGACTCTCATTCCGTTTCGTTTCTTGTTGGCTCTTTCCACTCCCGTAACTTCCCTTACCGAAGACAAAAAGATCGATATTTTTCACAAGGGAGGTTTATAGATTTTTACGAGTTGAGTTGAAAATGTCATGATTGATGGATCCTGGGCGAACGAGAGCAATTCGATCGATTTCCTTCACCGAGTAACTAATTATGCTGGAAAGATTTTCCGATCATGTTCATCAGAATACGGTACGGAGGTTAAAGTTCTTACTGAGTTTTTATTACGTCTCTCGTCAATTTTCATTGAGTCTCTCTGATATAAGAAATCTTTCGATCAATTATTTAATTATACATTTTTATGAGAACATTTACGCTGTCAGAAAAAAAGAGGATGATTAGTTTTTGTATATGTACGAATAACACTTTTCAATGGTGAAGAGGAATTAAAAAGAGAAAACAATAGGAATAGCTTTTATTGGTAATGTACGACATTAATTGCACACGCAACACCTGGTATTATACACGTGACTAGTAAAATGTATAATGTATTATTTAAATCATACATATTTCAACTGTCGCATGTAAAATTTTGCATTATGCAGGCTCATGGATTGTGAATTCGAAGCATTCCACTGAAACAGTGATTCCTGGTTCGATTAGATTCATTTACGTCCAGTAACCGATTCGGTGTGAATACATTTTTTCAATTTTTTATTTTTAAACCAAATCCTGAGAGTATTAATTGAGGAATTTCGGAATTCTTGAAGTATATCTTCTCCATGCAATATTTAAAAAAAATTCCATTACACGCCGTTCCGCTGCAAGCTCTCGAGTGATCGAATCTTTTTACCGCCTGGCCAAGGCGAATTATTGTGAATATTTGACACAAATCAAAATAGCTGCAGGCGTTTTGTTATTTATCCTCTCAATGGTCGCGCTATGAGATTCTTTTAACACTTTAATGAAATAATTAAAACAATAATTAATCTTAACGAAGTTTTGTTCTATTTTATATTATTATATTTTGTTTTTTAGTGTTAGTTATCGTTGTATTTATGGTTAAAAATAAATTAATAAATTTAATAGCCATCATTACTGAAGTGAAAGTATTTTCAAGTTCATATTTATCAAATTAAGCAATTAAAACGATACATGTGGGAAAATCTCTCATCAGACCGATGTTTCAAGTGTACACAGCGCGACCACTGGCGGGTTAAGTTCTTCCTTGACCCCGAGGAGGCAATCGTACCTTCATAATGAACGCGTAATGTGTTGAATGTACAGGATTTCGAGTCTTATCGTTTCGTTCATTTACAGCGTCAAATTTTTGCGAATTTTTTGCTTTACATTGCAGTGTAACATGTCATTCAAGATTCCGTATGTTGATAAATAATTGAAATCTCGAGGAGCTTCAGCAAATGAATGTTTTTTGTTGAAGTTGATTCGACGAACTGATTTGTACTTTGTACGAAAGCTTCCGATCGAATTATTCCGGTAGCATAAAAAGCATTACTTCTCGCTGAAATATGCAATAAGTTTCTGCAGCGAATGAGAACCGTTTGCCCGATACAAGGTTAAGATCACCTTGCAGACTTATGTGGGTCCCGCGCGGAAATGCCACGATCGTAAGATCTCTGCTTCTCTTTCTCGCTCTTAGTCTCTCTCTGACTCGCTCTCTCGCCCTGTCTGTCTTTTCCGTTCTGTGTGCGTGTGCATGCTCGCGGGAGTCCGAGTGCACAACTGAGAGACGCAAACACGAAACCGGTCAACAGGTTCGCCGATATGACTGAACACATGCACGCCCGCTGGCCTCCTCCGTGAGCGTTTCCTGGGAAAGTGAGTCGGCGCTTTGTGGTCCGACATAACTCACGAATAGTGTAAAACAAAAATGTACTTTTATGTTACAACCGACTGGCAAAATGTATAAATGTTCATGATAGACAATGATATGCATGCCATGTCGTGGTATCAATACTTATCTTACCATATATTTCCTTTCTCGTTCGTTTGACTATGCGCGTTTACAATAGAAGGCATAACTGCAATGACTTGAACCTGCGCGTGTAAATTGATACAGGTTCGTATACATTATCTTCTTTCTTTGCTGCATCCATACTTGATTTTCATTTTTTTTTTCTTCTTCGTACTTTTTACTTCGTCATGTACAATGTATCCTCGAGTATCTCGGTGCTAATTCTATGAAACATTGTTGCCACTCACTACGTTGAAAATTCTTTGCTAATTCCCGTTTCACTCGGCTCAAGAGAGCCGATCCCTCAGCAAGCGGCAAGCAGAATGATTGGATGGATTCCGTGCAAGCCGTCCGACGAGCATGAAAAAGAGATGGTAGAGAAGGTAGAGCTAAATGCTGCAAAAGATTGCGGGTAAGACGGAGAAAGATAATACCATGACTCGGTCGGGTGGTCCGGCCACGAAGCTCTGTTTAAAAGACGTCTCGCGATCGGGTTTACACATACACGTTATACATCTTCGTGGTTTTGGCCTCTGCTGCTGCCGCTGCTGTTGCTGCTGCTGCTTCGATGCACTCGAACAAGTACGCGGCATGACTGGTGTCTAATATCGAAAAAGCATACAGAATGCAACTGTACATGTATATACAGCGGATATAATACAAAATATCATACAAAAATCAACATTTTTATAAAAAAATCATTCTTTATCATAATTGCCATAATTTTTAAGAAACTAGCGGCGTTTAGATCAAATTATAGAGAAAAACGAATTCTGTTGTTCAAAATTTCAAGTTGATCGCATATATTCATAAGCACGAGATTAAGAAGCAATATTTGTTAGGATTTATTTTCCTGAATAAGTTATTAGCATGATCCTGCCATCAAAAGGATTATTTCTAGTCTATAAATATAGACGGAAAAAAAAATATATGAATGAAACTTATAAAAACGATTGCCTGCGAGAAATGTAGTAATTTCGAGATAATGTGAAACGCTGTTTCGAGGAGAAGAGGATGCGACATTGTTGGGGGTTCTGTTTTGCTCTTGCGTGTGCAAAAGACGTGTGCCCTCCGGCACATTCGTTCTTACACGAGGATCACGGATCCATCTCTGTTCTCAGGAATCGTCATTCCACGCCACTTCAAAAATGATTGCTTACAAAACTGTGTGTAAGAAAGACCTTTAAACTTGATTCTCGGCTTTAACAACTGACACAAAAGACGAGGCGAAGCATTTAACTCACAAAATACCGAAATGGCATACGTTTGAAATGTCTTGCAACATGGACCGTCGATGTTTTCGAATTCAAAGAAACCCTTCATATTCAACCCTTCGATTTGTTACCGTTCGAATCGATTCCGCCTGGGAATACATTTGAGTTGATCTTTGAAACTCACGTCGAACTAAAATTCAATGTTTCTTTGATTCGTTGCATCAGATGGTTTATTTATTTAGCTGCGATGCAAATGTTGTCACCGTATTTCATCAAGGGACAATCAAAGCGAGCAATAAAAACATCGGACTCGAATCGTAACTGTTAATCGCTGAAATATAAGAAAAAAAAAATCGTACACATTTTCGTAAATATTCACGAAATGTTTAAACGTCTTCGTTAAAAAATATGGATTCGAAAATCAATACCCAAGAGTGACTTTTTTTGTTCTCTATAATAATCTCAGCAGTAATCGCATCGATAACTGTTCATTTTGTGATATTCTTAATGCTCATGAATACCGCATTCTTGTTATACCGTTCTCGACTTTCAAGATAGGCAAATATAGGCCTATTGTCATAAGAATAATAACAACAATAATAATAATGCTTTCGAAAATGAATACTTATCAAAATATCTTACAATTATCCTTTCAAATATGAGTTACGATGTCTCAAGAGTTTCCTTAGCAATTATGAAAGTTTCAATACTTTTTTCCGTTTCAATATCAAATTTCTAAAAATTGAATACCAAAATAACATTTTCGACAAATTTTCATATAAATTATATGTACGTAAATATATTACAAATGTTTATAATTCGCTAGAATATCCAATTGCAATATCGTTTTGTTTACATCGTCTATTCATAGGTTTGAATTAATTAGACTGCGATTTACTGCTACGATTTCACTGCGATCTCTCAAAAGAAGAAAGATTGCATCGAAGTTGCTCGGTACAACTTTCTCGAGCGACTGTACCCACCCATTTACGTAGCTGAGTGGCACTTGAGAACTTTGCACACAGTTGCAAATTGTGGTATTCTCGGGCGTCTACTTGCCAACTAAGATGCAGCGGCAAGCGAACGAGACGCACGAGAATGTAACGCGGCCCGCAGCGATTAAGGATGTAAGATAAATGGGATGAGGCAGCCGAGGAGAATGAGCGTAGGGGGGAGACACGGACCAAACGGTAGTAGTGGTGGAAGTACCGTGAAAGATCTAAATACCTAAATAGATACCGGATGGATAAATTTTCATGCTATCTATCTATCTATATATATATATTAATGTCTCTACAGAATACATACACGTTCATAAGCACAAGTAGCTTCTCACCACACGCGTTCGTTACAATATTGTGCTACAAGGCCTGCTATTAAATGTTTCAACGAGACAGAGAAAGAAGAAGATTGTAACTTTGTAAAACAAAATACTCTCCTCCACAGCATCGAGGAAAGGAACGCGACGAGAATGCAACATAGAAATAGAATGAATCTCGGCAGCCGAGAATCATTAATATTAGGGGCTTTAGGAAGGGTATGAAAGGAATAGCGATTCCTGTAGTTTATGTTGCATGGACATGTTGTTAATTGTACAATAATTAGCTTCCTTATTTATCCAATTACAGTTGAAACGCTGGTCGTCATAGGCCAAATCAATAAACTTGCGACTCGACTTCAGGTTAATTATTTGAAATACTTCTATTCCTCAAAACTACTACCACCGTCTTTTTATTACAATGCTATAAGCTCGGAGTCAATATTACTTCTCAACAAAGTAAAATTTAGGAAGAGCGATTTTATTGACTTTTGCGATGGAACCTGCGGAAAAAGAGAACGTTGAATTATCTCATTTTTCGGTACGATCGAGTTTTATCAGCTTTAATCACAAGATTTAAAAGAACATTCACACGTACGTTGTTTAGACTATTCAGAAGTATTATCAGAGTTTATAGATTTGTACTGATTTTTTTTTTTTTTTTTTTTTTTTTTTACAACAACATGCTTCATCATAATTTACATCATATTCATTAGTGCTATTTTGATTTATCTGCGCAACAAGTTAAATATCACTGTCTGCTATTTTCTGATCAAATAAAATTTTAATAAAGTTGCTCATTTTTGTTATCTTTTGTGTTTACGATATGCTTGAAACTTTATAGGTTGTTCATCATTTTTACGCGCAATTTTCTTTATAACAAATTCTGTGAGGTATCTCTTATTATTTAAAATGGAACGTGTATTCCGCAAATATGCAGCATTTCCTTTACAATATTGCACATCGGTCTTGTGACTATATGATGAAAATACCTGTTCTGCAACAGGTATAATTAATCGAAATACCGACAGCGATGTTAACAAATCCTTGGTTTTCCGAACTGTAGATTTTAATTGGCGATCCTCGGTCCTGACTCTCGTCTATTCTAATAAAACATCATTTTGTTTTATCTAATTAGACATATTCGAGTTTGATTTTCATAATATTTCGGCTTCATTTACTTATAAATTCCGGTATCAGGTGCGGAAAAGTGTTGCTGGCCAAAAGCTGCTCTCGCATGAAAACTGATTTGCAGAGAAAACTTGCCACTTTGAATCGCTCTCATCGCTATCGTAATCGTCGTGTGGTGGGTACGTGTGCATCGTTACAAAAGTAAAATAACGGTGATGCTCACTCTTTCAATTTGTGGACTGACGATAAAGCCACCTTATGTTCGATAGAAGGTGACAGAAGTAGTGAATAGGTTGGCGATTTATCGCACGACCTTGCGTAATGTTGCGTATTTTTTGCGCTCCAACCAGCACGAAAGAGACGCGATGCTAAAACAGAAAGACTGACAAATATGGAATACTGATGGAAAGAGATAGACAGAGAGAGAGAGAAAGAAAGAAAAAGAAAGATAAAGAGAGAAACAGCAAAAAATGCAAGAGGATACATTTAAAAAGAGAAAAGTAACGATTTAGCAGCATAGAGGCTTGTGCTCGTGCAAACTACACGCTCGACACTAATGCACATCGCGCAACCGACTGTTTCACTCACTAGTTGAACAAAGACAGAATGAACGACACGTGTACACTAATACATTCTTAAATGGCGAATAAACATTTATGTATCAACACACGCCCACACGTACAAGCGAGTCGAGCTGAAGAGTCAGTTTTTCCTTGACATTAGACGAGTACAATGTCACATATACATGTACAAAGAAAGGCGGACGGCAACATATCAAGCCGAAGCGATGCGACAGCATGCAATTGAAAATGTGATATCCAGACACAAACTACACACATATTAGAAACGCACTCTATTGTCAGATTTAATTTTCATTTAATGTTCTATCTCACACTCGTATTGCATGCATCTAACATATATCTTTATATGGGGATATTAATTTAATAAGTACATGCATATGAGATATGCAACGTGCCATTTTCGTTTAAAAACCCTGACCCCTTTTTCCGAACTAATCATTCTTTTTTTATTGTAACAAACAGTTCAATTTTTGTATCACGCCTCGTCTTCTACATCAAGATTGCGATAACTCGAAAAAAAAAAAAATAATTACTTTTAAAAATTGTTTTCTACTCATTTCATGCAGTTCTTGATGCTTTTAGAAGAAACAAATTAGATTATTGTTCGTTAAAATTTTTATTCTGTATCACTGAGTTTTTTTTTTTTCTGAATGACGAAACTAATCTGAAGGAAACTTTTTTGAACTATTAAACGAATGGATTTTGCTTTGAAAAGCTCATAATATTTTTTAATCTGCATTTTTTTTCGAATGAAATATTTCTCGCTCGACGAAATGGCATTTAATTAAAATCAACATTCAACGAATGATATTCATTTGCAAATATTTTTTGAAATCGCTTTTTTTTTTTTTTTTTTACAGGAATATAAGTCTTATGATATATCTTTTGAATTGTGTGTCGATTTCTTCGTAAAATAATTTCTTTCAACTTGTATTCGGTTTCGCTCTCACCCTCGCAGCATTTAACTCGAAAGAGTTCACGGATAAAAAGAAAGCGGTACAGGGAAAGATTAACAAAGAGAGGTGAACATGAGCGAGTGTTAGCATAAAGTCACAAATGGTTCGAGCAGCACGCTGGAGACATAACAGCCATACACTTCGGGTCCGATTTATACGTGGCTCCTCAGACTGCCCACAAAACTTTGTGACTTTACTCTCACACATATACCCACGCTAACGCTCTTTACGATATATAAAAGCGTCTCGAGCGGAGCAAGCAAGCGAAAATGCCCTCGCGAACTGAACTCGCGTCTCGCATCGTAAAAGACCCCTTTCGTACGACACGAGCGTTCCCTTCGTAAGAGTAAGATACTCATATACGTACAGGCACAATATCTTGCTTTTACATATTCCTTATACACCCCATTTTTGATTTTCAAAGTCCCGTCAAATATTCAACATTGAAATCATTTTTGTTCTTACCGAAATACTCAACAGTCAATATATTTGTTTAGCTTCTGCAATTTTTTAATTATTATTCTTTATGTTCATAGATTCGAAATCTATTGTTTTTTTTCTTCTTCTCAAAAACATTAAACATAGTGATTACGTTGAAATTAAGGGGATTCTCGGCCTTAGTGTGACTTAACGCTGGAAGTCCTATTTTGCGGTTCCTAATTTCATTCATGAGGCAACGTAGGATATGTGTATAGTTATTGTGTTTTGCAATGATGAGAAACTCGTAAAAAAAAAAAAAATAAGCATGTTCATTCTAGGCTGAGCAGTAGGAATTCTGAATAATTGCCACAATTTTATTTTGCGTCGCGTTTTTAATTATTTTTCTCAATGAGAACTTTCATAGAATCCTTTACATACTTTTATATTTAGAACGTATAACAAAAGCGCGAAACTGAAACGTTGAACGATTTAGCGCTGGGGACAAGGTGGATGTGACGTCAGAAAGTTCTTGTAACAGAGGCCGGAAGTCGAAGTAGTTAAAAAGCGCCCATTCGGCTGGCGTTTCGGTCACTATTATTCGCAGCTGCGTGCGACAAAACTATTTCTGAAGCTGTACGAACGTCCAAGACTCTCTTGAATTCATATTTCCTTCTTTAATTTGCTTTCTTTGGCTTAGCTTCGCGTATTCTCCGTCTGACGCTTTTTCTTCTCATACGGTACGGCGAACAGTTGTAATGAGTCAATACCCAAAAGAGCGATTAACATTTTCTTATTTGAAGGTGAATCAAATGACGACAAAAAATATACTGAATAATTATACTCTAAGAAAGTATCGATGATTATTTATACATTATTTAACCAACAAGTGTTCTTAATATCTTATTTGTGATGGAATAATTATTTTGCAAAGACTGATTATAACGTGACCGGTACCACGAGCGCAGTTAATTAGTCGATCAAACGAGCTTCCCTGAATCCTGAAGTGAAGCTCGATCGTAATTATATGTAGTTTCGTTCGAGATGATTACATGGTAGTACCGTCTACTTGCATGAATGAAGTCACGAGTTCAGAGCTTGAAATAAAAAAAGAAGATAAAAACAAAGCTCGCTTTGCTTGGTGCTTCCCATGGGCTGATCCAAACTTATACCAATACGACGCCCTCTTTTTCACATTATGTGAGAGAATGCAAGATTGCGGCGAAGCCAAAGACGGGAAGTTGTTAAATTCGGGCGCAAGTGTTATCCAATTAGAGTGTATTTCGAATCCGATAGTATCGAAACAATTCTACATGAAATAATAAATTTCGATTACGATCGAGGATATTTTGAGAAGCCTCGGAAAAATATGTCATTACAACGATGTATAAACATTGAAATCATATGAAAATTAAGTTTAATGTAAAATATTGCATTTTTATAAGAATACGATTGAAAAAAAAAATTGAATCTGAAAATCATACGAATTGTGGATTCAGTGTCAGATCTGCATAGAGTGAGAATCGACGTTAATTCTTTACGAAATTTTTCAGGATCTCTTTGACGAAGATTCATGTTCGAAGGAAATTATTTTATTTTTTTTCTATGTTGAGCGTACTCTGATTTTTATAAAGGCATTTATCGCAACATGTATACACAGAGATGTAAAGAAATGTGTTGTCTCTGCCGATTTCTAGAGCCGGATGTGTTCAATGTCTTTCCAAATGAGCAATAAACATTGGTCTCTCAGGAAGGGATTCGTTTCTTCTCTTAAGTATCAGCAGCACATCGTTAGGTCATTCTTACGTTTAACAACCAACGATATAAATCATGAATCTATACTTATACACCACGAGTAATTAAGGCGAAAGAAATAAAACGATGAAAATGGCTCGATGAGGATCGAGCGACGAAAGGAGGGATATTAAAGGACGTTTTGTGAACTAAATTATAAGCAGATGGATCAACGAAATGGATTTTTGTAGTCCCATGACCACGCCTTTTGCAACCAGCGACCATTTTGATTTAGCCACGAGAATGCACGCTTCCATTCCATTGGTTAGACCAGAATTAATGGATTCCCAGAAGTACAAATATATATGTGTTACAGCCATATAACGCTTAGAATCGTCAAAGTGATTCGATATCCGTAGGAAATCTTGTTGGAAGATACGTCGCCTAAAATAAACCTGCAATTATGATATTATTTCGAATTTTTGTCGAATTTGACATTTTTTTTTTTTTTTCATTGTCTGAATGCAAATTTTTTAGTTTCACAACATTTGTTGACGAACTTTGTAGTAATTAGCAAAGCAGATATGAATAAATGAATGAATACTTGCAGGAACCAAGATGAAAAATCATAAAATTTTTTCGATCAAGATCAATAATCGTTTATTTCATTAATTACGTCTGCAAATTTATTGTAATGATTGCTGCCACGAAGAATGTATGAATACTGAGATTCAATGCTTTATTTAGTCGAAGAAACAGGTTTTAAAATTGTGAATGTTCCATCAAAAGGACTGTGGAACAAGTCAATTAATTGGACATGAACGTGAGCCATTCGATTTTCTCACGATTTTTTGGCTGTGGTTTAAAACGACTCCTGATGTTATTCATCGTTGATTATAACATCAATCGATACAAAAAAAAAAATTGAAAAATTGTTGTGTTTGTTTTGATGAACAAAAATGAACACAAAACACAATATACAATGGCTATTGGGCTGGTCAGAACCGCAGAAGTGATTTCCCACAATTTTGATGACGAGTTCATTTGTAATATATTTTTATTTCTATTTTTATTTTTTTCTCTTTTACTCTGTGTGTAGCAAACCAAGAGATTCGAACAATGGCGTTTTGGAAGGCAACGCGGATGCTACAGTACGGGGGCTATTGGCAAGAAAGTTATGCACCAAACGCCGCAAACGTCGGTGCACCTACATATCTGGGAACAGCCCCATACATAGGACTCGCACCACCGCCCACAGTCTCGCATCTTGGACCGCTTCCGCATCCGCTCAATACCCATATGCTGCCAACGAGAATACCCTCGAGTCCGGACAGCCCTCCAGAACGTCCCACTACGTAGCAGCCCTGGTAAGTGAACCATTTTTTAGAAAATTCATTTTCTGCCAATATATAACCATTGGGTCATATTGACCCAGGCCACAATCGTCATTTAGGATTTAAATCAAATGCAATTCTTTCTTTTCGACTTACCAACATTAAGCTCTGTGCCATTCGTTTAATAAGACGTTGGTCTATTCTTTGTGAAATTTTTTTTTTTTTTTAAATAAAATAAAAAACATACCTAAACACTTATTTCTTCAAGAGTTATAATCACGCGAAGCCAGCACCTGGGTCATAATGACGCATGGTAGCAGGGACTGGTGCTCAAAAAAAAAAAAAAAATGGTAGTAACCAAGGGCTAACATACACTTTTATATTTATGTGCTCACTTCTTCTTAACATATTCACCGATCAATAAGCTGTAATCAAACCTTAGCGATCTTAACGTTCGTACGAAAACCGAGCTATAAACATCCGTATCATTTATTAATCATCGCGTGATATATTTTTTTATTTATTTCATTATAAATACCCAATTATTTACAACATTTCATAAGAGTCGAGTGACATTTACTATATATTCGAATACTGTGATACACGAGAGAAAATAATTACAAATATTACTATGGCAGGGGAGTTTTTGGATACCGTATCCTCAGTCTCTGCATTTTTAGCCAACGCTTTAGTCATTATTGTCGTGAATTCGAAGAACATATATGTTTAGGCTCAAAATCCTCGGAGGGACGATGTGGTCCCTCCAAGGGAGGTTGTCACTTTTAATTAATATATTTTATTATTAACTTATCATTATTATTAACAACTGATCCCTGACAAATATTTTCAAAATCGTAACGCCATATTAAAAAAAAAAAAAACTCTTTCCGAGGTGATTTTATGGATCGAAGATATTCAAAATTTTACAATTATATTTATTTTTGACATTTCTCACGCGACTTCATTATTTTTTTAAAAACATGTTGAATATTTTTTTTTTTAAACGTTTCGGTAGAACGGAAATCGTGTTTCCCAGAGTTGTCTAAATTTTCGCCAGGTTTAGGCCTGTAATTATGTGAAATCTTTTTTTTTTCTCGTTTCTCAATAAACTCTCAATAAATCAATAAAGTCTCCATAATAATTGTTTTAATGAAATTCAAATAAGTTGAAAATATGAGCAATTAAAATAGAATGAGAATTTTTTTATTGCGTTCTGACCATGTAGACACTCTTTTCAAATCTATATTTTCAGTGTTATTTTCACGGTTTTAAAAAAATTGTAGTGATATTCATCGGCTATATTAACAGTTGAATATATTTTTTTTATTATTTTAATTGTATTTTTTTACGATTCATACATCATCGTTCCTGATTGAATAGTTCAACGGTGATTTCAACGTTCGTTTCGAGAGTTCTCCGTCGTTAAATATTGCATTCCATACCAAGGGTCATGGTGGGATTCGTGAAATCGTTTTTTTTCCTTTCTTTTTTTCTTTTAATTCTCGTCTTCTATTCGGTTTAAAAAGACGGGCGTGGTACAGCCTTTACGTTGTGATGTACAGGGTCAAAAGGACCGCGAGATGTTTACCGCGGTCCCCGCATACGTTACTATTTCATATTTTTATGTGACTGGTTTAACGTCTTTCTAGAATCAGACCTTGCTGTTCACTCGCTTTGATGAGAGATCGACGAACGTATATTGCCACGTGTGCGGTCATTTTTCGTACTAAAAACACTTTTTTTAAATTCATTTTTCATGATATCTTTTACCTTCGAAGATGATTCATCTCGACTGCGTGGCCATGAAAATTATAACGTGCGATTATTGTCAATAGTAATACCACGACCAATCGGATTTAGTATTTTTTTTATTCTCAAAGTAACTTCGACCGGTGCCGTTCGAAGAGTTTCACTCTTCGGACCCTCGACTAAATTTCCAATCAAGAATTTTGCAGAACGTGAAAAACCAGTACACGGTTTCGCTGCTCAAGTTTCTGTCGATGAAAGTCGTACATAATTTCAAACAATGAGATCAACATCGATTTGATTTATTTCATTTAACAAACTTTTCATCTTACAACAAACCCACCAAATTTTCTTGTTTATGAAATGAATTTAGAGGTTCAAGAACATAAGATGAGGATCAAGTTTAGAATTACTAAGAAAAATGACCGTCCGTTTTATCGTACAATATTATAAGTTTTCACAGAAATACAATTATTTTCGATGATTTATCGACACCTTTTTGATTTTTATACCGAGAATGAAAAAACTATGAATGGTTGAAAGTGGTTTAACATTTTTTATGGCTGCATTGTGTATTATAATATTTTTTCGATTGTAAAATAGATCGCGGTCTGTGCTAAAGTTAATTCGAAAGATCGTAAAAAAAAATGATATTAAGGTAAACGTAGTCAGTCACAGTGGGTGACAATAAATGTGAACAACTGAAAACTTACTGGTTTTCTATTGAATTTTTATGTCTTTATGTACTTCACAATCGAAAATGATATAGGGCAGATTTCTTTGCTCTTGCTCTTTCGTATTTTCGAGACTTGACGTTTTATGTGCACTCGTATATTTACACATAGGTACATAACCTCTATCTCTATATACACATATAAGTACATGTTTTTTAAATAATAAATCGGCAGACTCGTAATCGAGTATACGGTCGAACATAAAACAGATTTTAACCTATAAAACGACTCTGCACCGCAACCGTAGAGTTCGATTCCTCAATAGAAAGATAGCGGTAGAGCAAAGTATAAGAGATATTGTTTGTACACGTATACGTTATACAAGCTATTCTGATAACAAAAAGGACTCAACTCCCCTATCATTTTGTTTATAAACCATTCAAGCTACAGCTTTTTATCGATCATGTCTAAGTTACTTATGTCACAAGAACTGTTCATATAAATCTGTAACAAGAGAAGACGTTTGTCTGCCTGCCTGTGAGTTTCATTGCCTACAACTCCAATAGAGCTTGACCAATTTCTATGAAACATTGAGGAAGATAGTAGTTCACGATTCACTGTAGAATTCAGGGAACGTATAGTCAATTTATGGAAATAAAACATATTCATTTTTATTCTTTTAATGCATAAGAAATGGAGAATAAATATCACGAACGAAGACACTCATTTTCCAATGGTTTCTATATAAAATAATCACAAATTTGGATTTATTGTCAATTGTTAAATCAACAAATTTGTTTCCGAATGTTAAGCTTTCTTTTTTGATCATTTTTATTCGAAAATGACACAGCGTCTTGACACGGAGTATTCATTTAGAGTTAAAACTGTAAACACAGAAGTCGAGCCCTGTATAAATACTGGGAATTGATACTTTTCAATTTGAATGTACGTAAATTTACACGCACACTTGTATCGCCACGTTAAAGACTCTCAGAAATGACAGATTTATCTGAAACGCGAAAGTGTCTTGATGCCAATAAGTATTAAGAATAATGGTGCAAACATCAAAGCCAAGTATTTGTTGAACTCGTTTCCATTTCTTTAAACCTTTAAATCCTTAAGAAATTGCTAATGCATGAATAAACAAATAAATCGATTTAATTTCCTCTCTGTATTTCGATAGGCTGATGCAATCTTGCGTATGTCACCGAAGACAAGTTTTACTTCAATGGTAAATGATAGATTGAGTAGTTCGAACCTCGTGAAATCGTTATCATGCTGCGCTATACATATAAACTCTTAAATCCATATAAAATTTAGAAAAAGTGATTGCACGCTGAGAATGCACGAGTGTAGCGTCTTTCAAATGAATGAACGTGCGAAGACCGCTTTTCGCGAGACTTCAACTCAAAAAACCCGTTTGCTCGTCGTCCTATCAGCTTCTTCAATGTATGCAAAAAATCCTTACTCTGAAGCATCCGCTCGTATCCGGATTTAATCGAATAATACACGTCCCTCGATGCCAAACCTGTATCTTCACTGATATTTCGTATTTTGCTGCTGCGCTCGAAACTCCAATGCAAGAATAGATTATTAGACGTGGACAAGGTGTTCAACAATCGCTGAATAAGATGTCATGACTTTATCTGAACGTTACGTGACACGGAGAAAAACGCTTCTCTGTAGGATCCTTGCCTGGTACCATATTGTTTCTCTAAGAATAAAAGCCCGAGGTATTCTCTATTCGCGGAGAGTCGTGCTTCGGTTTAGTGAAGCAGGCGGATCGCGAAAGCTTGTAATTAGGTGAGAATACATCATTTGTAAACATGCAAAACGTACGTCATTTTTTTGATATCATAGCTTTCATTAAAACAACGATTGAAATCCGACATTTCTGGACCCAATGAAGAACAAATTGAAATGAAATAGATCTTCATCGAATCCCAGATGGCAGTAGCAACGAAGAGGCGAAAAATTATCTCTGTTCTTCGATTGAGCGATAAGATACTGAATAATGGTTTCTTTCAAACATTGATTCAACGAGACAGAGAGATGGTACAGCGGTTGAAACGGAGAGTCAGAAGAATGTTGTTTATGTCTATAGGTAACTTAAAAGCGTAAAGACTCATCAATGATGTTTCAAGGACACAAAATACGCCCTCCGTGTGATTTAATCGTCAGTATATACCTTTGCCTCTCGTACATTCCATCTGAATACTGGGTGCATTGACACATCTGACTAACAATTTTCTGCAATATCTACCGACAGCGTTCGATCGACGCACCAAGACGCGGGGAAACGTCGTCTCGCAAAAAAAGGAGGAGAGATAGAGAACGAGAGCTGGGGAAGGGGGAGGGAAGGAGGTAGAGAAATGAAAGAAAGAAGGGAAAGAGACCCGGTTTGCAGTAAGCAGCATCAATGTAATCAGACAGGCCGCTCAGAGCGAATTTAACGATCGTCGTAAACGCGAGTTCCACGCTTTACAGCCTGCATATTTTTATCATCTTTCTTTCTCGCTCGTTCTCTGTCTCTTTTACACTCTTTAGAACGAACGAGAGAGTTCTTTTCGTCTTCTCGTTTCTGTGCTTCGCTCTTTTCTTATTTTTGCTGCCCCTCCTCTCATTCTCCTCGTTCATGTTTCTTCTTTCACCCTTCTCTCTTTCTTCCAACTTTTCGTTTCAGAGCTCTCGCTCATTTTACCATTCCGTTGTAAACCATCCGATTTTATGTGACAGCGAGACTGGTCAACGCGAAATCTACGTCGACCATGTTACCCGCGTTCTTGTCTACGACGTCATACAAGTACAACTGCACTATGATCATTCTAAACCCATCCTGGTGTAATAAGCAACAAATACGATTTTTCAAATGTTATCATTGCTCTATTCAATGGCTTACACGCTCATCAACGACACGATCAAATTATCCGACTCTCCCTCTTGTGTCGGTGTTGAATTTCATATTTCCTTTCGGTAGCAATGATTACAGTAGCAGCTTTCAGCAATTCTCGTCAATTCTCATAAGAACCTTAAAAACTTTACGTCGCACCTGGAATTGAACGGTCAATTTATACCTTTTCTATTTCTTTTCAATGTCGCTATCAAAATCTTTTATTTTCTTAGTTTAAAACTGTTGAAAGTCATAGCTTTGTCTAATTAATATCTTTCTGGTGAAATTCTTATTTGCATAACAATCTTAATATGTTAATCTGTCATTGGAATGATAGCATTGTCACATATTTTTTCTTTTTTTTTTTCTTTAAACGTATATCGGTGTGCTTTCTTTTCTGACAAAACATTTAACTTCTATCAATTTCTTGTGACTAATTTACTTTTTAGGTATTTCTCTATTCGTTCAATATTCTTATTATTCTTTATTTAAGTTACGCCGACTGTACACAAACTATATAAACCTTTATGGAGGGTTATATATAGGAGCGTTAAGCGGTGTAACGCAGAGGCCTCTCTTTCTGACATATATTGGCGGTCGTCTCGCCGTGGCAATGCTGCGAAAGAGGTTTTTAGTACTTTCTAACCATAGTCGTGGGGTACAATTAAACCCCCATAAACTTCGTCGTAACTTTTTTTTTAAAGCCTCCGACTCCCGCGAGAGGGCACTCCTTTCTCGCTCTTTTCCCCGTAAGATTATCGCGACTGTACTTTCAGGCATGTATTTCCTCTTCTCTTTCTCTCTCTCTCTCTCTCCCTCCCTCTCTCTGTATTTTTCGTTTCTCTTTCTCTCCCTCGTTTCTCGGCCTATATACATGTGTATACACAAAAGTAGACGGTTTCGTCTCTGAGCAAAAAGCCCGGCCATATTGCATCCTTAATGAAGTCTAGGAACCTCGAGCGTGCGTCAACTCCACGGCTTCCGGCGGGACCCTCCCACTTTGCCCCATTCGTCGAGGAATAACGCAACCCTCAAACATACATATAACTATAAATGGGAATTCTTGAAAATCAAATGAGCCACTTGGGACGAATGTTTCAACATCGGTACAACGTCTTTATGCTAACTAAATTCGTTCATTAACAATTATAATTTTTTTTTTTTTTTCATTATTCTTTCAATTAAAATGATCGTGAGACAAAATCATGTTTGCTGTTTGAAAGCGACACTTTTTCATTCTGAATATTCATTTATCATTTCAGGGAGTGGGATTTTTTTAATCGCACACATTTTAACAACATTTTTCAAGAAAATGACGAAAAAAAATGAATAAATATTAAATCTTCTAAAAATAAAACATTTTCATAATTCGAAGGAATTTTGCATAAAGACATTTCTGCTCCAACTATAGAAAGTTTCGTAATGGAGCTTTTGTTTTGAACAAACATTGGGGAAGTTTTCTTTCGTACCAATATAAATAAGTTCACTTTTAGCTGAAATATATAACTGAGCATTATGTAGCTGCGACTACGCGCATAAAATATTCACATCACTTATCGGAATCGTCATTTGCTTATTTTCCTAGAACATTATATCGTGAGATTTTTTGTTTTTGTCATTCAGATGTAACTCGCCAGGTTTCTCGCTTTCGTAATATTTTGCACACATTTTGTGCTTAATATTAACATATTTTTTTTAAATCTCTTCAATTGTCAGCAGTTCCATATTTTTCAATATTCGTTGTTTTTTATGTGACACAAATAAATTGGTCGAAGGACGTAGGCCTAGTCCAGGGTTGTACGATTATTTCGAAAAAAAAAAAAAATGTTTTAGGATATGAGAATTCTACGAAGTCATGAAAGCTTAGAAACTCAAGGTTATTAATACAAAAAGATTTCACCAATTTCAAGAAATACAAAGAAACCTCTTCAAAGTCATTGCCTAAAGTATAAATGAAAGGCAGTCATGAACAAAAGTGTTAGTTCAAGCATAATAATAAGTTATCCTTATAATCATCGACGACACATATGAGCACGAACAAAAAACTGTAAAGTAAAGAAAGGCTTTCACATTCTTTTGAAAATGGTATCAACGTCAGTGCATGCAAATAAACAAACGATGGTCTTTGTTTACAAAGGGTTTTTTGCACTTGTACGACGTATAATGATAGCATATTGATCACGGTTGATTAATGAATTACGGTTCGGCCGTAAATTGAGTTTTTGGGAGCAGGAAGATTGACTCTTTACGAAAATCTGACGAGTATAAAACCGAAGAGAAAGTAAGCATCGGTTGTAGCGAATGCACGCAGAGGTTGAGGAGTACCAGCGAGAAATATGAGAAGATGAAGAATGAGGAGAAGAAATCGAGCGGGTGGACATGCAACTCGGGTACCAAAGTGTCTCGCCGGTACCCCGTCCGTATTCTGAATTTTACACACACAAACACACACACGCACATACTTACACATTAACAAATACATGCTGAGCTTAGCGCGCGTGGACTGACGTTTACGGCTCAGTGCGGTCGACCTAGAGCCAATAAAACTCGAGAAGAAATACAAGCAAACTCCTCATCGACAGTTAAAGTCATATGCGCGAAAATACAACCCGGGCTTCTATGAAATACGACGTAGCTCTTGACTCTTCGGTATAACTTGGCCACCAACGGGAAATATAACCGCAGCTCGAATACCTCTCGCGCGCGGCTTGTTAATGAAAAAGGGAGGAGGGATATTTATTTTTCTTCTCCTCACTTATTGCCATCTACCCAGGGTTTAATAATCACTCTTTGCATCCTCCGTCCACGATCCTAACACTTGCTTCAATCCCATTGTCTTTCATTTAATGATCGTTTTGACATTTATTTTAAAAGTTTTTTCGTTTTCCGTTATGATAAGATCCTGTTGACTGAGAGACACGACTTTTGTTAGAAGTTGAAACGGATAGGAGATGTTGGTGATAAAGCCTAATGATACGAGAGTATTATTTGCACCCAGAAATCTTATTATTGGAATTTACAAAATTTAATAAAAATAAACAACAAAATAACCGACAGCGATAGTATGGCCCCGGCGATCACAAAGTCAAGCAATCTCGAGTGAGGTCGGTACTTGATGGTTCGGTGACCGTTTTACCATACATCGGCTCGCGGATTTTTCGCTATGAGCGGAAGGCAGTTCTTCAGAGTTTTCGAAACTCAGTTAAAATAGAGCTGCCTGTATCGGCTAAGGTTTTTCACAGTTTCCTTTGGCCTTCATGCAAATGCGATACAGTAGTGCGTTAAGAAAGAGTCGCTGTGGGCAACACTCTCGGGGGCACTCCCCACGAACAGTGAAGTGGGGGAAAAAGTGGTATTAAAGTGATAGCATGGGATCGTAAAAACCTGCAAAAGTATACGCAGGAATAATTAAAAAAAAAAAAAAATTGATATAATTATACACATATCCTATCCCTGGCACACTCGAGTAATATAAGATACGAATAAATCGGTCTTATCTTGCGATTCTCGTGATGGGTATTATTCGAAGTATCTACGGTGATTTTATGACCACCCCTTTGGCTCCGCAGCTCACAAGGGTGTACACTCTCTTTGGCTATAACGTGCACTAGGCGAGCTCGCGCGAGATTTCGTGAAGCACTTACTCGAGGTAGACGATAAACCGTATAAGCCGTGCCGGCAACCCCCTCGCACCCGTTTGTCCTTTGGTTTATACAGCGCGTCGGGAAGCCTCAGTTTCCATTTCACCAATGTGCACCTCTCAGCCTTTCGATATATGTATATAGATTTCTTCTTTGGATCTCGTGGTCGCGAGTACGCTTTCGTTTACGACTCTTAGAAAGCCGCGCGTATAACCGCGAATACTCGTTTCTTGTACTTTTCAAGAATTCACCACTCTTTCACCACTTCTTTACCGAGCTTCTGCTAGTCCGAAAATTCACCTTTTATCCACCCCTTTCCACTTTTCCTGCAGCCATTTCCGATTCCCATTTGATTTTAACCACGGAAACTAGAGCTTATATCAAGTTTTTTTTTTTTTTTTTATCATTTTTCTTTCCTATCCTCGTAAGTTTTATGATATAAAGCACTCGGTCCAATAATGCGATTGATCGTTCAACAGTCAACTATAACTAATCAGTTGCCCTGATCGTGGAAATATTCTGTAGAATAAAATTAATAAATAAAAGAATGTTGAAAGGGTTGTTGAATCAAGTTTTTACTGCATAATATGTGTACATATCCGATAGAAGGAAAAAATATCGTACAGATTTTCGATATTGAATAAATGATGATCAAGGTACACGAGTAGAATTGTTCAGTAATCGATCGATGTTCTCATGCAGCCGTTTTGTTTCTACTCCCTCTCCCCCCACCCTATTGCATGTTGCATATGGCTTTATTCTGTATTTCCCGGAACTGCAAATGATTCCGTTCACTACAAATGCAATGTCTAACGTCAACGGTAATTTCGTTCAGGTTTCAATATTATACGTGCCATCGAAAGATACATTGAGGTGAACGTACTATCTAGACGTTGACATTTGCCCCATAAATTGATCTCCAAGAAATGGACATTCAGTGAACTCCATATTTATTAAAATACAGCGTGGAATTAAGTGGAAGCCAAGACTCTTTTTTGACGACGTTTCTGACATAATGCATTGAAAAAAATTCCACAAAAATCAGTATATTTTCAACTAATTTTTACAATAACATGAAAATATTTCGAAGAAATAGAAAGAAAAAAAATTATAAGAAAAAACAACAAATGGGGATGTCGTAAGGTTGGAATGAAAAGGGTTGTGCTACACATGTTTCGTATAACCTGCGGTTTAAATTCTTTTTTAATACTGTCACGCGTATAAGTTGAAAATTGAAAAAAGAATGAATATATATGGATATACATTTGTTGGTATAAATATACGGTCGTCATTACCCCATTTTTTTGTATCGCTCGTACTCGTCAGCGAATGACAGAAACGGGATGAAGCTTGTCGAGTTGTAGTTTTCATGCTGACGTACATTCACCAAGTATGTTCGCCATTACCTGATGAATAAATTAAAAAATGAGTAGCACGTCGCCCGTTGGTTGCAAACCCACCTCACAATTGCACTACGAGCGAACAGAGGGAGTGATGGAAAAGTTATCGTTGTGTTCGGCCGTGTTCGAACGAATCATCCATCCCCTCACAGTCGTGTACGAGGGGGAAAAAAAGTTCTCGGCTCAGAGGGGTCTCGATGAAGGTGTCTCTTTCGTGCAAGTTTTTCTTTGCTATCTTTCGAGCGGTTTTTCACTCGGTTCGGCATTAGTGTACTTTATCGGCGTCGTGCTTCTTTTCATTTATGATTGTTGCCCGGCATTTAAGGTGAAAGAGGATCGAACGCAATGAGGGTTGAGAAAGAAAGACTACGGGTGCACAGTACCATTGCAAGGATCGGCTTTTTTCACAATTTTCTTTTGTATCACGTTGCCGATCGATTCTTCAACTGGTTACCGTGACATATTTCAGAATTGCAATATCCATGACCCCTCTTACAGACGTTCTTTACCACGGACTCACTTTGAAATTCTAATAACTCGCGATTATTACGTAATAACTGCCTCAATGATAACTTCAATATTTCCTTATCAAACAACGCTTCTAAACCATCCATGAAAACTGTTTATTAAAACATACCATGCGAATGTGATCTTATGGAAAACTTTTATTGCTTTCGCTGTTCGAACAATAAGCGTATATCTCTCTATGGGGGTAGAAAAAGCCTAAGAAAAGTCGTCAACATAAATCACTCGAAGCTTTGCGACGTTTGCGAACCCGGTAGCGATATATCTACCGCAGCATGCACAATCCCGACTCTTTCTCTAAACGTCATTTGTTTTTTTTTTTATTTTTTTTTTCACTTAATCTTTTATCTTTTTCTCTATCCATATTGCTAAGAGTTAGAAGCGCGAGAATAAGAGAGTTCACATTAAAACGAGGAAGCCAGCATTACAGAATGGAAAAAATAAGCGAGACAGAGGCAGTGGGAATAAAACCGATACTCTTCAGTTGCTGATGAATCCGCGGACCGCTGGAACGAATGGAGAGTGTGTTACATGTATAGTTAACTTAGCAGTCGCATTCCTCCTTCTCCTTCTTTCACTCTTCTCACCACCATTCTCTGCAACGTCACGGGCAAATGTTACAGCAAGAGTAAAAGCAATGAAAATGAAAAGAGAAAAAAAAAGAAATATAGCTACGAAGACTTGGCTACACAGGCATCGGACAAACTCTGTTGTAAATCATATTTTTATGAGGCACCCTATGGTTGGATCCGGTACTGACACTCTTTGCCTCATGATTGGTTAAAACCCAACGAGTAAAGAAGAGAAAAGCGACTCTCGAAGAATGGCACATGAACTTACTGCGAACCTGCACGATGTGTGGCTCTCGTGTGGGTCGATCGAGATTTTTTAAATTTTGTAATTGTTCGTTTCTCATCACTCCTAAAAACCATAGAGAATCCATAACTTCGTCCTGGTCATATGTTTCGTGCCATCTGTTATCAGAGTTCGACGGATCGAAACGTTTTTCCAGACTCTGCATCGAGAGAACTATTCCAAGCGAAAAAATCCAATGGCCTTGATGTCGAGTCACTCAATACTCTAAATAATTTAGAAGCTTTTGAAGATTTGTTCGTCAAACGAATCAATCAGTCATCCGCTCATCTCGAATTTTAAAAAGTGACCATTTTATGACACCGTTTGATCGATCGAAATAATAAAAAAAAATAAAAAATAGTTTCAGTCCATGAAGAATAAAAATGGCAAAAATGAGCTTAAACTTTTTTCATTCCGATCGGGTGAACGGTGCGGAAAATTTTTGTGTTAAAAAATTTGCAGCTATCCGTCTCGCACTTGTGGAAACTCCGTCGATATGAAGCTTTCGTCTTAACTTTTTGACGTATATATTTTTCCTTAGTACGATTGATTTTGGGAGTTGACTCCGTAGACTTTTTAAACGAAAGTTTTTAAACAGTACATTTTTTAATTTGAATCTGGTACAAAAGTAATTGTCTCTGAATTACTATTTTTTTCACAGAACCATAGACTGGAATTCTTAATAAAAAATGGAATAAGCACCGTGTATTAAATATAAGAAAAACTTTCATTTCTCAAACTCTAAATTTCTGTTCTTTCTTCTGTTTTTATATTCCAATAAAATATAACGACAAATATTATAAAATTATGGGCCAAATAATATTAAAGTTTCAAAAAATTAAACGAAAAAATAACTTTTGGCCATGAGTGTCACGAAGCTATTAGCTTAACGTGATCGGAACACCGGGTATTCGTAAATTTCTTAGTTCCAGACCAGGAATGATCGGAACGTGTAAAAAAAGCGGTTACCCCATGACAAATTACGATCCCGCATATTTATTATACATATAGACGTGAGTGTGTCTTTCTACACGTTTGTTTGTAGTCTTGATACATAGGATATAGCTATATACACGCGATACCTTGGCCTGGACAAAGCGATCCTGCTTCTCGTGTGATGTTTTCGTCCTTGTCTCGAGACAAGAGCAACTCCGCATCGATGTACTCGTAAAAAGCGTCGTGCGGACGGTTAGAGCGTCATGAAAGAAGGTGAGGTATCGTAAAAGTGAGGAGAAGGAGGAGCACTATAACGCAGAGAAGCGAGAAGCTCTCTCGGCAACCCTTAACCACCCTAACAGACCAAGTTCTCGCCCAGATCTCAAAACAAACTTGAGTGCAGTGGCGATCATAGTTATTCTCCGAAAACCCAAATTGGTCTAGACTATCAGCAAAAATATTTCAAGTCAAATATCTTCAAGCTTTACATTTTGGGCTTTTTCGGTACCATGAACCGGTGAGGTCAGACCATTAAAAATATGCTGCTATCGGTTTGAATATCGAACATTATTTTCGAGTCCAAAAACACTAGTTTTAACGACGTTGGACGAATTTTTTTTTTTATGTCTCAATTTCAAGAGTGTCTACAGGTTGAAAATTGCTTTTCCATTATTCTGTCTTTCAATCTGTTTTTAAGCTACAGTTTTTGTGAGTCACTTTAGATCCATTTTTGACCAAGTTATTTGCAATCGAAACCAAACACAAGGATAAGGAACGTGCGAGATATCGAAAGCGATGGGAGATGAGTAGACGCGATGAACGTGACTGTTTGGCTCTCACTTAACATTTTTTCTGAAAGTTTATAAAATTTGCATATTCTCGTTCGAATTTTATTTTGGTTTATATATCTGGCAATTTGTTTGAAAATATTTGATTTTTTAATACTTAAAAATGGTTTTTAAAGATCGATGATATTTATATTGCCTAATGGCTTTTTCGTTAAGTCAGATTCTTCGTCACACTGCACACATCCGCTATCACACAGTCTTAATATAGTTGATATAATCTCTTGAGTAAAGTTCTCAGACATAAGATCGCAGAACTACAATCTGTATCTGTTGAAGATTTTTTTTTATCTCGATTTAGACGTACGGGTTTTTATAAACTGAGACTTTAATTGCTCTGATAACGTTCGATGAAGCATTAACACATAAATGCTACACTGGTGGCTCTCTATCTTCACAAATAATTATAATATTTTAACACTTTTTTTCTTACCCCAATTACTCAAGCATAAATCGGTGTATCCTGTCACTTAAGAGCAACAGGTTATATTTACGTTTAATTAATTGTTAACTTTTTGTTAAATACTGTAAACTTTGCACCATGAGTGCCGATAATACAACGTCATGAGTCATGCGTAATAACACACGATATGTAGGAAAGCTAACTCGTGATAAAAACGATCGAATAAACTTATAGTTCAGCAAAGTTTGATAGTAGTTATTTGTTGAGCTTCGTCGAGATGATTACCCAGTGATACCTCACGAGTGGTATCGTTGTCCACTTCTACACGATATGCTTTCACAATGTTTCATAAATTGACAAAAAAAGACAAATCAAATTGCCCCCAGAAACTCGATTTATTTAGCAATCTGTTCGCATCCTTGGTTAAGCAATTTCATTATTTACTACACCATCTGGACGATATTCGATCGATTAAATGATATATTTCAGCACCGAATTGTTATGTATTTTGTATCAGGTTTCAAATACACTTTGCGACATTAAAAATTGACGTTACACACATTTTGTGGCTGTATTTCAAAATGCGATTGATCCATACTTGAAGGTATTGATCAGTCGTAAAACTTCGACTGGAGACCGATTTACGAATCTTACGCTTATTAGTTTTAAGGTTATAAATCAGTTTTCCATCCTCTTGGGTTGAACTTTTTTTCCTCCCGAATCGTATGAAAAAATGTCACCATATGTCAGTTAATATAAAGGAAGATTATGGAAGGGTTTTTGCGACAGGAAACGGTAGTTCTTAAACATGTATATGAATCAATTAAAAATAAATAGAACATTAACATTAAATTATAATGAAAAATAATAATAATTCATAATAAATACTTTTTTTCTGCTCTAAACTATATATAAAAAAAATTGTTCTTTCAATTATATTACTACGTACACTCGTGCGTATTTTTACAAGACCATCTCATCACTTTTTCTCCTATTCAACTGCTCTTATTCAGTGTTTTTCGTAAGACCTGTCAAAGTGATGTCTACAGCCTTTTCTAATGTTGTATCGCATTTGCACGTGGGCCAAGAGAAACTTAGAAACAATGCCTGCTGCTCGGAGATCGATACGCGAACCAGTGCATGGCTAAGTGGTCACCCAACCAAGTATTGACCTCGCCCGAGGCTGCTTATCTTGGGAGATGAGCGGAGACACACACCAATCGCGATCCTATCACTGTCGATCGTTATGAATATATAAATTGTATAAATGAATTATAATTATTTGAGCCATTGAAGAATACTTGATGGACCGAATATTTGATAATTAGATTCAACCATGTCGGCGATAATTTATGGACTAAGAACCGAGCGGAAGAAAGAAGCGGAGAATCTGATGCTCTCTTTCTCTTCCACTTCCTCGTTCTCTCTCTCCCTCTCTCTTTCTCTTTCTTTCTCTCTTTTACTCTGCTCTGGTCTTGTCTGGCGTTGCTAGACCGTCGGTTTGGCCGCACATATGAAAACTAAGTCCCCGGGTTTCATTCGACTGACTTTACGAGGTGGACATAAAATGGATTTTACTGTCGGCTAGTTCGCCAGTTCTCGAGTTCGTAACATTGCTTTGGGGAGCATAATATATATCCCCCGCTGTACGTCCCCCGTTGCCATCTCGTTCAAAGCAGCCAAGCAGTCCCGGGCATATCCTCCTCGTCCTCCGTGTTCTCGCACCTTCATCTACTCTTCTCGTACTCTTTTCCTCCACGCTCTCATACTCTTCTTCACTCCTATATATATACAGTATTCTTCCATCTACCCGTCTAACTGGCACCGTTCTTCGTTCTTCATGTATCCAGACTAACACATGCAAGCGAATATCAACTCACCAACGCGATGTAAGTTTCCGCTTTCTGCGTTTAACGCTAAACTCAGCTGCATTAAAAATGTCACAAGCGTCTCAAAACTCTAATGGTTTTCATCATTTTTCGCCGTCAATTCTGTTCTCCATCACATTTTTTCTAACGTTTTTTCCTTCTTTTTTTTCTAATTTCATTGGCACAAATAATCCATTAATTTTTCTCTCAGTCTAGATTTAGGAACGTTCGAATGTGAATTGAATGACAACTAAACGAATAATTTCGGACAATCGATGTACCAAAAAATAATAAAAACACCTGGAGGCTAGAAGAAATAACTGAACCTCCTCTTGGAATTGAACGAATGATTACATTCCCTGATGTATTATTTTTTGTTTCAGATGATTTGGGACCGGTTCGAAGTGATCGCGAACGTGACGCGAAATTACGATTCCAAAGAAGTCAATTGTCCGGTCGTGATTGCGCAGATAAAAATCAGCGAGACTCATGATTCCGTAGTGACAGGTTGGAGAACAATGCGTCGATGGCCCAACGTCGTAGCTGTTGTTGCAGCCAAATCCATGCGGGGACAACTTGAAATTATGTTGTGCAAAAGAGCTCAAGAGATGATTGTAACAGTGATACAAATTGTCGTGATGTTTGTCGAGTGTACGTTACCCCTTAGTCGTGCTAACCCAATCATCCGATCTTCTTTTGTACACCGAAGAACAGTCAAACGGAAGACGAACTCGTATGTTGTCTGGATGTTTTATTTTGGCCGATAGATCGCGCGAATGATAAATAATTATTTCTCGAACAGGGAGCGACCATGCACAATGGACGATAAAGAATTTCTCTTTAAGTTTACTTCAACCTTTCGTACATTTTTTATTGTTTCATTACTTCGTTGTTTTTTTTTCTTTCTTATTTATGTAAATCATTCGTATTCGTTTTCTTGTTTCTCAATTATTTAAATCCGTGAAATCGAGACGATCGAAAAAAATGACTAAATGTATTTTTCGGTCGAAGTGTCTCTCTGAGTCTCGTCCTTGTGATCGTTCACGGATAAGCCCGTGATTTACGTACTTTACTGAGCGAACCGTTGCTAAATCAACGGAAAACAATGTTTCCTTATTTTTATCTCCCAACAACCCTCTAAGGAGAGGCAACAATAAAATATCTAAAGATATTTGTCCACGATCAATGGAACATTGGATCACCAAGGATTCTGAAAAATTTTCACCACTTTCGCGTCACAATTCTTCGACTTTAGTCATCCAATGTTTCAGTGACAATTATAAACGCACGCATATGCGTCACAGTGTTCATAATGTGATTAATGCAAATTTATTGTTTATGTTTTATTCGTTTTTTTTTTATTTCTTTTAGTTTTTCTTAATTTATTGTGATATTAGGGATGAAAGGCAGATTTAAGGGTACCTGGAACGAATTTGCGAATTTAACTTGTACACACTTGCGTACCCACACGAACACAACACATACTTACATACACACGTAATTTCAATAAATATAGAACGTGAACGAAAGAATAATCTTGGCATTGGTCAATCGATCTCTCCGATCTTTCACTGGATCCTTGTTGGTCCAGTTACACTTCAATTTTTTTTTCAAACCATTGCTGTGTAACAACTTACTTAATCCAATATTGTGTATATAAAGGACAACACTCGAGAAATTCACCCCGAGTACATTAAGACGTTAAATTTACAATCAAATGATTTAATGATTTTATTTATATTTTTGTTGTTGTTGTTGTTTCAATAAGCCTCGTTTCAAGTGCCAAGTATCGTCACAATTTCATTCACGTTTTGTCAGAGCGATTTTTAGTTGAAAAATAAATACATTGATAGTAACAGTTGAAATATTTTTTCGACAGAAATTCATGTTTTGTAAAGATTTGTGTTTCTTATTACTGTCAGTGAAAGAAAAAAAAATACGTATTGATAAAGTTACCATAAATAAATGAAGTAAATTTTTTTATGGAATTTTGATCATTCTGCTTTTTAACAATTTCGTTTCGTTTTTTTTATTTCTTTTTTAAATTCAATTGGCGTTACCTTATGAAAATAATTAACATTCCTTTGAAAACTTTTGATGTTTGTTATGAAAACTCTCAATCACTTTCAAATGAATCGTTATTTGTCTCAATAAAAATAAGATTTAAGTAAACAATTTTTTTTATATTGCAAAAACTGTTATAAAAAAAATAATCCTTACTCGAAAACGAGGCTGTTGACCACTCCGTAACTCAACACGTACAATTCAACTTTCTTTGTAACATGCAACTTTCAATAATGTTGCAGAGGTGCTAAAAGTTCAAGCTTTTGTATCGTTAGATTCGTGAGAGCTTTGAAAATATTTTCATTTGTTTTGTTAATGTTTTCAGTATCTTAACGAGCTACTGATATTAATTTGCAAATCTTTTTATCACTTGGCTCTTGTTTGGTGGCGTGCCATGTGTTGTGTTAAAAGAAACAGAAAACAAAAAATTATTTTTCTTTGCAAATAAATTTGAATGAAAATTCGACCGATAAAACGTTATCTCATTTCGCACTCAGTCTCTAACTTCAAACTGGCTGTGTTGATTTTATTTTCTTTGTATTTTATTTTCTATGTAAAGGATTGATGTTACTTCATGTTTTTTTTGTTTTTGTTTTTTCGTTTAAAAATTTTTTTTTTTCTTAATCTCTTGGTTAAGTTTGTCTTATTGTTTTGAGCTCGACGACATTTCTCGAGTTTTGCCGGATGCGTTGATCCAACGTATTAAAAATAATATTACGTACAGTCGCCATATTTTCAACATAAAACAGTAGCGAAAGGACGATTAAATAAATGAAACAAAAAACATCGATCTGTAAAACGGACGGACTGGCATCAAAAGCGGCGGAGAAAGAGAAGAGACAGGAGAACACTAAGGAAGAGAAATTCATTGCAAGAAAAATACTTTTTCTTTCAACAATAAAAATAAAACGAAATTTCATTGTGCGTTTTGACAGCAAAAAATTGTAATTGTGTATTAGCTCCGTTTAAAGAGATATCCTGACGACGGATGACATTGCCAGACTTAATGATCGATGGGATCGTCTTTGGTCGCGATGAAAAACCGATAAAGAAAAAATTAAATCTCGACGTTTCGTTAAAATCGCCTCACCGTCCTCGACCCAGTTCGTATGAGGAAAAAAAACGAAACAGAGAATAAAATATTTGTCCGCACAAAAGAAAAGAAAACTTTATGTCTAATGGCTATTTTAACTCATCATAGAATTTTGCAACTCAAATTGTTCTGATGATAACAATGAATTAATAGACAAAAAAATATTTCAAATGGTCAATAACGCGTTGACGACTCGCACGAAACTCGAGAGATCTGTTTTTTTCTTTCCTTTTTTATTTTTATTTTACAACATTCTTTTTAACGAATAATAATCGCGGAGAGAAAAGGATGGAAAATAATAAATAGGATTTGTGAAAAAAGCGAAATTGACATAATTGCTGATGATCAATCGGTTCCCGTAGCTCGTCAACTAATTACATAATCTGTACATCTATGTATGAAACGAACTTTTTTTAAAAACTATTTCATCGAACTTACCTCGTACTCGCGCGGAAAAATAAATCTGACCGTCGTAATTATTTATTGGACGTTTTGTTATCGCAAGTTACGTGTGTCCACGAATTCGTGAGACTCTGTACAAGAAAACAGATAATGAATATGAGAAACCATTTGACCCGAGTGTACATTGATGGAGGGATGATTGGAGGTCAAGTCGTATAAACACGAATGTCCAAAGCTATTATATTCTTCGAGACAACAACAAAAACGAATAAAGAGATAGATAGAGGGTGTTGTATTCCTCCTTGACAAACGCACGAATCGTCAACTGTGGATTCTGTGTATTTGGCTCATTCTACTTGTTAAATTATACTATACGAATAAGAATTAAATTGAAAATCAATGAATATTGTTCGTTCTTTTTATTATTTTCCCTTAAAATGTCTAAAGAACCCAGGAACAGATATGGATTATTGAAAAATTCTGTAAAAAAGTGTGTTTCATACATTTTATTTAAATTATAGCAAATAAATTAGGTTCGGTGTTTTTGGCTTTAGTTTCATCTTTTTTATCAAATATCCACTCCAGCACGTGCATGCTTCGTCTGTTGAAATTTTTTTCCCGGTTAATAAATAGCTTTCTTTGAAATCGATGGAAGTACATTTTTTTAGATATTTAATTTTGAGTATCGTTTAAAAATTCAATTTCGGGTATAATTTGACGTGCCAAGAGTTTTTAACATATTTTTTTAAAATTCGTCGCACATATGAAAATGCTTGCAGCTGACAATGTTGAGTGGTAAGTACAGAACTAATATGATTCTTGTTCTTAGCTTCCTTCAGGATTAATTGAAGTCCTTGGGATCGTTTACGTGTAAGGGAAAAAGTTAATATTCCAATAAAAATAGTAAATAATGTTGAACGAAAATGCACGTTTCGAGTGGAATTATTGTGGTGTACAAATGGTGTGTCGGTGAAGAATTAAAAAGATGTTTTTAGCAACGAAAAACCTTCTAAAATGCGTATCGAATTTATTTGTTTTTTTGGTCAAGGACAATCTTCTTTGATCCTCAAAATTCCTTTCAAAGCTACTCGTATTAAGAAGAGACAGTATAAGGAAGAGAAAAAACAAAAAATAATTCATGCCGGTCCGGCTCATCTCATAAGGAAAGAGGAATTTATTGACAAAAGCGTTTAACATTCTTAGGCATGAAAGAAAGATACGAGAGTTTATATTTATCGATAATAAGATATTATGATCGTCATTTTCAACAGTTGGTATTACAATTTCACGAAAGTATATTTATTCGTAAGAGTAAAAAAAAAAACAAAAAAGTAAATGAACGCACGTTTCGAATATTATTCGTGAGAATATAGTTGAGAAATTTTGGAGACATTGTTCGATTGATAATTGAGGCGAGTTTCGATGAGAAGAATAAAAAGAAAGGACGAAAAGACATAAAGATTGCAAGAGTCAGCACTCATACTCACCGATATGGCAGAACGATTTCCAGGTCGTAAAAGTGAGTCTCAAAGTATAACCAAAGGTGCGTGTTCGTGTACCTTTTTTTTTTACTTACGATGCATATATGCGACCGTGAGACAGGGATGTGTACGTTTTTGAGTACGCACACACACACAAATGACACAACGAACGTACACATATGCAGATTCGTGCTCCGTGTGGCTGGACGCAGTTACTCTCGCGCTGTGTGTATTTGGTTAGGGAACGGCGTCGCGATCGTCGTTGCAACCGCCCAAGTGCACGGGGGTTTCGCGTAGGCCTATAAAAGTCTTCGTAACGTTTAACTACCCGGTCTCAACATAAACTATGCAGTATATTGCTTAGATAGTGCAGAAAATACGCCACACGAGAGCCTGTCTAACCGCCAGCTCGTTTATTCGTCTCCTTGCCTTGCTCTCACTCACACTCTTTCTTTCTCTCCCCCCCCTCCCGTTCTCGTTCTTTCTCTTCAGTCGATTGACTGAATGGCTCTCGACCACGAGGTTTTTTGAATTTTTTAAATACTTTATTTATATCGTGCTGTCGTTCATGGCCGTGTTGCCGAATTCAGAATCTGCGACACGTACTTCAATCGTCCTCGTGTTCGTTCAACTTTGCTCGTCTTAATTGACTCGATGTTTCTAATCGTTTCAACTCTCGTATCGATCGCAAAAACTTGAAATGGTATTTCTCCGTAAGATAAAAACGTTTTGAAGTGACTCGATTTACATTAGAGCATAAATAACTCAACGTCACGGAATGACTCGATATTGGCATTTATACATTCGTTCTACGTAAGCAAAGAATTATTTAAGATTTTGACGAAACCCGTCTTATCGGAAGAACTTCCCAAATGGTAAAACAGTGCCATGGCAGTGTGTACGTGAAGGCGAATGCGTCTAGCTCTTTTCTACGCTTTCAGTTGCGATTGTTTTGTTCCTTTCAAAAAAATATTCAGCGCTTCTAACTCCCCGATCACTGAACGTCGATGTCAAGTTATGGGTTGGGCGAACCTGCGTTTAAAACTTGAGGAGCGTAGGGAAAATGGAGGTCAGTTGTATGAGTTTGACCTTGACAGTTTATTTCGAGTTTACGATGACGATTGATTATTTAAAACATATAAGGTGTTTTATGAATTTTGTAACTACAAATTCACCACATAATACAATTTAGTGGAGTAGAGTAGTCTCGTTCTGAAGAAGGAAAAGGTATATAAATAAAATCAGTAAAAATTGTATCAATTTATTATATTTATCGAATGAAAATAACAAAGTAGCTATTGTCTGAACCTGAAAGACATATACTGCATCGTATACTACAATTGCCCCGAGTCTTTCAAGGGCACCCATCACGCTTGAATTTTCGAAAGTGATTATTCGCCACACCGTTCGTGCGATCGAAATAACAAAAAGTTTCCGCCCACTTTGAAAAAAAGCAGAAATGGGCTCACACGTTTTTTTTATTCTGATCGGACGAACGGTGCGACAAATGTTTACATTGGAAATTTCCAGCTTCCTCTCCCGCACTCGCATTGGAAATGTAACGTCCACTAGGAAGTTTGTAACCTCAAAAATCGATTAACAGTAAAACAAAACAAAATCAAAAAAATAATTCAAGGGCGACGTCGATCATAATCACAATGTTCGTGACAACTGACACCAAACTTTTTTTTCCAACACTTTAAAACGTTTTTTCGACTTCGAAAGTATTATTGAACGATCGATTATAATTCACGTTCATAAACTGTGCTGCCTGAATAAAATCAGGCAAATTATGAGAATGACAACGAGATATTGTTTAGAAAATCAACATTTACGAAAGCAAATGGCTTTTCAAATGCTTACTTCTGCTCTCGAAAACACTAGATTACAGCCTCGGCAGTACTCGAGAAAAAACTTGGTAGATGAAGCGATGAATATTTACGAAAAACACTACTAACATTCACTTACGAGGTTAGGATGTTACGTTACAGGCGCCATTGCCCTTTCCCCCTAAGGCTTATAACTTTAATGCTGATTGGCTTTTCAATCATTCTCATTGTTTAGAAGTGATCCCCTTTCAATTGCCCCTGCTCCGCTCTAATCGTGTTGCTGTTAAATCTATCAGTTCCCAAAATAATCGGCGTCCAAAACAAAATAGCGAGAATGATAATCGTGAACGCGATTCATTTTCATCAGTCGGCCTATTGCAAAAGTAAACGTAGCCATTTTCTCATGGATGAATTGGAACGAGTAGCTGTGGCAACGATTGGGTAAGTTCATGATTTTACATATGTTTGTACATAATTATTACATCATTGATGGTTAACAAGTTCATTTTTAATTAGCGAAGGCTTACTTTCACGAAAAATTTAACACGCGTAATTAATTACTGAACTATCAGGTTCCAATCGCATAAAAATCATTTCTATAGTGACACTGACAATCGAGCAAAAGGCAGAAAACAGGTCAAGACAGCCATGAGGGGAGATCGGGGTAAAACGGGTCGCCTAAAGGTACGAATCGGAAGGACAGCGGCAGCGCCAAGCAATGATAGACCTATCATCGTTGCTCGGCGCTGTCGTTAAGGCATTACAGCATGTCTTATGAAGATAGAAAAAAAATTAATAACAGGAGATCGATCTAGACCACATCTCAGAAATTTCATTCGTAATTTTTAAGCGATTTTAATATCCCGGCCACCGGTTGTTTCGTTTCTCAAGAGTCTCTCAACAAATTCACTACGTGCCTGTTGTTCAAATTGCTCTCATTCTAAATCTAACAAGAAAAATAAATCGGCGTGTTAAATTTGTTGGGAATCTTTTAGAAAACAAAATAAACAGCGATACATCGAAATCGTTTAAAAATTACGGATTAATTTTGTATATATGACATCGTGGAATTTTACAGTCTTTAGTTCTGGAAATCTATCCTCCCTCATATCTTCCAAGTTAATAAAATATGGTGTAATATGAATCCACCGTTAATTAACTTAATTTTTAACTGACGATCATTAAGGAGTTGCATTCATTATATGGATGCCAATAAATTTATATTTTATAAGTACGTAATTATTAGATTTTCTCCAATTGCGAAATCTGATCCAATAAAACTATTGGCTGTACAACACATGTGTCATTAATTCTAAAATCTTTGTAATCGGAAACACGAGTACTTTAAGCATGACAACAACTTATCAAAAAATCGCCACTTATTCTACCGGGGGTAACAACGATCATTGACTTATCGACAAAATCCATTCTCAAGTTCCGAAAAACATCTCAGAGGTCATTGCGATCACATCTCCATTTTTTTATTCATTTCAATCAAGTCAAATATAAACATCAAGAACAGCAAACGGTTTTGTTTTTTAGTTCTGGGAAAAACGATCCTCAGTGTTTAATAGAATCATATTTTTCATAACTTTGTTGTTAGTCAAGGTAATGCTATTTTTATTTGAAAAAAAAAATATATATATATATATATATATGTACATGTTCTATAAACCACAGTTGGAAACACCAAACCACAATGTTTAACCTCAAAATTTCGAATGTTTAATATCCTCAATTCGATGCGCTCCTTATAAACATTGAATAACTTTCTGTCACCACTTTCAAAAAACAGACATTCCTTAACATCCTAACACCGTAATCTCCCAAATGCTAAAAACCAGTAATTAGTTCCTCGATCGTTATTTTTTAATCAATTTATCAGGCTCGACGTCGACATGAGTATCGAAATAAGCGAAAAAATATTGAAATTCGAATCGTTTATAAATGACGTCCTAAGAGCGGATCTTGGACAGCTGGAAAAAAAGTTGGACAAAAAAAATGAAGAGCTTGCAGAGTTTATGCAGCTGAAAAGTGTCATCAAGACTCTGCAGAACACTGGAATGGCTGAGAGTGGATTCAAGACAAAAGTAGACGTGGGAAATAATTTTTTTGTCCAGGCTCACGTTGAAGATCCCAGAGAAATTTTGTTGGATGTCGGGCTTGGATATTACGTTGAATTCAGCCTGGATGATGCTCTCGTACTCATTGACGTCAGAATCAAGCTGTTCGAATCGGCTATTGAAAATTTAAGGACTGAAATCGCCAGAACTAACGCTCACATTAAATTAATCCTCATTGGAATAAGCGAGTTACAGGGCATCAAGTAAGGCTTTGTATTTGGTGATAAAAATCTATTTCTCAATATACAATTGTGTGATATTTTTCTGAATCGTTATGTAAATATTTTCAAATGTTAAATACATGTTAAAAATAGAAGCAATTGAAATGAACGTTGTTATGTTGGCATCGTTGGAATGCAACAAAATTTCTCAAAGGTTAAAATAAATCGACTAATTGAAAGTTTTTTATTGTGCTCCAACGATGAAAACTTTAACATCATTTGAAATTCATTTATTGACCACTTTTATTATCGATACTTTTTCATATGTCTCATTATTGGATGGACGTCGCTTGATATTTGATTCGAATTTCCATCTAATGGATGCTTGTGAGCATGCAGGTGTTTTTTTCGCGCTTGCTATGGTTTTAGCAGATTCTTGGATATCGCGATAAAAAAAAATTCGTAAGAAGAGTGACATGATAAGATTTTTTTTTTATTTCATGGAAAAGTACGAAATTCGACTATTTATTTATCTGTGGAGTTTTTATGATCAGCAAGTAATTTCGTTTCGTATTTTTCAATTCCTAATTTGTGTCTGAGGGACCATGCAAGATAAAAATAAAACCCGATGTTGGTGGAATGCTTTAAAAGATTCATCATTTCAGTTAAAATCGAAATCAGTTGAAATTGAGAAATAATAACTACTCTATAGATCGCGAAATGACGACGAAAAATCTGTATTCAACGACTTTTTTTTATCTCTGAATGAACGAATGTTCGTGGAGTATTTTGGCGAAGCTTGAATGTTATTGAAGAATAGTTAGAATTTAAATTGACGATGGTGATCTTCGATTGCTTTTTTTTTTTTTTTTTTTTTTTAATTTTGTAACGTCCAACAGTCATGTCATTTCCGGTTGCAAATAAAAAACTTGAACATCACTGAATATATTACATTGTTTCAATTTAGTAATCGAGGATTATGTGTGAGATATGAACGATATTGAGTGACATTGCATAATCCATTGTAAGCAATTTTTGCTCTTTGACTTAAAATCATGGTGCGTTTATAATCGATGCGATATGACCCGTCAATGTCATGGCTTGCCGCAATATTGACTTGTGATATGGCTCAACTTTTCTGAAGTCTTTAAGTCACTAAAAAATACATAAAAATTATTCTTCGTTCTATTATCGCAATGAAATTCAATTAGATTCCAAACGAAGTGTGTTACATAATCTTGCAAATCGTTTACCTTGCAGGTTTTTTTAAAAAATCGTCTTTGCCTGTTCCAAAGTAATTATTTTTAAAACTGAGGATTCTGTCAAGTATGAAAAAAATGTATAATTTTCAAGTCAACTCTTCGCCTGCACAGTGACACAAATTTCCAGCAACCACTTTGCATTTTTTTCTGGATTCTGTGCGAAAAACAATTTTTTATTTTCTCCTCAATTACATTATATTTTGTTGTTTTACTTGAACAGTCACCAATGATTTGGAAACAGTTCGAGATTTTTGAATCAGGTGGGATGATAAAAAATTGCCAATCCCCGAGTCGTTGAATCGTTGACTTAGTTTTCATTACTATAATAGTCCGATATGATGATTGTTATTCAGCAATAATTCAACAGTTGGAATCAGTCTGTTAGCAATGTTTAATTTAGCTGCGAATGAATCTTAATGATTTTTAATCAAATCTCTTTATATTTCATGATAAAGTGGAGTGTCTAAAGAAATTAAATTTTTTTGCAGGCCATGAGGAGGAGCTTCGAGGGAGTATTTCGAAATGCAATATGGACGATTGTTCTGATCTTAGTCTTTCCAGAGCTCAGCATTTTTGAAAGGTCGTACAGTCATCTATAGCTATAAAGTGAATATAGCTAGTGTGGTAATTCGACGCATCCAACGCGATGACACGAGGGTATCACCACCAGACTGAATGTTTACACCGCGATTAATTTCTTATGCCATAGCCAGGGTGGATTTCTCTAGGTTGCCCTTCGTGTTTTATTTTAAACGTTAATCTCTTGGCTTTATGCAGATACGAAGATGAAACTAGCCTTCGTGGCACTTTTTCAATCCCCTCGAATATTCCTTTAACTTTGCATCTTTGTGCATTACGTTAAAGCTCAAGCCTAAGTTGAGTATAGCACATCGTCATAAGCTGAGAAGAGGGCATTGGTGAAGCTTCGTTTCGAGTGTGTTTACCAATCTTCTTGTGCATTTATTAACGCCCTCACCCTCCCTTAACCCAACTAATCTGCATTGACATCAAGATACCGCGTAGACTCGTTGCCTTTTCTAGAGCTACTAACGTCCACTTTTCCATCCTCCAGCAACTTCAAACGGACACTTACACCTCTAATTTTTCATTTTCCATTTCTAATACATTTGAAATCTTCGTAACCACTTTACGTGGTAGTATTAAACTAAAAATTCCTTTTTTTTGCTGTAAAGAAAGAAATGTCACGTGTGTCTTGTTCCAGCAAATATTTCGGAGCTCTTCAATGGGAATCACAATAAGATCTTTGCAATTCTTGGTCAAAGCTCGACATATCGAGATCTATTCACTACTCGTTGTCTCCTTCGTTCATATAAACAATTTGGAATCATTTCACAGAGACACAATTAATTCCTTTCAATTTAAGCGCCTGTGATTTTATTTGTTACGGAAATATCCTTTGCCGACTTATGGTAATAGAATCCTATCAAAATCCTGAAATATATTCAACAAAAAACACAACAGGGAATGACAACTTGGAGAATTCAGTTTCCAAACAGTCGAGAAAATCAAGCAATTCTTGAAATTTATCTGTAAAAACATTTGCAGAAATTGACAACTGAGAATCGACAGAATCTAATCGTTCGGGCAGTGGGTTTTTTAATCTTTGGGGTCATGGCATCGAAGTGATAATTATTTACATTTATTTGGACATTTTTCATTGAATGATTTCCTTTCAAAGTGCTGTGATCCTCATGTTCGGGTGACTTTCTTGAGCTGGTTTGTAGTACTCGAACTACATTTTCATGTTATGCAAAGGCATTTACATCCCGAATAGTGTGATTAGCGAAAACCTTCATTTTATTATTGCTGCAGTGTTCCGAATGTCGTTTTTTGACAATTTACGTTTTTTTAAACCCTTTTGTTAAATCTACGAAATAATGACTGTTGAGTTAATTGTATTATTTATTATTCACGTACTGTATAGAATTTTCATAATTTTCGTCACACGGTCTTCACATGTGTGTATAAAAACCTCAAAATTGATTCAACGTTCTTTGGCAGACTAAAATTTACTTTTATTTATTCACTGAATTAGATTACTTGAGTTTGAGAATTGGAATTGAGATTTTTGTACCAGAGTCGCTGAAATTTACCGAAAATTTATAAAATATGTTCAAATAAGAGTTAATAATGTATCGTTTGAGAATCGTCAGAGCTATTCGTTTCGACGTATTAACTCCAGGAAACTTCAAGGATTTTTTGTATTGTTTTAGATCATTTTCACCAAAATTGATGCAATTATTTCGGCCACCTCTACTTCCAAATTTTCAAAAGTGTAAATTTTTACGAGCACTCACGACGGCTCGGTCGGTATGAGTTAAGTTGGTCCAAAGTTTTGCTAAGAATAGCACTTCAAATTTTAATAAAAAATTTATTTTCATTCGAAATGAATGAATTCATAAAATTTTCGCCATTTAATAAAAAATATTGTTCGAGCAATCCGTAACAATTTGTACCAAATCAAATTATTTTTGGTAATTATCTACACATCGCATATTGTGTTGCCCAGTGAGTTGTGCTGTTGGTATTTCCAACATTATCAATCGAAACCATTGCCAGAGACGTTTTTATCGACAGTCAATAAACGTTTCTACGTGCAACCCCCGATCTTTGAAATATTTGAGACCGTGACGTAGCGGCCTCTGCAGCTGTTGGTCGAAACTACAAAACCAAAGACTATGATATGCGGAAATCGACATTGATGTATTCGTAGTATTTACTCGATTTAGTTTAATAATTCCAAACACATTTCTAGATTCACTGCATGGGTCGTACCGACCCGTTCCATTATGTTTATGACCCAGTAGCAGTCGACATGTTGCATGTTCTTTAATTTGAAATATTCTGTTATTTAAACGCAGATTGTTATTCCAACAACTTGCACTTTCTTCCTGCTTTTTTCCCATTTCCCAGACCTCATCAATCTTCGTGCATCAACGACGTTTTTTTCGAAAATTTGTATCACTATTTTCATTTTTTTTTATCGATTTGATTGTTCGAAAAAATAAATGTATTATCTTTTCCGTATTTTAAATCCAGATACGAAACGAGTGGTAAATGCAACCAACGATATTGAGCGTAGAATAATTTTTTAATCATTCGAGAATTTCTATTTCTTTTAAAATGTTTGTAAACGTATTTATGGATTTTTCGAAAAGACCTACACGTTTTTGCAGTCAATTTTTTCAAGTAATTGACCATTTTTTCTTTTCCATTGTTATGTCAAGTTTTGATACCTTTGGTTCATTAACTTCGACACAATTGCCTTGCGTTCTGTGTGTACAAGCAGCGTATTCTCTGCTTTTGGTCCCTCGCAACAGTCGAAACGACGCTGGAAAAGAGTTTTGCGTGTATGTGTTTATGCATACGAGAAACGTTCCCGGCTAATCCTGATTCTAATGACAGTACGTTGAGAAGCCGTACATTGACACCTGGCCGCGTGTAGAGGCCAGCAACCATAGACAGCCTCGGCGTTTTCTTCAGGGCTGATGGAATATCTTCGAGTAAATAAAAAAGGTCCATACCTTTGTATGTTTCATACAAATATCCTATTATTTTTCATTTTTATGACAATGATAAGCCCTGACGTTATTGCTTCGCTGAACTTTGACATTTTTTTCGTCGCTAAGAAATAACAAATTTTTTTCCGATCTGTTTCGAGAACAAAAAAAAATGCACATCTTTGTTGATCGTCACTGTACGAATTACGTGAAATTACAAAAAGCTTAAGCACGAGTTAACACTCGGTCTTTTGTTTCTTGTCAAAAGTACAGATCTTTGAATTTTAAGATTCGAATTCGAAATTCAAGAAACTGTATCTAGAAAAAAAATGTATCCAATGAATTAAGAAAAAAAAAGACGGAAACGAATAATGAAAACGAGCATTCCAAAAAAATGATCGTGTCTCTGCTACAAAAGTAAATGATCAAAAACTTTCGTTTAAACTTGGACTTTAAAAGTTTAAAAGTTGTTGAAAATTCATCAAAAAAAGTTTCTAGTTTATTTTTCGTTGTCAAAGTCACAATTTCTGAGTTGAGCGAGTTTTATTTGGAAGGAACAGAAGAAGCAAGATTGAAATATTAATAGTATATAGAAAATAATATGATAAACACTGGAATTGAAAAGTACAAAACAACTACGAAACAACATTTTTCTGTCAATGAATTATTAATTACTCCTAGTTTCCATTTACAAAATGTAGTCAAGTTTCTGTGATCGAATTTTCCCTCTGCACGCCTCACGAATTTAAAAATCGTACACAAAAAAATAGCTCAGTTTTTGCCAATTTAAAATTCTTCTTTTTTTCAAATTTTGAACAAAATTTTCTCTCGGTGTTTTAAATCTACTGCTTTTGTACACGAGGAGAAGTTATTGAGTGATAGGGCCTTTATGCGAGCGGCGACGGCACTGAAAGTAAGCTCCTGCCTCGGGGGTGCATGCCCTGTGGATGAGAGTAACTCGAACAGTAGACCATCGCCCTGAAAGACAGTCGTCGGTGTTGCGTGTGGCGTTCTAAACCCGGTCAAAAGTCGAATCTAAAAAAAAAAAAAGTACAAGATAATAAATAAATAAAATAAGTAAATGAATTAACAGACTTGATTTGAAGGGAGAAAAAAGGGAAAGGAAATAAAAAAAGGAAAAAAAAGGATCAGTGGGTAACCCGAAATATCGAGATTCCATCAATCGAGAGTTTTCGCGTTGCGGTAATCGTATTGATCTCTCGCGAAAGCGTCGCGCAAAGCTCCCGACGACGCGCGCGCGTCTGGACTCCTTTTTCGCCGCTCAGCGCTGGAACCTGGCACTGCTCAAGGAATTTAAATGTGCAGCACGAGAGGTGAGATATATCTGAATATATCGCGTTAAAAAAAAATATTAATTAGAAACAAAACAATAAATAGTTCCATCGAGCGTGTTATAAAATCGAATTTTTATACTCAAGTTTTGTTATAAATCAAAAGAAAAATTTGAAAAAAAAATGAAAAAAATAAAGAAAAAGAAAGAAAAAATAGAATTGAGTGAAGAATTTTACAGAGTCAGGATTTTTTTCCATCGATAAAATATAGAAAAACTTAAATACATTCATAGGCGAAGGTAACGTTGTGTAATGACATATAACTAGTGCATTATAAAGTTCGTTTGGAACTGATCTAATCGCAAGAAAGTAAGAGATAGACAAAGGAGAGTGGGAGAGGAATGGACAAAGAATGATGAGGAAGACACACACACGTGCACGTGTATGGGATGTTTGTGTGTGTGTTTGTGCGTGTATGAGGTTGAGGTTGTGTATCTGTGTGTGTGTGTGTGTGTGTGTGTATGTGAACGAAGGATCCTGAAATAACGAAAGATAGTGTGCGGTGTGAGACTTGACTGCACCAAATAGACACTCTGTTCCTAGTTACAACTCCGGAACACACAGTAAGTCGGTCACGACTGCGCTTGCAATGTTATAACGTCCAAGTGAAATAACTATAAAGATAAAACAGCGATGATAGGTTTTGGCTTCTGAATGTGTCCATGCGTGTGCGTACGTATTATTGTGCGAGAGCCTAAGAGTCTTCCGATATCGAGCTCTGCTTCGATCATCTATTTTTCTTTTCGAGCCAATTACTAAGTCGACTCCTTGCTGCATCTGCACTATCGATTTTTGTGCCCCTTTACTGCACTACTATAACATTCATTGACAAGTCCTTATGGTATCACTATGTATTTATACATCGCATGCAAGTTTATTATCAAATATATGCGAGGCTTTCCATCCTTAGTCGCCCAGTTCGAGAGTCTCATTATGTTTAGTGTCGTAAAAACTTATTTTTCTATTTTTTTTTTCCATCGATTTGTAACGCAAAAGTAGAAAATAGTGAATTGATGAATTTTTTATTGAAAAAAAAAAAAAAAAAATTAAATAGGTTTTAGTTGGAACAAAAAAAAATTACGTCAAACTGTAATATATTTTTCCATATTTTTTTTATCAAAGCATGCTTAGATATAGAAACTATCGATTCATTCACTTTAGTCGTTATGTTGATCAGTGAAAAAGTTATCGGCGTTCGGATGCCTGCAATTTTTTTTCAAAATTATCATTTTCAGAAAAATGATAACTCTTGAAAAATATAAAAATTTTAAATTCATTCTCTGTAGAATTGAGGGATTAGGCTTGTGTGAACATTTCAGAAAATCAATTACTTCTATTGTGTTCAATTATACTTTGAAATCGTTGGATCAAGTGGCATACCGACTGAGCCGCCAGAAGTGCGAGAGACTTAGCTGCAATTTTCAAAAGTGATATTTTCCCACACGATTCAGGTTTCGAGAAACGTTGAAAAAAAAAACACTTTTAAAAACTCGATACAATTTCTCATCATGTGATGAACAGATTCACTTGAAATTTGTTTCGACTGACGTTTTTCTTTTTCCAGTTATTATACTTATTCATTAGTTATTATCAATATTGATGTGATTTTTCCTCGAAATTTTTACGATAAAAAAAATAGAAAGAAAAAAATACTCGTTTTTTTTTCTTCGTACCAAAATAAATGATTTTCTCATATTTTATGACATATGACTTATTGAAAAAAAAAAACTAGATTTTTAGAATAACCCTGATTTTCGATTGGTCACAATAGCCTAATTCCATAATCATAATTATATACTCACACCCATTATATATTTGTGTATACGATTACATATCTACGTCGTATTGAAACGTACATATGCGTACGAGTATGTATAAGTATGTACTTATATATGATGAGTATATGCTTCAAAATTTGAAAATACATCTTCCTATCTCTCTGACTGTTTGCAGGTGTACTTCCACGAGGTAGAGGAAGTTAACATCCGCGATCGATTTCAGTAAGACCTTAGAAAAATCATAATAAAACTATTCATCCTTAACTTAGAGTCTTTAATAGTTTCGTTGGGATAATCGTAGTGAAATAATTTATTGACAATCGCTTTATTGAAGATTGAGCGATTGATAATATTTTTCATAGTTTTTTTTTTTTTCATTCAAGGCTTCTACGATATGGAAAAAGGGATCGTTAGTGTTTTCCCTGATTTGATGATATCGCGAGATTAAATCCCTCCTTCCGAGGATCGTTATTAAACTTGGACAGAATAATTATCTCATTTGCCAATTAAAGTGATCGCTAATTATCGCTTCAATTATCACGTGCGGATTACCCGGTCGACTGTTTCGGGATGATTAATTTTCCTAGCATATCAACGCAGTTTTCAAACTCGTTACTTCTCTGTCATCGAATAAGGAAATAATTTTTCCTTAATCCCAATCACTTTTTCCCTTTAAACTGTCAGCAACCATCGTGATGAATGTTTTATATCCATAGTCGCGTCTCCGATCCTTATATACTTTTTCCTGAGGTCTTTACTTTTCTTCTTTCAAGCTTATGCCACTGTCGTTTAATTAAACTCCTTTGAGGCTAGTTTTGATTGATCGTTTCACTCAAAATGACTTACCTAAAGTTTTTTTTAAAAATTGTCCGCTACAAGGCAAATTGTCTTCAACCATTTGAACGATTAGACCAACTTAGAAAAAATGCTGATGCTTCGGACAAAAAATTATTAAACAATATGATAAAAACTTTTTAATACTATTATTATTGTTATGATCCAAATTTCATGTTACCACTGTTTCAAATGAGATTGAATTTTATTAAATTTTTTATTTCGAACCGTTCAGTGCACAATTCGTAATGTAGGATTCTTGGATAGCAACCCGTAAGTAATCTTTAAGGAGGCTCGACTTCTGCAGAATCCATAAACTTCAGAATATTTAAAAAAGATCATCAAGTATTTTGATGGCATATTTTTGGTCGATTTGCTCGCAATAGTTCCTTAACGAGTCCAGGTGAAGTATGAGTGTTCCGGGTTATAGTTATTGATTGAGTACGCGTTCGAATTATGAAGAAAACCGCGTGTCATAGGTGGTGGTTTACATATTGTCATCGGTAACGATAGACAGCGTGAGTCTGCAACCTGCTTCGTGTCGAGATCAAACCTCTTGTCATCTGTTGCTTTTTTTTTTTATCTCCCTCTGCTTCTCTGACTATCTCAGTCTCGGTCACTGACGTTCACCTTAACTCTGCGATCCGTTAACTCTGTCATTTGGTTACAGTCACAGAGCATCGAAACATCGAGCAAGGAAACACAAAAGAATTCCCTACAAAATTTGAATCTCAAGTGATCTCGCGGTCCCGCGCTTTTTTCCTGCCATTTTCTTGTGTTGACATTTTTTTAAACTCGTGATAAAGGATACACTCGCCTATCATTTACAATTTGTCTACAAAAATTTTATTGGTTTTTCTGCATCGCAGGAAATGGGGCCCGCGGAGGCGTATCGCTACCTCATCGAGGAGATATCCGGTAAGATCGTAAAAAGAAATTCACAAATCAATTTTTGTTCCTTAATTATTCAAATCCCTTAATTTTTTAAAATCAATTTATAAATCAACTGAAAGAATCCAATATCTAAAAATCGGATAATATATCTCATTTTTCATTGTGACAACATTCTCTGACGACAGACAAACACAAATCGACTATCTGTCCGCGTTGTTCATTTGAAATGTGATTCTAATTTTGTATTTTACCATTTTTAACACAATTTTTGGGGTTTCCCTTCATACAACTCCCACAAATGATGCTCAATAAAATGTTTTGAATTACACTACTAATATTTTGAATTACCAAAGACTATAAACCGATTCAGTTCAAATTATCAATCATATACACAAAATTTCACAAAAATAGCTTTTAATTAGATAAACGATTTTTTGTTCAATGTAACAGTTAAAATTATAAAAAATTTTGTATAAATGTTAATTTTGTGTTAATTGAACGTTGACAGATCCAAGGGTGGCTGATTGGCCTTTGATGGCTAGTCCATTTCCGGTTGCGACGATACTTCTCTCCTATCTTTTCTTCATTCTATACCTTGGTCCTAAATACATGGAAAAACGCCGACCGTATTCTCTTCACAATCTTATGATATTCTACAATGTTTTCGTAGTGATTGCGAGTGCTACAGTTTTTTATGGAGTGAGCTCAATCGACATTAATATAACGTTTAAATTGCACTGAAGATGCGTTAACGTAGTTAACAAATTAAAATGTAAGTCGATTAATAAAACGTTCCCTAAAATTGCAGATTCTTACGTCCGGCTTCACAACGAATCTATCGTGCGGATGCGAACCCCCTGATTACTCATATAATTCCGAGCCAATGAGCGTGAGTTATTTTTTACGATTTACGACAAAAAATCATTTTTTTTTAAACAAAAAAAAATTTCCCTTCTTTGAATAATCAGAATATCGTACAGTAATTTAAATGTAAAATCATTCATTAATATCAAAGGTAATTAATAACCATTATAATTCAGATGGCCAGATGGGTCTGGTGGGTGTTGTTACTGAAGATTTGCGAGCTCGGCGATACTGTTATATTCATACTTCGCAAGAAATACAAACAGTCATCTTTCCTGCACATCTATCATCACGTGACAACCGTTGGTCTAGCCTGGATTGCTTGCAAATTTGCGCCAGGTAATGTTCACACAATTTCCAGATTCATTTTGTTTTCTTTTTTATCTAAAAATATGTTACGGGTAATTTCTTCTTCGTCTTCTTCTTCTTATTGTTATAATTATCATTATTATTATTATTGATATTTCAGGTGGCATGTGGACGTTCATAATGATGCCGAATTGCATCGTTCATGTGATCATGTATACTTATTATTTATTAGCTTGCCTAGGGCCCGATATGCAAAAAAGAATTTCACGATGGAAACCGTATTTAACGATGCTTCAATTGGTACGTCAAAATCACATCGAAATAATAATTTTGTGCCGGGTCAAGATGACCCGGAATTCAATATAACAAAGTATGAAACTTTGTTATGAAAAAAAGCCCGTGTAATCCATTGATCGAGGATTTTGATTGTTTTGCAGATTCAATTCGTTGTAATGGTATTGCACACGGCTCAAGCACTTATGCCCTCGTGCGAACCAAGTCGCAAACCACTGGCCTACCTCTACATGTTTCACGTAGTCGTGATATTCTACATGTTCTGGGACTATTACAAAAAATCATACATCACCAAAAAGCAACAGTGAAAACCAGTGATGGCCTCAACTCCAGCCTCATTTTGTACTTTTTATTCATCGCTAAAGTCATCGCTGCAACGAATTCAGCAGACTGATCGATAACATTTGTAGTTCGAACGATTAACTTACGTTGTTGTGCGTTACTTCCGTTATTTTACTTCCAAATAGAACTTTACGGAGCGCGACCGTTGATTATTACTCAAAAAATCATTCTTCCCGGATGTTACTTTTTTCAATTGTTGTTCAACATTTTTTTGTAATCGAAAATATTAAATTTGTCGTTTTTGTTAAGTCTGCATTATATTATTTCGTGGTTAAGCTCATTTCTCTCTCATCCAGCTCATTTTTCATTTTGTCACTTGTCATTTATTCATCTTTATACAAACAACTCTGTACTTAATATTTTTCAATTTTGTTGCTACGTCAAGTTGGTACATAATGAAAAAAAGACTTATTCGCATGAAATTTATTCTGTTGAAATATTTTAACGTTTCTTAAGATTTGAACTTCGTTTGGATCTCAATAGATTTTTGTTTCCCGTTTCTAAAATAATTTTCGTGCTTGAAAATAAAAAATGAACAAAAATAGATTATTATCTGCTTATAGGCATTTTGTGCATAAAAAAACGGGAGAATTTTCATTTGGTTGGGTCGATTATGTGTCCAGTTGAAAAAAAAAAAACAAAATTAAATACATAAGAGATTTTTAATACGTCGAAATAACAAGAAATATTTTGTTAATTGAATTGAAAAGGAATATCAAGATTTTATTCGACAATCAGCTATTCCTTCATCGTCCAGGTGATGTGTCCTAAACGATTATTCGAGTTAATGATTCTTTTTTCTTCTAATTCCATACCGGACTGTTCACATATCGTTGGTTAAAATCAACATTTATTATCGAAATATCCAGTTATAACTTTAAAGATGTTAGGCCTTAGATATAAACACAGAAAATTATTGATATTCCGTTTTTTGTCTAATTTACACATTTGTACACTAACAAAAAAATTTCCTTGAGTCAACCAAGACTTGGTGAAGTATTTCGAACGTAATATTTTGCTCATTGAAAAAACTGCTTAGTTGTACGAGTTGTTTATTTAATTGAATTTTTAGCTGTCATGAATTTTGACAGAAGAATGCAAAGTGCATTCTTCTGTCAAATAAGCATTCTTCTGATAAAATAAACGATTGGTGCGACTTAATTTTACATACGACATATTTTGCCAAGTTGACTTAACAAAATTTTATTCTCAGTGCAAAATCAAAAAGATCGATCGATTCATCCGTCATTTATTTTAAGGCAGTTGTCTCGCTACAGTCTATTGCAAAATTAACTCTTCGGTCGATGCACGAAACGACGTCGGGAACTTGTGAAATATCCTGATAATGTTCGTTGATTTATCTTATAAAAATGTAAAAACTCATAAAGAAATGGAAAAAATGGCTACTGCAAAGTTCAGAGTTCCAAAAATGACAACATTCCTGACGTCTCCCAATGCTCGCTATCATTTGCCATTGTTATATCTTCGAAACGAAACGTTAAAGATCCTACTTTTCCAAACAGACTTCGGCCTCGAAGTGGTTGGAAGACTTGTGAAATTTTCAATTTCTTCTCAAAAAAAAAGTAAGTAAAAGCGTAGACTTTAAGGGTATAAGAAAAATTTCAAACAAGGAACGGAGAATATGTTGTCTGGATTATAAACAATTTTGAAAAAAAAAATTGATTGGCGAGACAACTTCCTTAATTCGAAAGATTCTACCGGAGCCTTCATTTTTATTTGAAAAGACTCAATAAATCAGTAACATTGCTGAATGATTGATAATTAAGATTTTTTAATAAAAAATATTTTTTTCTTCTGCTTTTATTCAATTCATTTGAAAAATAATCAATTTTCACATTGTTTTGATTGGAATAAAAAAAAGTTCGGCATATTTCTGTCATTTTTTCGCATAGGCCGAAATATTTTTTATGTAAATGAGTTTTTTGTTTGTTTGTTGATTGGTATGAAATGTCTCGATGGCAAAGACTTCTCTGACGCTCGACGAAGAGTCCACCATTCTGAATTCGATAATTCATTGCTTTAAATTTAAAAAAAATATATATATATATATATAAATGACAATTATTGATTATATTTTTGTCGAAACTTCGCGATAAAAAAGCAACATTTCTGATCTAAAAAACTTCGCATTGGTCCATTTTTCAAACAGTGCTGTAGCAATTTGAAGAAAGAAAAAAATCATATCTCACAAGTTGATAGACAAAAAAATTTGACAAAAGTGAAGATAGCATCAAGGAAGGGCAGCGATACCGAATATTGTTCATTTGTAACCAACCCAACGTTTGTCACTTGGAAAATGCAATTGTTACAACGAGTAAAATGTAATTAAAGTTTAAGAGAAAAAGTGTATAATAAAAATAGTCCATCTTATTAGAGAAATTCTTATGGACCACGAACCCTTGGAGATCCTCTTATTACAGCAGGTCTGAAGACCTTTTATTTTATAACTTAATCAGTAAAATATTAATTTCCGATTTGTCACAGTTCAGTGGACCCGGAAAATGATTTTGAACTTTTCATTGAATTTTAACTATCTTTCGAATCCGAATTCCAAGACTGAAGGGGTGTGATTTTTATTCCACAGGGGTTACAGACCTGTGGAGGATAATTCCGCTCGAGTGATAATTGGAATCTAGTCGCGTCACGTTGCCTACAGTCAATCTGAACCAGCGTCGGTAAGACTTTGTATCGGTTTACGATAAAGTAGTACGCGAACGTTGCTGTTTTTCGAAATCCACATCATCGCACTTTCAAACAGTATCATCGCGAATCAACATATCAACAGATTGAAAAAAAAAGGAAAAAAAAATAACTTCCCAACTAAGCAAATGGTAAAAAGGTTCATTTGGGGTAATGATTAGTTTTACTTGTTTAAAAAAAGGGGGAACTTAATTTTTAAACCAAACATCTATTTTGCTTTGGGTCAAATTGACTCCGAGTAAGGATCTAAGATACAGTTATAAAAAACATTGAAATCATGATATTTTCTTTACTATCACATGCTCCACTTAATCTTATTTTTTGTTTTATTTCAATTTAGACCTTTCTATCTCTGTAGAATCGGTCGGTGAGTTTCTCGCTGTGTTTGTTTTCGGGCTTTGCTCGTTTCTTTTTTTTTTTAATGAATAAATGAATAAATATTTTGTAATATGCGTGTGTTTTCGAGTTTTGATAATGATGTTAAAGTGTTACAAACAGTGTTTCGTTTAAGTATTAGGAACGTAAGTTCTTAGCTGGATAAACTACGTTAATTTGCGTGTACATGGGAGGACATACGTGGTGTTAGAGCTCAAGCGACGATATTTACGTCTTGGATACCTCGACGGAGTTAAAATGAACTTTGAGGCTTAGTTATTGATCGTAATTGTAGATATAATGTACATGCATACATTTGAATATCGTGCAACATCGTGTCTGTAAATATATGCATACATGGGATTACAATATTTAATGTACCTGAAAAGTACATTTTCATAATCCCGCAGAGATGTTTATGGAAATGAAAAAGAAAACAAACTGCGGTGCCTTTTTTTTATTACAATTTAAAATCAAATATTCCAACGTATCGTTTCTTCCTCTCTCTCTCTCTTTTTTTTTTATATAACCAAAGTTCCTGATTTCGAAGGTTCAAGAGTTATTCGACTATCGACTACCGGTAGTTGGAATCGTTCGCTTGTTTTTGATTTGATGATTGCAGCTTTTCATCATATTAGCAATTTATCTTTGAACGATTTATCGTTTGACAAGTTCTTGAAAAATAATAAAAAAATAGAAGTCATAGGTTAAAATTCATCGAGTTTTTATACACACGAGAAAGGATTCTTTTCGGATAATTTCTGATCGAAAGAAAGTTACAGCTATTTTCGTGAATAAAAAATCAAATAAAAATTTGTCGGAGCCGCTGGCACAGCAAGTGGAAAAATTCGCCAATTAAGTTGTTGGATCCACAAGAAAAATGTTAATCGAATGTTCAAAATGGCCAAACGTGCATTTGATTTCCGAATATTCGAATGTTCGTTTACACGTAAAGTTTTGCCCATTCTGTTGTCAAAAACAATGACGAATATTGCTAAAAATGAGTAATTAAGATGAGAATAAAATTCTCTATTTCATTGAATATTGTAGAATGACAGACTTGAATGAACGAAGCGAGGGAAGCAGTAAAAACATGAGGGAAGATCAGTTGCATAGAATGAGAATGGCGATCGCGTTTGCATCGCTGTGGTACGGTCAGCCTCGTCGAATTAGCATAGCGGATTAGTGTATCCGTGGCTTTAAGTCGACACGCATGGAGCTACGCCGATAAGACTTTATTAACGTGCTTGTGGGTGTTATTTATCCTCCCTCTTGGTCAATTTCACATCTCATGTTTCATAATATAAGGCCAAAGGAAAATTCAGCTTGCCAGTAGTAAAGCTCCGTGTATAGTCAGACATACTACCGTCGACCTGCCACACACGATATGTCCATCGTGTATCCATTAAGGGTTAGTCTTATGAAAAGTTTGTTAATCTAATAGAAATCATTTTATGATGAACTAATTACGGATAATTTAAGTTGAATAACTGAGCATTTCAAATTGCTATGAAATAAATAAATCTACTACCAACTCTTCATTCAATCCTAACTGTTAATCATCATCTAAATCATAAGATGACATTGGGGTCAACAAATAATCCTACGTCTGGTCATCAGTGCTCTGGCATTATTACTGATGAATTATTAATGACTTTACCAACATCGATGGCAATCTCCAAATTAATCATGCTTGGTTGGGTGATCACTTAGCCATCCACCAACTAGAACAATATTTTCTCAGCGGGAGGCTGTTTTTCTGAATTTCTGATCTAAAATATATTACCACCTGTATCTGACGGATTTTCCACAGTTTCCCTTGGCCCTCGTGCAATTGCGACACAGTAGTTTATCAGGAAAGTGTTCCTGTGGGCAACACTCTTCAGGGTCTCACAGAAACAAGTGAATTATAGTGAAGTGAGCGAAAAGAGGGTTAAAGTGGTGGAATGGGTTCGCGAAAATCCACAAGGGTATACACAGTAGAAATAAAAAGTAAAAAAAAAAAAAAAATTATTAACAATTTTTAACTTGAAAATATCACGATCCAACTACTCTTCGGAGCTTATAGACACGACTATTGAAACATTCTGTATATGCATGTAAATGCAAATATATACGCATATTCATGAACACCTCCCATACGTGTGTAGATATAACACTGGTTAGAGAGAATGCAGGAGTCACCAAGAATTTACAGCAGTTCGTTGTGCCAAATTGTTTGAAGATAGTATGGTGAAAACGAATAGCTCTCTATAGCGCTTTGCGGAAAGGTTTTTCTGTACCGAATCGTCAGACAAAACGAACGAAAAAAGTCAATAGGTTTCGTTTCCCGTTTGTTCATCCCAAATTTTACTGACCTGAATTATTTCTCTTTGTTCAGCAAAGCTTCGCAGCTTTTTGGTCACAGCATCTTTCTGGATCGAGTGAATATTTGCTGAGTTTGGTTTATCCATTTCTGAATAAAGAATTGCCATTATTTTAGAAACTACGCGGTAAATGAAATCACGCGGTATTTCGATGTTGTTGGAAAATTGGGAATTCCATGATCAATATTTGTATTTTTATTTCACCCTGTCGTTGAATTCTTAATCTAAACATTTCTCAGGCTATTTGGAGATCACCAACGGTGTGATAAATATAAGCAGAACACACGCAGAAAATAAATTGTTCATCGAACGGAATCTATCAAACCATTATTTTTCGTTGAATGAAAAATGATACAATTTGTTTAAAAATACCATTTATTTTCCTTGTAGATTAATTAATTGAATCACTGCAAGCATAATTTTGTTTGCTCCAACAAAATGATTGTTTGAATCTCAATTAACAAATCGATGGAGCAGTATTCTTGTGATCAATAAATCAATAAATAAGTCTAACGACCGACATTTTGTTGCATAAAAATAATCGTGTTTGGTTGCTCCACATATTCGTTCTTTCGACAAAACAAAGTATGATTTTATTCGATTTTATTCAATCTGAAAAATATTTAGTTACACGTATCGATGTAAATATTTTGGTTGAAAGAAAGAAAATTGATTTCGTTTAACAAATTGTTTTTGTCAGTGTAGGAGGAAGGATGAGACATATAAATATTACGAGAGACACACATGCGTATAAAAATGGCAGTTGCACGCGACAGTACCTACAGGAAAGGGTGGGACGCAAATGTGTCGTTGGCAGCGGGTGCACATTTTTTTTATCCCCTTCTTTTCACCTTTCATAGGTGGATGTTAAAAAATTTTTAATCCTCGATGGCGTTAGCCAATTGCACAAAATTTATAAAGCACCGGCTTGGCTGTATACGTCGCGGTTACTGGGCTAACGTGTAGTCGGGTGAACCTGCGTGCCGACCTTCGACTGTATACTAACTAAAATATACATATATATATATCAATATATAGAACCATTATACGTTCCGATCTCGGCGATACGACGTAATTGCGCGCTTAAATATTGTCGTCTGCTGTGAATGGCGATATGGTAGGTGTACATATATATTTGAGCTGGTTTCACTGGGCAAGAGAACAGGGAAAGCCCCGCGGGCTCGCTGCACCTCGATCTCGGTCCGACATGCTCGCCACCCTCTCACAACCCTCGAATTATCGTTTCGATTCGCTTGACCTCTCACCCGCACTACTATATCCTATGGATCCGTATACGATCGGATTATGACAACGACGCTCCCGCGTTGGCTTTTCGACCCTGCTGTACATCCTACAAAATTTTCCCTATGGAATTATTCTAGTCTTCGTTCTTTCACGGTTTTGACTCGAGCCTTTTTATTTGCCATTTTCATACAATCCTCTCCATTCATTTTTTAATCAGCTTTGCTTGTTTCCATGGCAATCATATTTTGTCTCTCGTTTTTTTTTTTTTTTTTTTTTACATTTGTAGAGTTGTGGCTTTAATATTGCAACGGGTTCGATGCATTTTTGTTCACGCTTTCCTCGAATATTGTTTCTTTCAGAAGAAGAGTTTTGATTTTTTAATGAAAAGTTAATTAGTCTCAACGTTTTTTTTTTGTTCACGCTAATCACCTCAATGGAGGATGCGGTGTAATGAAATTAAAAACGTACCAAATTCGATTCTAATCAAATAACTCTAGGTTTCTAGTATATTTTTTCAACTTCCAGTAGAATCGGTGTTTTTGAAGAAATATTTTTTCTGAACAATCGTTTGAACAAATTTCCTCACTCCATGTCGAAAATGGATTGAATCGTGAAATTTTGTATTTATCAGTTGAAAAACCTGTCGTTCTAAATATCTTCCAACTTTGAATGTTCGGCCATTATTTTACTGTGCAGATGGAAAATTTTCATGAAAATGAAATAAAATTCTTTAATCATACGAGCAATTTTATTTGATTTTCATGAAAATGAATATTTTGAACAGTAAAAATTGTTCTACATTCAAAGTCATTCCACGTTTCTATTCTGTAAAGGTAATTTTTTAACTTTTAATTCGCTCTGTGTAGGTTAATACGACATTCTGTAATAGGAATTCAATCTCAAATAATTTAATTATTTCATTAAAATCAACACTTTTTAGTGTATTTTCTTAATGATTTAGTTCATTAGATTGGGATAGAAATACGTGCATAGGTTCTCAGAAAGTACTGTTTCCATATGTCACGAAACTAATGGTTCTTGAAATATATTGTGGAGACATCGAAAGGTTTTCGATACGCGTCGTCTGCTGCGAAACTAGAGAATTTGTGGTGTAACGAAAATCACTTGAAACCACTTTCATCCTTCGCTACATTTTCTGGTTCTTTTCCCTCCTCGTTCTTTCTTCCTTTCCGGTACTTTATTTGTACTTTTCACTACATTTGCAAAAGCGCGTGCGACTTATATCTCTGGACAGAAAGCAGCTGCAAGGTTTTAGGTTGTGGCTTCTTTCGTAGTTTCTATCTCCGGTCACGTACGTTTATATATATACACGTCGCTTTAATTCTTCTATGTGACACAAAGTGCTCCAAACCGTGAGAGAAAGAATTTAAATTTGTCGAAACTGTAGCCGTCGTATGCAAAAATTTGCACCCAAGAAAGAATGTTACACAAGAACAAAGCTTTATAGTGTTAAATAAACAATTTGAAAAATACTCGTATGTCCTGGTTTGCAATCCATGAGAATTTAGTGTAAGAAACGAACTAATAAAACTTGCGCGTTTGTACGATGTGATTAAAGGCTTGACTTAAGGATCTAAAAATAAAGTTACAAGTGAGAAAAAAACAGAAAAAGTTTGTAATCAGATGAGTCCAGTGTTGTCAAAGCTATGAGAAGCGAACGAAGCACAAAGACAAATGGAGTCAAGATTCCGTTAAACTACAGATCATTTATCGCGTTTTATCACCTCGTTAAAACCTTTGTACAATTCTCTAAAAGGCTACAAAACGAAGAGGATTCGAATGATAACTCGATAACGTAATCACCACGAAGTATTAATGCTCAATTCGTAAACGCCTTTACAGTAGACTGTACAACTTCAGACATTCAAATCGCTATAGCGACAAGATCATGTCGAGTATTAGCTTTCGCGAGGAACATTGACGTCGTCGTCGCTTGGCCACCAGCAATAAAGCTGCTATCTGACTTCCACTTCGAATCACTTAACATTTATATTCAAACTTCTCAGACTAAGTTCCAGCTACCAGCATGAACACATCATGGAGGAGATAATTTCTCCGTGAGAAGTATCTGCACAGTTTTGGTCGAGTACATTAGACATTATTTGAAACCTCCTTAATTTATTTATTTTTAAAACCCTAATCAATATTCGAAATCAAAGCTTTCTAAACTCAACGAGGACCGCAGGTTTATTCACAATGAACAAAAGGACGAACATCAGATTTGAAGAAATCAGAGTTATGGCCTTCCATGGAGCCGAACGTTGTCTCATTCGAATATTCTAACTTTTGGGTAATCCAGATGTTGATAACGATGTATAGAAATTATTCTGTGAAATGTATTGAGAGAATTATTTAAACTCCAAAAGGGCCAACGACTTTCAACCAAGGCTGCATGAGAGGAAACAACGAGAAGAGTTGCACGAAGAACTTTTCAATGAACAGTTTATCTTGCATAAAAAAAGGACGATTTCGAGAGATAAAGGTGTGTAGGTTTTATTTAAAAGGCATCAGAGAATAAACAAAAGAAAATGGGCTTCACTCGCAGTGCGAAGAAAACTTATTGTCTGAAACAAATTCTGCTCCTTTGAACGAAAGTATTTAATTTAATAGATCGAATAAAATATTTTTGGAAAGAGACAAAATTTAAATGAATAAATTGACTTATTTATCCCAACGATACCGTTTCGTTGATTCGATAATTAAGATTTAAACAAATGTTTCGCTGAAGCAACTAAAAAGTATGAGTAAGCAAGTAAATGTCACCAGTTCAAACAAAATCATTCATCGACAAAAAATTTTCATGATTTCGTTGGATAAACAACATCATTTGCCACTCAACAGAATTTATTATTTTTCAACCAACGAAATGGATTTAGTTCGATAAACAATTATTTTTTATCGATGCAGGATTATCATCATGCCTTTAACAAAGCTTTTAGAACACACTCTACAATAACCGAGTGCTTGCTATCGGAACTGTGTTAATCACAAAAGCTATGCTATATTTTATCCGCCCATCTACTTATTATAATGAGATTATAACTTTGCATTAGCCCTCTCATCAGCAGCAGCATCCTGATCGAGAAATGTTTCGCGGAAAGTGCTTTTATCGCCACCCGGTACCACCTAGGAAATTTCAAGCCATACTGTGAAGAAGAAAGGGCAAAATACGAGAGCGAGGAGCGAAGGTATGGAGTGCAAAAGACTCAACACAGTGCCAGGATTCCAGAAACTCGAAGGTCTAACGATAATTTTATCGCAACATTGCTATTGAACTCATACACGACAGTTGCCAGATTAATATTGAATAATAAACAATATTGTGAAAGATTTTCAAATTCTTTTTTAAAATGTGATCGTCGTAATAATGTAAAAACATATATTTAAAGAAAAAACTGCTCACTGAGTTCAAATTTAAATAATTTTTTCATCCTTATTTCTACAATTTAAGAAGGAAACAAAACATTAAAATAAACATTTAAAAAATGTTACTTTTTCGCATAGAATAGAGAAGAGTGATTGAAGATAACTTTTCGATAATTTAAATATTTTTTCAATAAAATATATATTCGAATTTGAAAATTTCCATCACCTCAATGATTTTTCACATGCTCGACTTTCTTGACGGAGCGATAAGCATAAAATTAAAAAAAAAACATGAATGAGAGATGGGGTTGCGGCAGAAATTGAAAAAAAGAAAAACAAACTCCTCATAAGCTGCTTTTGATGAACAGTAACACGAACAGTTTAGCACGAAATACCCATAATTTATAAACAACAATATAAAAAAGGGATGATTTTGTTTTTCAACCTCGCTCCCACCCAAGACATCGCGCCACCGTTGGACAACGTAAATTTTAATTCAATATACATTAACGCCTCTAATCCGATTATCGTCGAGGCATTCGAGGTTACCATCCCTTCACGAATCCGCCAACCCGCAGACTTTCATCCTTTACTCTACTTACTGTCATGATTCGTAAAGCACGGAGATTCCTGCTGGTTGTCCGTCTTTTTCATCGCATGCTAATTTCCGATGAATTTTACCGAGACGGATCATCCCAGCTTTTCATCTGCTATAAATTCCTTCCTCTTTAGTTTATTTATAAATTTCGTACAAATTTGTAGGATTTCTGTTCCACCGAAATTAGAATGGTTATATGAAGGGATGTGGAAATGATTCCTCATTGCACTACTCCATCTTATCGAAGCTTTTAGTCTGATTACAACTCCAGTAAATCCGCATTTTTTTCATTCGAGCAGTTTTTCAATCTTGATATTTAAAAGTACTTGAAAATGAGACAGAATATATCAATACTGGAAGTGAACAATCGTGCAATTTCATTAAAAAGGAAGTGTTCAACTGTGTGTGGCTTTGTTATGCTCCTTTCATCAAGTACTCATTCTATGGATCAACATATTTACTAATTTAAAAAAACCAGGACAGCTGACAAAGTTGAGTGTGCAGAAAAGGTCATTATAAAACTTTTTCGAGGATTTTGTGAGTCGCATTTTATTTGCGGGTATTCGTGAATTGCTCAGACTACAGAATAACAATACTGAGGGTTCCCTTGGTGCGAATAAAAGTAAATTAAACGTTGACACTGGTTCAGAACGTAACAACCAATTACTGAGTGCCCGATATTGATTCCCAAGAGATAAAGACCAAGTGGTCGGAGTAAACGGTTGAAAAAACGATGAAAGTACAGCCGCATTTCTTTCGAATATGAAACTTGCTTACATTTCGTTAAAGTATCAATCAAGAGGAGTTTAAGAATTCTTGAAGAAGTATAGGCGACTAAATATTGTATTAAAAGAGCTACTGAATGTTTCATTTCGAGAAAATGCCAAGTGGAGTCAGATGTTTACAAGGTTCGTACGAACCCTTGTCATTTCATCTGGATCGGCTGTGTTTACCATTTGTACCAACACACTGTTTTCGCTCTGGTCACGAGGTTACGTATGCCGGCAACTCATACACGTTTCTCTTTGCGCAAGCAGTTGGACTAGCTCGTAGTGTGTCCAAAATGAACTCCAAAGCACAAGCAGAAAGAATTCACAATTCTGGCATATCCGGAATTATTCGCCTCACGAACGATGTCCCTGGTCCCTGAGGACTGTTGGCTGAACTATGTATCAGGACCTGAGTCCGTATGAGGTCATGATTAAATTTTTATTAGAGTAAACATCTAGTAGGGTTCAACGAAATACAGTTTAGTCAAACTTTGAGTAATAACTGCGTTGCTACGCGGAGTTGCTACATTGGCAAGAGGACCACTAGCCAGGATGACTATTTTCCTTGTTAGGATACGTGCAAAAAGTACCCACTAGCTCCACACACGAGCAGAAGAGGTTTTTAATAACCAGCCTTTTCTCTGAACCTTGAACGCATCTTTTTGACACTTTTTATATTACCAGCAACATTTTTCGGTTCCCTAAGCTTTGTTGACTCTATAAAACTCTTATGCAGAACTTTTTTGCATTCGGATCTTTGCCACTTAAGCTTGATTTGATAGTTTTCTTCAACAGGCAACCCTTTCTTAGGCACTTCCATTTTCCTGCACACATCGTTCATCTTTCGCGCGTCAGATGCACTCCTGACATCTTTCTACATGTACATGTGGACTGTAGGGCATGCTATACCTCATTTTGACTACCAGAAAAGCGGTCACCAAGCATGGAATTAGCGGAGAAGAGAGCTACTATTAATCAATGCATATACGCTCTGGCCCGACGTAATGTCTGGGTGTATTCCACAGGAAGGCCAAACAACACGCTGTGTTTCTACGGTTTCTACAATTGCTATTTCAATTCGTAGCGACCCATTGTTTCGTACCTCTAAATCGTGAAATACGTTGTCTCAGTGTTTGCCCATTATATTGTGTTGCTGGTATCTGAAGCCAATATGCAGAATTCCGGAAACTATAACAGCTTATTTCGTATCATTTCTGAGGACGAAGAGCTGGAGATGTCTAGAACGAAGGATGAGTAGCCGAAAAAGCAATCACAATGGAGCTCAGCAAACCTGTTTTGAGGTTCCTCGTTTTTGGACACAACGCGCTGATGTTGAGTTTCTTCGAGACTGCCATTGTCAACACGAATTCGAACAGTCATCTTTTTTAAGAAAAAAGCAATGGCTTATTTGCCATTTCTCATAACCGAGCTAACCTAATAACCAAACTTGAAAATTTTACACAAACGTTGCTGCAATAAACGAGTATCCGAGTACCCAGCCAGCTATGTTTCAGGGCACGCGGGTACCAGGTTATTGAGCATTCAAGATCGTTGCGAAAACATCGCTAAATTAAACCCAACGAATTGTTCTTAAAAAGAACACTGATAACAGGGATTTGTTTTATTAAAAAAATTCGTTTTTACAACTCAACGGTTGATCAAACGTGGAATAAATATTCGTAAATGATATTTAGTTCAACAAACTTTGGTTTTTAGTGGAATTTCCACAGAAAATAGTGATTTTCGTAGTTCGGTATTTTGTTTCGAAGCATTCGTGTGACATCTGCAATGGATAGTGAAAGTTTCGTAACATTTTGAGCTCTAAGTTGCATCCCGTCGGGTGTGCTTCTTTCACAGTGCCACGAAGATATTTTTTTGTGGATAATACTGTTAATTTTCATTAAACACAATGCATTGAATATCTACTTGTCGTATTCTATTCGACAAATGACCCCGCAGACACCATAGCAGGTAATAAATAGAGTCTCAATCGTGATGGCCAATTTAGTTATTGAAAATATGTCAAATATGAGTTTTTAACATCCGTGTAAGCCCGCAATGAAGCAAGCCGACATTTTCGTCATGGTAAAAGGAAAAGATGAAATATGATGCCAGCCGGAGGTTCAGTTACGAGGAAGATAAAAGAAAGAGAGTATCAAGCATCATTTTAATCTCGACGCGCTTCTCCGGGTCCATGCATTTGCGATTATAGTCCCTTCAACGTTTGATCATGGCTTAGGTGAGTCAGTGGTGCTTAAGACAGAGCCTTGCACTATGAAGAAGAACTGGCGAAGATCCTGTATCCAAGGCAATGTTACATGGGCACCCCTGAGGTAATCTAGACTCTATTGCCACTATCAGGAACGACGATCGGGGGCCCGCTTGTTTCGCTTTGAGCCAACCAGGTCAACCGACTCCAGTGTCAACACATGTTTCAGAAGACTATCCTTATGATAAGGCCGTTTAGGATGACCCTCTCGGAGTCTTTCTCTCTTTTAACCGTTTTCACATGTACCCCCCGTACGTCTGTCGCTTCACAAGCTATTATAGCGTTCTTTTTTCGAAACTGGCGATATACTTCGTAATTGCAATAGCCGCGAGGAGGTCAACCTAGTACTTCATAGACGAGTTGACTACCAAGACATTGATATCCAAAGAAGGTACGACAACGAGGGAGATCGCAATAACGACTACAGTCGATTATACGTCAGAAATAAAATGTCATTGAATTGAAAAATCCCTGCACTTCGAATGTCAAACGTTCTACGTAACGCTCCGATCAAAATTTCGTTGCTAGAAGCTGCAGATTTGTACCAGTATGGAACCGATGCTTCAATCAGCCAGCGAACGAGACGTCAGATTGTCTAAAACGATTGTAATTAAATCGGGTTCCATTTTCCGAACGGGGATTTACTTTGTGAGAAAGTGTTCAAGAATACGTATGAAGGCCACATATGAGGAAAGAATCAGATTTTCAAATCAATGTACATAAAAGCTTCCGATTCTTAGATCGAGAATTCGTTTACCCTCCGGTAAGGGAAACGCAAAAGAATTTGATTCAATACTACGACCCTGGTAATAATGAAAGTGCAGAGCTATAATTTACTGATACCCGTTTGAGCGGAAAGAGGGATGAATGCTTATTCAACGACCTTATTAGCTTTAATCATTGCCGGCATTCGACAAAGAATCTAAAAAGAAAGATACGCATGGGTTTACGAAGATGAAAAGAAGAAAACACCAGGATCGAGATGGAACGCATATGAGTCGTCTGGATTCAATAAAAGCATCAATGAAGCCGGAACCTTTCATCTCTCTTTCGATCTTATAAAAGCTATACCTACGAGCCGAAAGTTCATTATTTTATCTTTTGAAATCTATCTGTAACTGTAACTCGATTGAGGAAGCAGCCACACACGCTTTTTCTGCTCCATAATTTCCTTTGCATGTTCTAAAGTCGATGTGACAATATTAGTCTCGCTCAAGGATCGATGCATCGGAATTTTACAAAGAAATGTTGACATCTTCTTACGAAATACTTATGTGGAGTCTAACACTTTTTAGGATTTAGCTGATTAAAATCATGCGAGATTTTTTCGTATCCTTGTTGAAACAGTCATCGAATTATTAATTAAGAAAAAAAAAAGATTGTGTCTAATTTATAATACGTCATACAGGTATAAAAAAGCGTTAATTTATTCATGATGTGTGCCACGAATATGGATACTGCATACGTGTGATTGCTGAGACCAAGCTGAATGTCAGGTACGTCTTGTCGTATTTGCAATCTCTTTTTGCGACGGTGGGATTCGCCCCATTTCCTCATTCGTTTCAACTATAGATTCAACGAGACGACGGAGAGGTCTACCCGTGGAGTCTTTACAACAGATAACTAGCAGCCTTCTATCCTCCCGGTCCTATCTCGCTACTCTGACGACGGCTTAAATGAAAACGGGGCTAGCATTTTAATGGGACACTCAAGAGTATCATCACGAGAGTGGCAAATAGATTCGCTGATATCCTCCTCCGTTGCTATACGCCATGCATACACTCGTTTTTCCTGTCCATCTTTCTCCTTCTACTTTTTTCTTTCGCTAAAGCTAAAGCCGAGTTTTTTCTTTCATAAATGTCATAGGTGAATGTGGCCTCTGCAATATGCCACCAGAGGGCGGCAACCAAAGACGAAAGGGCGGTTGTATTATAGCTCACTAATGATCCCCTTGATATGTTACAATTTAGTGAAAATTATTTAATTACCATTGCCTAAAGGAAATGGTAATTCGTAACGCAGACAAATAAATTCCTGCAATATGTCAACACTTGTTGTTTCATAATAAATGGATCCCTGACAACGATGTGTGGCTTTGGGGATCATTAAAGTTAAGCTCCAACGTCTCAAACGAGGTTAAAACTTGGTGGGGTGTTCGCGTATCAATTGCTGACGGAGAGTCAGTTTTTGTAAGTTTCTGATGATGCTAATCAACCGAAATTCAGTTTTCCACAGTTTCCCTTAGCCCTCGTGCAAATGAGACACAGTAGTGAACCAAGAAAATAGTTTTGAATTACGCTTCTAAAAATTCGCCAGGACATACGGAGAAACAATTGAAAAAAAAAATGAAATGAAATATATAAATTGATCGTGACCGAAACAACATGATGATTTATATGCCAAATAATATTAACAGAAACAACAGCAATATTTGGATCCTGTATGATCACCAAAATACACTTCAACAAGATAGGAATACAGTTTCATAAAAAATGTAAACAGACTTATGCATTGGCGAATTGATAGATGCACTAACGTCTTTACAAGTACTATCGATTGAAACGAAGGTCGATAAATTATACCATGTAGTTGAGTAAACATATGAGTACAGTAAATAGCGTTTGCATATTTGCTAAACATCAATTGAATGTGGTTTGAACTGGTTGCCAATGAGGATTTCACTTTGAGTTTATGGGATTTATGTGCACGAGTAAGTAATTAAGATATTTATAATGAAAGTCACTCTCAAGTACACGCTACAACTTTCAAGAACGCTGATTTAGAAGTCGGGCATGGTGTCAGGTTGGTTTATCCTGCTACCGAGTTGACCACAATTCCAATATGATTCTACGCTTCAATTCACATCGCTCCGACTTTGGTAATCATGTTGCAAGGGCGTAAAGACCATAATATTTAAACTGAAATCGAATTGACTATTTGGCTGGAGCCAAATAGCGGTGAATCCATGGTCGTGTATATATATATATATCATTGGGTTTGAATGGTCTGTCGTGTATTCCTTCGAATGACAGTCTCGAATAACTCTAGCAGCAAGCTCTTGAGAATATCTCTATTTGCATCTCTTCATCCGTCAGTCCGGAAAGAGAGCGTTGGTGAAAAAGACATGCAAATTGCCTTTTCAAGTAGTGTAGTCACGAAAAATAGTTATTTGTCTTAGTTTTGGCTCGCATTCATGTTCTTCAAGTTCTTTCCTTCGTTTTCACCATATCGTAGGCTATGCGAGAGTCATTTTCATTACTTGAAAAGTCTGTACGAGAACGATCTTTTTTGTAAGCTCATAAAGGCTGTAAATAGAGAGTAGGCTGTAAGAAACTCTTTACAGATGGAATAAAGATGAGAGTACGTCAAGCAAACACGATATCACTATTTCTTTCGTCTCACTCCTTTGCTTCGAATGAGCTTTCCACGTAGCAGTTTCTCCTCGTCAGCTTTAGTAGATGACTGTTGCAAGGTTTGTCGATCCTTTCCGACATACCCTTCCTACGCACCCTCAGGGACTTTCTGTGACTTCTCATTCGAGAGAGTTTCTACCCTGGAGCTGGACTGATATCGCAGACTCTGTGTGTTAACTAGTCATTAAAGTTTAACCACGGTTTGCTCGCGCTTATCGGTGAAGCCCTTCGCTCTCATTAGTCAGTGGTCCAAGAAAAATTCTCACTCTCACTCAATCTCACTTTTTGCAAGTGACTTTTATACGTGAATATTCTGTTTTTACATGATCAGAGTAGAATCATAATCATTTTGTTACAACGATTATGATCCACGTAACGAAATGACCATTTTCGTCAAATATTTTTTATATCGTTTTGTTTTATTGCAAGCGACGAATATGTTTGCATATTTCAATCGAAATAACGATAGGAGTAAGGAATTCAGAGCCTTGTCTCTCGTAAAAATGCTAATTAGAAAATCGGAGCCATTGATTCAAACAGAAATATGTTTTTTGCAGTGTAGATTAGAAATCACGTGGTTCGTATGCGGATAGTTTTAAATTTTTTGTATGATTTGGAGCCGGCGAGTCATAGTGGAATTTTTACCGTCTTGACTTTCGGATGTAGGAGGTGCTTTTCTTTCTATCTATTTTCTTTCTTATCTGTACAGCCTCTTGTTTCAGGATAGTCTATGAGTCCACGCGGAAAACGGAAACTATGGCTAACCAGATACTATCGATTATGTATGTACCGCTATTTCCATCCTTTAGCTTGATAGTGGAAACACCGCTGGTTCATGGTTTCATGAGCCATGGTGGAGCTCGTTTTGAGAAGGAAAAGAAAGTAGGCGAGAAGGTTTATTGCTGCTTACAAAGCGCAGGTCGCGGCTACGTGTCTTCTATTTCACTTTAAAAGCGGTGTGGTGCTCTCCCCTAAAGAGTTAACGCCCCACGACCCAACCATGACTTATCTGCTTGCTTTTTTACTACGTTTTTTCCTCTTTGCCAACTTCCGACTTTCTTACTTTTAAGCCGTCTGCTTCACCACAAACTTACTCTTTCCGTTGCGGCAAAAAAAGAAAAAAACAAACAACGTATATACTTAGCTAAGATTTGTAGCGTCATAATAAATGAGCCACGAAGAAATAAGGGGCTTACAAACGATTACGACAAACTGCTATCAACGACAATGTTACAAATTGATAACAGCCATCAAATCGATTTGTTATCCGTTCGATTTTTTTAAGGTTTTGAACAAATGAGCATATTTGTTTTTTTTTTCTGTTTGTTTGAATACTGTTGTCTGAAACTTATTGCACGTTCCACCTCCAATCTTTTAGCTGCTATCAACGACAATGCAACAAATTGAAAACAGCCACCGATTTATTATTCGTTTGATTTTTTTAAGGTTTTGAACAAATGTGCATATTTGTTTGTTTGTATACTGTTTTCCGAAACTTATTGCACGTTGCACCAATGTAGATTCCTTCGCTCACCGACGGCGATGGTATTAAGGTAGGATTACGCAAAATAAGTTGGTGGCGCGATCGCACAAAGTTTCTTCAAACAGTATGTGTTAACAAGAGCGCAGCAGTACGTAGAGCCCAATAGAATACAGCACGTACGAGTTTCGGAGGTACTGAGCAAGCAATCGACAAAGTTACCGATTGATTACGCGGAATCGGTAAAGAGGCAATTTATTGCTGGAAGTTTCAGCAGTCAGTATACTAAGAACTTCAGCATTATACTGCGCATCGGACCTAATAATACCGTCGCTGCATCAAAGTACTAAAGCATGAGTTATGTGAGCTCGTAAATTTCAAATAAAAGGCTAATAATTCATTATTATTATCATTAGAATTATTAAATTTAGGCTGTTTCGGGCGAGATCAATATTTGGTTCGGTGACCACCGAACGGAAATCGGGAGGCATTTTTTTAAGTTTTCTGATGGCGTTTTCCAACTGGAACTCAATTAAAATATAGAAAAAAGTGACTGTGGACAACACTTTTGGAGTTTCACAGTAACTCGAAATTCAATGAATTGGAAAAAATGGGATCGATGTGATGAAATGGGCTCGTAAAAACCCGCAAGGGCATACGCAGGGACACAAAAAAATCATTGTTGTGAAAAGTATAACGACGTTCGTAGGAAGGGATAACGTTATATGGACTGAGTTATTGAAATTTTTCTAGTATGTTACTAGACACTAAATGAACTGCTCGTTACGCACGGAAGAAAAAATTATCCTCTCTTTCCACGTTGTTCCATGTACGTGGAACAGTCTCTTTGAAATCTCTGGGTTAGTTCTTCGGGTTTTATGCTTAAATAAATTGTATTTAAATAAAAAATTCCACAATAATAACCTATTGTTTTTGTTATTGTGTAGTTTGTTTGATATTGTTTGTGTTTTTGGCTTCAATAGATCTCTAAATTCTCTTCAATTAAAACTTCGATAAGCATCAATGTTTCCAACTTTATTTCCTTTTCGAAAGTGGGTTTTTCATCGTTAAGAATGCAGGGAGGTTTTACCAAATTGAAATGTGTTATTTCTTATAAATCTTGTAAATATTTTATGAGTTGTTGATGTTGAAAACGCGAAATTTTATCACCCCTTTACCCTGGGAATGTGCTAGTGAGTATAATATTTAACGAGATTCCAGTTGAGATGGAAAGAAAAAAAATCGCGTGGTCCACGACTCACAATAATTCGATTCTTTTTCCACAGTTTTTCCCACAAAATATCGAGGATTTTTTTTTTACAAAAATGCAATTTTCCCGTGGCAGTATAATTGTGGCATAACGGACAAGAATTCAATGTGAAAATTTCTAAACCCATTTGCACCAGTAAAATAAGGGCTGCCTCTTGCTCAATGTTTTTTTTTTTTTTTTTGTATTTTATTTTATTTAAGCTTTATGAATGACACTTGAGACGCAAGCGTGTATTGAGTTTGGAACAAGGGATGAAGCTCTGATATATTTTTCATTCATTTCGTACATTCGTTATTTCCATCTCTCGGCAATTTTAGCGGTCACATCTACTTGAAATCTTCTGAAATTGATGTATAGATGAAAAATAATTGACGAATCGAAGCGGGAAATGACTGAGCGAAACGCGGAGCAGTGTTCACGGACTATCGTGCTCTTCCATTCGATTCTCCTGCTGGCAGTGCCCGCTTGTGTTTTTTCGTTTTTTTTTTCTGTGTAATCACTACTGGGTGGACATCACGGTGGTCTGTATTTTCCGCAAGCGAGTTGCAGAAGTGGATCGTGTCGACGGTAATTGGAGTATTTTAAACCTCGTCAACGTCGTTTACGGTTTTCAGCAAATGGTTTTGCTGTGAGTAACTGCAAGGTCCATCGTGCTGTAGTTTAATCTTTACGTTATAAAGATTTTACATCCAAGTTGTTTGAGTGGAGCGTTATAACGTACTTCGTTCTTGAAACAATAATTTCATGAAAAATTCAAAAAGTACGGCCTGTATTCTATTTTCCCCACTTAATTATCGTTTAGAAAGTGTGGATTTTAGTGGAGACAATGGATTTTGATGCTACAGCGTGAAATACGAACGCAGATTTTTCGATTTTTTCATAATAATTGGTTGGAACCTCGCATTAAAAAAAAAAAAATGGAGAGAATTGTGCGAGACTTATGCCGGTGTCTCACCTTTTGGAAAAAGGTTCTACGAAGAAAAACAAAATACAGAAACGTAACATAGCGAATGAAACAAACATTTAAAGCCCAATTTTGTACTGAACAAGTTTTCACTAAAATTCCAGTTTGTTTCGCAACTACTTGAATGAATTTGCTTCACTAAAATTCAAGGAAAGACGATACTACAGCCAATTATAAATATAATTAAGAACTGTGTCGAATTTGTTGAAAATGGATAAAAGAGCAAAGCGAGAGTTCAAAACATTCACACGCAAGTGTGTCTGCACTTATGCATTTGCTCGCATCTATAGACTCCATCGCGAGGATCTTTCGGCGGAATTTATACAGATGAGAGCCTCGACAACAATGCCAACGATTTTGATTCCAATATCGAGCATAAATCTGTTGAGGGTTGAAGGTGCGAGTCGTCTTTCCATAGTCAGGGAATCATAAAATGTTTCCTGTTTGTTTCTCTCTCTCTCCCTCTTCTTCTCTTCGTTCCAACATAAGAGCTAGGTCGGATGGACGAAGGGGAGAAAGATCGAAGGAAACGAAGATAAAGGTTAACAGAGACAGGTAGAGCGACCAAAGCGAATGATGCACAAAGAGGATACAAGGAGAAAGTATTCAATGGAGGTTGGAAGGAATGAGGGCAAAAGTGATATGGCGTGGTGGTAGTGGCATCGTAAATTTAATATGAAACTCCAACAAAACTCATATGCATCACATAAAACCAAACACATATGTACAAACATACACACCCACACACATAAACTTCGTAGACAGAAAGGTTCTCATTCGGTAATATTACGGGTTGATTCATATTATTTTCACCAACTCATTTATTTGTATATGGCTACGGAAACGTAGCATTTTACATGAAGATAGATCGCCTGGGAGCATTTACCTTCCTTCAAACCGGAGACCAACGACCAATGACAAGGCAGTTGCTCGGTAAAAGGGTGAGGTCGTTGTTAAGACCAGTGTGTTGAAACGTTTGTACACAAGTCTCTTCACAAAATGTGTGTAAAGCTGAATTTTGCTCATAAGTTTTATGTGTCAGTCGAAAACGTACACGAGGGCACTGTTATCCCCTCTTTTTAGACCTTCGAGGATAATAATTTTCTTCGCAAAGATGCAGATGTGAGGAAAAATTGCAATTGGGAAATTTACATTTTCTGTATGCATCAACGCGATATTAATTTCATAGAATAAACGGAAGTATCTGCATGGTTTCGCATATTTATGGTTATTCGGTGTTTTCTACTTTAATAAAACGAGCAGTGATACAAATCCACTTGTACTACGTTTAATGAGTGTTTTCAACTAGACGTAAAACAACTGTGGAAATTTAGCACTCGTTTGAGTAGCATGCAGTACAGTAGTTTCCTTAAGACAACCGATTTTTTATTCAGAACCACAGAGAGAATAACTTCTTGTACAGTTTTGCTTCATTGAAACTGCGTTGACTTTGAACTCTGTGTGCGAGAAACTTTGTTATTATGTTTGGTATTCGTTGAGAATTTCGTTCTCCAAGATTTGGAATAAAGTGTCATTTTGTTTCATAGCTGGATACAGATTTCGTATACAAATGAATTTATAATTAAATCAAATTATGATGATGTGATAAACGTGTAAAAGATTATCTATTTTTGAATTGTCTCTCGTCCTGAAACTTCTGGTGTATAATTTCCAAGAAATATATACATTTTTCTATAATTGATGAAATTTCGATCTCGAAAAAGTCATTATAACTTTGGATGTCACACTGAAAACAGAGGTTAACAAGTGAGAAAGCTTATAACTTCTGTAGAGTTGAGGAATAAGAACATGCTGCAGCCTCTCAATGTCTTAAGAGCACCAGGAGCAGCCATGAGGAAGAAAAGTAGAAGGACAGGAGATGACCAGTAAAATACGATAATTTTTGGAATGACCCGAGGCAATATTAGAGCGAATCGAGGCGGAAATCAGTGAGTGGAAGAGCACAACCCGCGGAAAGACAGAAAGTAGAGGAAGAATGAAAGGTATAGAGAAAAAGGGAAAGAATCTCATCGTCGCTGCCGGAATTGAGGCTCGTTACATTAATTAAAGAAAAGACAATGGGAAAGAGCAGCATCGCGATGGGAATAAGAGAGGCGAGTGTCTCTGAAAAAAACCCCATCGTCTGCTTGCTACATTCGAGGAAGCTCGAGAAGATTCTACTTGGTCGTCACTCGCTCTTTTCTTATTTTTCTGATTTTATTTTTCTTGACTTTCTCAATCTTTCCACTAAGATTCTAGCCCAACAATCGTTAGGCTAAATGTGCTGTATATACTTGCAGTTACCCTTAGTATGAGCGAATAAGAAATGCAAAAGAATGAGGAAAATAAAAATCGAGCGACCAACAGAGTTTACGTCATAATTTCATCGTTTTTGGTCTTCTTGCTCTAATATAAACTGACGCATGTTTTTACGAATTGAAAGACTATCCACATCGCCCTGTCGATGCTGAGTGTAAGGATTTATAAAAAAATTTCCACCAAGTGATAACAGATTTATCAACGAAATGTAAGTAATCTTAAAAAGACGATTCCAAGTCTTGAAATATCGATTTTCCACAAAAAAGTCAAGTACGAAATTGGAATAGTTTGTGAAAATCTGTACTTTGGTTAGAAAAATATTCGGTTCCAGTAGAAATCCCATCCTGATATCACAGTAAAGTTGATTTTTTTGGAGTGAAATTCTATCCGATAAATTATAATTATATTCATTTCAAAATCATTAATCATTATCAACAAATTTGAGTCGCTGAAAGTCTGATCTAATAGCAAAAAGCTTGAAAATAGTAATGTGTCAAACCACAATATTGCGACAGGACCAGCAAGTCCCAGGATAAAAGGGACTCGTTGGATGTGTCAATTAGGAGTGATACGACAGAAGGATACGAGGATAATAACTCGGGTCTGTACGGCTGGTTTGGTGATCATTCACAGTTTTATGAAAGAGGTTGGCAGGGCAAATAATAACGATCGTTGGACGAGAATCCTACAATGACGCGAGTGTACAGAGCTATACGCTATTTACGTATGTATTTTTATTTGTTAGGAAAAACGTGCGTGATGATATTGATGAAAAAGAAAAATAAGGTGTTATCAGCGATTCGATTCAGTTGAACACGCTTTAACACCAAAAAAGAAAAAAAACTTAAAAAAAGAAAATAAAACGATTGATGAGAGAGAGAGATAGCGAAGCTTCGATTGTTGAAGCCGAAAATCGGATGGATAATGGGAATGCAAATAACACGTTGCATTGAACCATTATAGGGGACTGCGGAGTGTGACAACGAGAATCTTCATCTATATAGATGTTTAAGCTACAGTTCTTTGGATATAAATATATTTATATATATGAAATAGTATAGAATATAATATACATATATAATTATTAACGTGGATAGCACGTTGTTACGCCTATCCGAATAAACTCGATTTAACGTATACTAGCTCATTTGTCACTATGAAATCCGTTGGGATTATTTGTCAAGCTAATAATGCGGGTATACACTGTTTCTGGAAGCGGAATGAGCGATAAAATCGTCGAGAATGTGTTTGATGCAAATAATTGCAAACGCTCACTAGTAAACGCACGTTTGTGGTTTGTGGGTTACCGTTGAATTTTCAGTGTCACATGGATGCGTGTGTATACGTATGAACACGTCTATGTTCGCGGCATGTACACAAATTGCGCGTGTATGAAAGGTGTACGTTAACCTTTGAATTTGTACGCCGTCATGGAAATCGGTTTAATTATTTAACGTTGTTTTAGTGTTGCGTATTACGTAAAATTAGAGTGAATACATTTATCTTGCTGGGTCTATCGGTCGAACAATTATATGGGATGGATAACCGGTGTATATTCTATAATCGTGCGAACAAGATAAAAAAATACCCTGGATTTTAATCTCGATCCATTCCATTGATTCAGCTGAACGAATAGTTTATGGAAAATTCATAAAAGTCTGTACATAGCAGTCAAATGTATAATTTTTCTCAATCTTAATTTTCCCAGATGAGTATTAAATTTACAAAATTATTATAAACAAAGATTAATAAGCTAATTAAATGAATTGAAGGTGAATTCGTGTTACAGCGTGTCTTAAAAACTTAGAGAAACATCATTCACGATGAATTTGTTGGACCATCAGCTGATATATGCAAAATTTCACGAAATCATATTTTCATTGACATTTTAAGGAAAATAATCCGTGTTTTTGAAGCGATTTTAATGCATCGCTGGTCTTTCAATGAATTGCAGAGGAAATATTAATAAAACGGCTCTTCCTGACGTTTAATTTGGTGAATAGTCATATTGACTTTGAGCTTATGACACCGAAACGGGGACCAGGGATAAGAGTTTCTTAGAAATAGAGATATTCCAAATTATTTGCAGTATTCCACAAATGCTGCACTTCCTCTTCGTAATGAAGGTAGAAATGTGGGTGCGTGTGGGTGGGTGCGCGCTAAGGGGACTTTAGTACGTATTGTGTATCGTTTTTTTTCGTGTATTTTCATACCGAATTTTAGCCAGATCGATTTCGATCAATATATACGTAAATATATAAGAGTTATATCGAATATACAAACGGTGAATGATGAATAGGCGAGGAACTCGAATAGCGAGGGTTTGGGCGTCGCGATAACGACGTGTATAGAAAAGAAATATATTTATAGCTGTCTATTCCACACGAACGTGTATAGCTCCTTTGAGGCGTTTTCTCGATGGCGTATATATGGCAAAATATATATAAATATATATACAAGTTTTCCTTTCCTCAATAGCTCTACACGAGCCTGTGTGCAGCACGTGATTTTTCGTATAAATCGTTGCTCTCTCTATCGCGGAGCTTCCTTACCAACCACCACAAGAGTATGTGAAAGAAAAACCGCCGTCAGGGAAAGAAGGAAAGAGCGAGAGGGAGTTGAAATCGTGTGCGATTGTGCCTGTGGGTGTAGTAAAGCTTCTTGCTTCTTTCTCTAGGTTCTATTTTTCTTACTCGTCGAGGCATGATAACAGGACGGTATACGAGAAAACGGTCGAATGATCGCATACCCCTAAAGTAAGGCCAACGAGAGTTTGACCTATGGCGAGACTTTTTCTCACACTCGTACTTTTTTATTTAACCCACAACGATTTTTGTACGTCCAACGCAGAACTCGCAAAAGCTTTTCACAGAAATGCGATCGGGCTATTTTCGCAGCATCTGTGAATCTTTTGCCTCTTTACATATATAACCAAACTTCTTATACCTTATTATTCTTCGGAGTATCTCATTTTTCGTATTGATCACTCAACTTCAAGCCAGAAAGATTGCATAATCACATGAGATCGGCGACTCAGCAGACTCTTAATTTTTTCTCCGAAGTTCCCAATAAACGAGAAATATTCTGGCGATCATTTCGACGACATCCGAAAGATTCTGTAAAAAAACAAAATGTTCAATCATTATATTTCGTGCATTTGATGGTTTATTTTCATTTATTTTCGTACGAAACATGCAATTGGGATAAAATACGAATAATTTCGTCGATTTTACTCTAAAGTCTTTCAAGTGTACTGAGAATTAAAAATATTTCAGATTGCTTTGGATCGATGACGAGATTAGTTTAACAAAAAAAAAAAAAATAAACGTATTAAGTGCTCTGTGGATATAATAAATGACGCTAAATAAATTTACGAGTTTTTTTTCATGCAATTTCCCTAGAATTCGGCCTAGATCGTTAAAAGATTTTGAACCGCCATCTGTTCCTGTTATTTTTACCGTAGCATTTAGCACTTATTTGATCTTTTTCTGGGCATTTGTATCCTTCAAAATGATTTGAAAAGAATAAGGCACACGGTTGTAAAAAATCAGGCAGAGTGACAGAGGTAAAAGGAAAAAGAAGAATATGATCAAGGGATGAAAATTCGGGGTTTATACCAACGCTATATCTATTGATGTCTTGAAACTTCTATAAACGTATAAATATCTCTCCACACACACGCAGCAAGGGACCTACGCATAAACATATATTTAAATGTAATCTCCGAACAAACTTCGCTTAGAAAGGAAAGGCTCCCTAAAAAGGAATAAAGCTCTACATGTTTTTTTTTCTTAGCTTTTGAGAAATTTCCTAACACTAGCCGAAAGCTTTCGTAGCCACGGAGAATGCAGGGATGGAAACGATTCTGGGAATTTTCAACGAGACTCAAAGGACAGAAAAAATTGAGATAGGATCGAGCAAAAAAATCGAGTGGATAAAAAGGATTCATGTTTGACAATCCCTCAATAAGAATAAATCGTTACTAATATTAGACTCTTTCATCCGATATGCTGCTTTATCGTTGCTTATATTATTGGGTAAAAATTGAAGGGTAGAAATTTTCTGTATTACTAAAATTCAATAAAAATACTTATAATTTATATTTTCAAGCTTTTGTGCTGAAGTTTCTCACAAATAAAAGTTGACGGACTGCACTGTAAAATATTTCTTGTACAAAAACTCAATTTCTTCTAAAGTTATGGAACAGTTGACATCCCCTGCTCGATTTTTCAAATTAAAGTTCTTCACAACATCCATCCGTTCAGAATTACAAAAAAAAAAAAAAAAAAATTCCATGTAGAATATTTACAAAAATAGGTCGAGACTTTTTTTGTGTTCGTAGCTATTTCGTTGTCATCATGGATCACAAACTTTTGTTTTTATGTAATTCTTTAAGTTTAATGATGTAAGAATCAAGAGAAACAGAAACGCGTTGCGTTTGCATTTAAAAGACTACGAAATACACAATTGACGTTATTTGACATCTGTCAAATTTTCAAAACAGTTAGTAAAGATGATTTTGTTCCATTTGTTTTGTACGTCACTTTAAATGGGAAATAAGAATGACAATATTTTTGCATTGTAGACGATTTCTGGTCAAAATTATGACTCGTTTAAGTTTTCTATCGAGGATATCGGAGTGAAGGTCAGATTGAAGGTACGGAGCTTCGCTAAGGCAGCATATTTTTTCACCACATTCTCTTCATCCTTGCATTCACTGTTTCCCTTGCTTTTTATTCATTCATTTATCACGTCGTTGTTTTTTCATCTTTGTTTTTTGCTTCGAGTGTCGATATGATTATGCTGTAAAATCTTTTCTTGCCTGGTCGATCGTGAATTGCTAGGCAAAGAGGAGGAATGTTTGAAGGCACTCACCGTAATCCGCGAAAGTACCAAAGGCGGTTGGACTCGCGTGCTCAAGACACTGATGGAGGGTTAAACAACTTTGGGGACGTGCGAAAAAAAAAGTCCTAAGAAAATCGACACTTTCGCGATGATCGCACCCATCGACTGTCATCTCCAAAATTGCGAACCCATAAATTCTCTTTTTTCGATCGAAATCAATCCAACGATAAATGAAGCGTTTAGAATTGAATCCATCTAAAGTTGGGAAATAAAATAATATTGTAAAATAAAGTGTACACTAGAAAATATTGAAAAAATAATCATTCAATGGTCCTAAAAAATATGGCATAGAAAAACTTTGAACGAAAACACTTTCAAATTAACGAATACATAAAAAATATAAATGGCAGAAATTATTCTAATTTTAAGAAAACGAATAGAACATTTTCAAATTAAGACAAAAAGAGAAAGTATTTCAGTAATTTTGGTACGAAAATAGTCAAGTTTTTTCTTCTTTTCAATTAGATTTTGTTTTTAGTGGAATAACAGAAGAATATATTTTTCGCGACACACATTAGAAGGCACTTAATAATTCTTTCATACGACGACGCCACGTATCGAAAGCTAAGATGGTTTGGCGTGGAAGTAGAGAGCATGAAAAATTGTGTATCAGGCACGATGACAACGAAGTACTCGTGTCGATGGTCGATGGTTGAGGAGTATCCGGAGTTTGCAACACACCACTTGGTCACGCGGTTCGCCAAGTAAGGAGAGGACGAAAGCGAAGAAAAATGGAGATGTTGCATAACGTTGAGTGAGAGAAAAAGTTGAAGGAAGGAAAGAGAAAAGTGGATGGTTGTTCTCGAAGAGTGAGAGGGTGTGGCTGAAGCCATCGTGAGTGCTTTTCGTCCCTTCTTGTTCCTCGTCGTTTATAACCTCTTCCAACTCATTCTTTATTTTCTCCAGGCCCTCTGGGCCTGATCTCTTTTTCTTGTGTCTCAGTCTTTCGATTCTTCTATATTCGGTGTGTACAGTCAAGACTCTCCGCAGAGCCAAAGCCAAGCTAAACTTTTTTTTTTACAAGCCGATTAAGATTAACCACGTAAAAACACTCGACTTAAGCTTTCGTTGCAAGCCGCATTCACTTGACCTTCTCGGCCTGCAAATTTCCGGCACAGCCGAGCATCTTTTTTTTTACTCACTACTTTTCATAAGTGTGATCACTCCTTTTATGTAATACAACGAAATAAAATTAAACGTAACATTAGAGTTAGAAGGACTCACTCATAATGTGAATAATAATAAGAGAGGGTTGCATTAAAAATTTATGTTTTTGTTCTTGTAAATAAACAGTTTAGAATATTTATACACATCGACTTCTCACCTATTTCTAATTTGAACTTGCGTTAGTTACTTGTCGTTTTTTAAAATATAAATTCGATGGTATAATTCTCTGAACCTTTGAGTCACACATGTTTGCACAAATGCATGAATAATAATGCTCATAATTGACAGTATTGACAATGCGATGATACAATAATGCAAAAAAACAAGAAACAAATAACAAAAACTTGACGAAATAATATCGCCAAGTTTAGTCTTGTCTCGTTGTTGTCTCCATTTCATTGAGATTTTTTTTTTTCATTCTCCCCCAGTGGTCTGTTTCTTATTGCCTTTTTTCCTGATCCTAGTCATATCACAATGTTGGGGAGTACTGTCATTGAGGAAAAGCCGTAGAGTTTTATGAATCCGTGAATAATTTGATATTAAATTTCTCAAGCTTATATGAATGTATATACACACAAAGGCAGCTTTACTTGCGGTAAGTCAACCAATATGAGGAGCCTTCCTTCTCTCCCCGAATATTATGAGCAAAGCACTCTTTAGTCCATTTTTATTCCAGTCTTTATCGAAGTTATTATAGGGTTATTCAATTTCCTTTTTTCTCTGTCTCCGAAATTAAAAATCTATATTACTCAAGCACTCACGACCGGGGTCAATGTCAATTTCACTGAAATAGATTTTCTTTTCGATTCTATGAATTCTTCAGTGCTTAGATGAACCTTTCGACGACTCGACTTCCGTGAAATTAAATTTCTCGTGTATCCTTCTATTCTTTATTAACTCTCGACCTTTACAATCTATTTTTCGGATGTCATCTCTACAACCGGATGCAATATTCAAAAAAACGACTGCATTATTCATTTTAGCATAAAAATTTCCTCGTTTACGATAATCAGATAATTGATTATACATCATTTTCTTCGTTATTTGATAACGAAGAGAACGGTGTACGATAAAGTCGTATTTGCTGAACATTTAATGATAAAATTTAATGATAAATGAAAAAAAGTTTCGAAAAAAGAAGTTCACTTAAATATTTGGGGTAAATTGAACATGTCTTTTTATCTCAGTGGATACGACGTTGTAGCTAAAAGAATCATAGGGACGAAAACCGTCGATAATGCGTTGAAAGATTCGAAAAAAAAAAAAAAAAAAAAAAAATAGGAAGTGAGTTCTTGAGTTAAAAATCTATCCTATTTGGGAACCTTTAGAATTTTTTAACTATTTACTGCTGGTAATGCCATACATTTTATTATGACGGATGCAATTTTCTTTGAATTGTAGAAGCAGTTCTAGGGATTAGTTGAAAATATTTCGTTGAAAGAGATTCGTTATTACGGTGAATCGAAAAGGTACTCGTTAGTCTTAAGCTGGCTTAGCCCTTACACTGGACCATGTGATTTAGCGCAGGCGAGTCTACGCTGCCCAGCGTGAATGGCAGATTTTTTAAGTGACTTATGAGATTCTAGGAGAAGGGAAAAAATAGCTTAATAAAATATTGAAAAACGTGTTTAAGGGAGTTTCGTAAAAACCCAGGTATGGGGGTAACTCCAGAAAAGCTTTTTTATCAAAACTATTTTTGGAATTAACCATCACGTTACTCATGAAACTTGAAAACCGTGAGCTTATGATTATGAGGACGTCTATATTTAATCAGGAATGACTAGTTCTTAGAAGTCGAGGAAGGGTCTCAAACTGTGTCGTAAATTCAACGAATTAAAAAAAAAGTACAGTCCATTTTTTCAACGTGATGGAGTTCCATTTAACCCAATGGTTGAGATTCTCCACGAAATAACTTGGTTTATCGGCTAAAAACACTCGACTTTTCAATTTTAGTAGAAACCAAACGAAATGATTGATATCGTTAAAGCTTAAGGCAATTTTCGAGTCCGGATGTTGGATTTTTGATGATCGTATGTTCTTGCGACACGAAATTTCAACATAGCATAATGCTAGTTTTGACCTTATGGAGATACAACTGTATATTATGGCCCGTTAACCCCGTTGTTAAGCTGCAAATGGCAAGTTCTACCAAACGAAACGCAAGCTCGTTTAGTCTCGTGCTTGCTCCATACTGGTCACCTGCCTTCAAAACCCTCATCCGTTCCCCTCATCTTACCATACGCTTGTCCACCCGACCCGCGTGTCGTCACTCTACCGTGCATAACAAGCTCGAGACACACACGCTCATTAATTACGGTCTCGTTGCTCAGCGCAACGCGTTTATAACGAATGTATTTCACTCGTTTAATATCCCGGAGACGATAATAATTAATCTCGAGTAATGGACGTGTATAAATAAATTTGATGATGGTAAAAGGGGCGTCAACTCAACATTATGAAAATTCACTAAACGACGTTTGAATTATTCTCGTTGATATTAGTTTTGCATCAACCTCATGCATTTCCTGTACAAAAAAAATATTTCGATAAAATTCTATTTTTTTTTCTAACTAAAAAATTCTGTTTAAACACTATCGAAACTTTTATTCTTGTCGTTTTATTCGTGATATCGTCATACTGTTAAAGTCGTAGTCATTCTGTGCACTGCTGATGGCATGGAAAGCTGTTTGACTACATTTATGATTTCTGGTCGATTTAGATCTTTTTATAGTTAAATAGGACGTAATGGTAATACGAGCCTCTTTATCAATCCCTCATCTAAGTAACTTTCGAGAAAATCTTGAACAGCTATGACCTAATGACTGGGGAAACGGTCTGTGTCAACCGACACGAAATAAAAAAACAATGGTCAGGCCTAAAACTACCAGAAATTTTTCTACATCGAAAGGAAAAAAAAACAACAACCATAAGGACAAATGTACAAGAATGAAGATAAAAAAGCAAATGCAAGAAGGAGACTGCGTTCACTGTTATCAAGAGTTTGTGCATTTGTCACTGAGCACTAAAAGAGGGGCTTGCTCCTGGCTTCATAACTCTCAAATATTTTGTTCCTTTCTACCTTTACTTAGTGGTGTATGAGTATGATTTCAACTTCTCACTCTTTACAAGGGGTGCAGTTCTCATTTCCCCACCAACTACCGCCCGTTTTCTCTTATGGACATTCTTTAGGATAGCGTCGTCCCGTTGCATACTTATATGGCGCATTATACTTTTCCCTCGGATTCACCGAGTGAACCCGTGATGTTCTTTGCAACCAACATTCTTGAGGTACACGGCATTCCACGGCTACCACGGAAAATGTTGTATGCTTATAGCTTTGAATTTACATTCACCCTCAAATATTTCACAACTCGGCGCTAGATGCAATTTGTTCCGTTTTGTCGGAGCTGCAACGTTTCAGGCGATGTATGAAAGACGTGGCCACCGTTTTATGTTTATATATATAACTGGACATATACAGCATGTTGATAACCAGCCTCGTGTACTGTTATACGAGAGCTTTTGACGTCGAGAGAGTTGAATAGCAGGCTTGTACGAGGGTTACGTATCACGAGTTTGTTCAAGCGTCTATACCGTTCTAGGAATGTCCTTGTCACGATTCTAACCTGTTCCACCTGTTCTCCACTCTTCTACGGTGTCTCAAAAAACAGACCGACAGAGAATGAGAGAAAGAGAGAAAAAGAGAGAGAGAGGGAGAGAGGGGTAGGAATACTTTTATGGGATCAGCTTAACAAGGGCCTCGAGTGATTTTGCAGCTGGTGCATTGTGTACGTACCTTACATGTGTCACGATGATCGATCATGTCAAGTAAAAGCATACCGATTCCTAGTAGTCCTCTAATTCATATCTACGCAATTCTGTAGATTGATTAAACGTTCATGATCGGATTACATTCCTGGGGATTGATTAATCCTCTTGTTGTAACTTCCGATATGACATCCATCCTGATACGTATGTTTCCAAGCACGTACTCCGGGATTCACTGTTTCTTTTTTTTTTGTTCTACCGAATTATCATTCAAATCAACCTGTAACATGTAAATTTGTGTTTTGTTATTTATAATTAAATTATTCTTGGATATATGAGAAAATGTATCAAATGAAAAATTTGTTAGACTTTTTTTTTTTCACATTTTACCAACTTTAGTAATAATTTGACGACTTGATTCTTTTTCATAATAATTTAAATAATTGGAGAAAGAACGTAAAGAGTTCTACGTTTAGAACAGCGGAGTAAATCTTGTTTTTCGAGTGGATAAGTGTACAGCGTTTGAAACATCTTTTTTTATTCCCCATGGTTCTTTATGGTGATGAAAACTGTGATGAATATAACATAGAGTGTAAATGGGTGACTGACTAAGACTATTTTAAAAAATCAATGGTTAGAGGTTTTGGTTGTTTGAACGAATATTTTCAAAATTACGGTGCCCTTAGATGGTCGATTACTATGATAAATTGTTATATTTTGATTTTACGGGATATGTCGAAGAATTTTTCGATGTTATTAACAAAATTGTATAGCAAAGATGGTTCACTAATGGTTTTGGAAAACGGTTTCACTTTTCATTGCTTTTCACGAGCCGTCTGGGACAATTGTATGAAAGTTGACAATTCGATTAACAGTGCAGGGTACAAAGAAGAAACGAAAGAACCGGAACGAGAGAGGAGAGAGTATTAGGAAAGATATTGACCTCGCACTAGAAAATATAGAGCAACGCACCACGGAGATGGAGCAAAATATAGAGAGATTATAATCCAGGCACGGATTACGACCTAATCCCATCGAACTTCCACCGAGATTGGATCAAGGAAACGTTCAAGCGGGTTATGGGTGAAAGCGCGGAAGTCTTTTACAAAGACCGGACCCCTATCGAAAGCTCTTGTGTGACCGATCTTGCGTGAAGCAAAATCCTTCTCGGTTCTTGGAGGAAATCCGCGAAAATCGTAGTTGGTCTGCCGAGTGGCTAAGAGAGAACTATGTGAGCTTTTGGTTGCCAGTAAACAAGGACGGAACGAGTGCACAACCTCGAAAAACGTTTCCCTATTTTGAGAGAAAAGATCAACGTCGGTGAATTTGTTCATCTTGGCAAACTTCTTTGGTCGGGAAATTCCTTTGGACCCCATGAAAAGGTAATACTCCGTAATCGAATTACTTATGGAATTTTTTTATAATTCTTTCCTTAATCCGAAGGCTGCTAAGGATATGAATTCTAACGAACAATCAATTAAAAAGATGTGAAGAAATAATAAGTTCCTTGTAAATTGACTCACAAGAAACTGTGAATTCTTGTAAATTGATAACTTTTTATTGATATTTTTAGTTAAAAAATCGTTTCACGAATATAATTTATTACAATTCATCATAAAAGTCCTAAAACGGACATTTGCAGAACAAAAAAGATATATTTATATTTGTTTGGACTATGAAAGTTGACTAAAAAATATTATCGAAAACACTGCAATCGTTTTTATTCGCATTTAATTTTCGAATGGATTTCCAGGGGATTTCGAAAGCTTTTTTGAAAGTTGTGACGTTATTTTGAACCAGGAGATTTTACGAGACCTTTTTTTTTACGATTTTTCAAATTTTACAGTTCGCCGAGCCATAAACTTTTTCTTTCAAACAGAAAAAAAGGAATACACTCACAGATCCTGCGTGGCAACGAATAAATATATAGATACCACGTGGTCAGAGGCTTTAAGACTTCCTTGACCACTGCCGCTTCAATTCTCGTGCTTCGTGATATCTCTAAGATTACGAAAGAGATGAAACTTTCATATCAGAACCTTCTGTGCTTTCTGTCCGAGTCTCACGAGATACGCGACTTATTCTTCGTGTGCATTGGTCACCAAAAGGACAAAAGTGTTGAAACGCGAGCTTTCTCGCATTCAGGGGCTCGAATTTAAAAGTCAAACGGTGCACAGCTTTTCTATGAATTTTTTTTTCTTGCTTTCAAATTAAAAGCGTTCAAAGAAAACTTTGCTATGACAGTACATTCCAATGTCATTTGACTCTTTTATCAGTTTCTATTTTGTTCTGTGCGAATATTTCGTATGGATATTTCTGTGGCTTTTTTTTATTGGCTCTGAAATCATAAAAGTAAGAGATCGAAGCTCGCGTTGTAGATTTTTAATTGTTATCGAATTATAAGAAATTGAAAAACCCTGCCCAATCGAATTCTCACAGGTCTGACCAAAAGCAATCCGTCCACAAATGGTGGACGACAAATGCGATAAGAGAAATTTTGTTTTTTTTTTTATCTCATGTATATTTCACGTGGCACTCGAACCTGGATCTTTGAAGACATCGAGAGATAAGAAGCGGCAAAGTGGAAAACGTGAAGAAAAAAATAAATGGAAAAAAAGTGTAGAGAAACAAAAGCATAAAAAGAAGTAAGAGAAAGATCTTCATCTCTCTTTCACTCTCGCTGCAAACTTTTGGTAGCGAGGTTGAAATCACCAGGGATTTTCTACAGCCGTTCAACGTACGCAACACTTTTTCCATCGCGTTCTATGTTTTTCGTTGTTTCGCTGTAGAGCGTGGTATCCAGCTATTTCTTGTAGTTTTCACGCAACACGTTTTTGCTTCTGATATATTCTCTCTCTCGCTCCCTTTTCTTTCTTTTGCCACAAAGGGACGGCAGGGCTGCTGTAACAAAATGTTAAGAACATAAGTTTTGATTTTTTTCATTGTATGTTGAAGGAAGCAGTGGTTATGATATAAATAATAACTAATGTTTATAATATCAAGAATAAAAAGTACATTTTGAGGCAAAGTTATTTTTTTCGATCAAAAAGGATAATGAAATTTTCTATAGAATTCTATTTTCATAGAATATTTAAAGGAATTGAAAAAAAAAAAGTTCTTAAAACTCATGAAAAATTATGGTTGAAAAATATTGGACATTTTTGCAAAGGTGTGTGCGTAAAGTTTTCCATTTTTCGCCAGTGTTTATATATTTTTTGTGAATTTTTCAAAATTTGAATTTTAACTGCACCAAGGGCATAACTAATTTGTTTTCTACACTCAGGACACCAAGCTAAGAAATAGCCACAAATGAAATTGCAAATTACTTAGTTTGCATAAAACTTTTATTCCGCCGTTATATAGTCACGGAAGAATATTCTTGCTGGTCGGTAAAGCTGCCCGGACTACGCTCTCGGAAACTAATGGACTGTGACTACCATCTAAGCTTGATTCATAAACTTTGGATACTCATTATTGGGATTTAAGATGTTAATAACTTGTGTTTACAGCGATGTACAAAACAAATGAAACGAAATGATATTTTTTCAATACCTTCAAAAGTTCATTTTATCTACAGACCGAAAGATCGATTTGGTTGGGGCAACTAAGTTCATTTAGTAATTCAATTATAATTTCATTGAGGAAAACAAGTTGAAATAATGTGACATTTCGAAGGTCAATTGACTGAAAGGTTTATCCAAACATACTGAAAAATAACTCTCCAGGACGACGAAGAAAAAAAAAAGACTTCGTTCATTGCACTGTCTCCGAAGTTCAAGAGAAGAAAACAATGTCGAGTCTATTTTGGTAGATATTGCACAAGCTTCTTGTTTTCGAACGACCTAATCGATCAACCTGTTTTTATTAATGAGGGATCGATCGTTCGGGAACAAGATAAGGAGGTAAAATAAGAGACGCAGTGGGAAAGAGCAGAGGCAGTGAATTCCAGGGTTTATAGATCGTAGGGCAGGTATTCTCATCTTTCATTATTACCCCAGGAGACCCTTTATCACTGTTGCAGGCAAGAATCTCTCTCGCACTTTTTATATGTCCTACAACAGGGTACTTTTTCGTAACGCTATCGCCACTGTCTTTCTCGATGGTCTTTTTATTTCTGGAAGATTTATTCCAAGGACATTTTCATTACGAGCAAACAATAAGATTGTTTATATCTTAGTGTGTGAGTGGCATGTGTATTAAAAAAAAAAGTGTCGTCAAACCTTCACCAAATTTCAAGAGTTTCGTTCGACTGTAACAAAAGTTAGAGCTTAATTCAAACGTTTTTCAAATAACTTTTAGGAATGAATGAATTTGCAATAAAGAGAAAAAGAAAACGGAGAAAATGGGCGATTGAGAGGGTTGTAGGTGGAGCTGAAAATAGCTGTTGAATTTTTAATAAAGTCTCGTTTGTCGGGTCACACAAAATTTGCGATATCTTTCAATAGTCGTGGCGGAGTTGAGAAAGAGAATGAGAAGATCAGAGAAGAGGAAGGAAAAAGAGGAAATGGAGAGCTTTTTGCCGAGTCGAAGTCGAAGGCAAAATTGAAGACGATCTCTATGCTCGAGAATAAACGAAATATACCATATTGTATGCATGTATTTGTGCATTTTGACGCTAGTGTGCACGTGCCTGTTTCGCGTACTGTACGTACGTTTATTTCTGAGCACGCGCTTCTACCAAGACGCTCGTTTCGTTCAAACCGAGAGGGCAATAGGAGATAGCAATATTCTCTACTGCCCCTTCAACATTTGCAACTCTTCGGCGAGTGAGCTCCAAGTAGAAAATAAAGAAAGCGCCCGGATCAGCCAGCCACGTTATTTTGTTATACTTCTCGATATGTTTTGCACTTTTTCTCAACCCAATCTGCTACCGTCGTCGCATCTTATGTAGAATTTGTTTCAATGAAGCTAATATGCCCGTTCGAGCAATATGCAGCGCACTTTTTCTTCACATTGCTATGATTACTTTCATATTTTCTCTAGTTTAATATTCACTATACAACCAAATATATATTGAACCCAAAACCTGCTGCGACAAGGTTAAAAATTAACAGGCAATCTCGAGGAATAATCAGATTTCCAAGAGTTTCCAAGTTGCTTTGAAAACCAACGATTACCAATATTTAAATGACCTTTGATCAAATTAGGGAATTTCGTCATAGAAAAGAGAACCAAAAACAAGTAAAAACGCTGGAGACGGCAGAGAAACTCCAGCATCTGTCTTGTCCAGAAATTAAAAGACATTGAGTGATGTCTGGAAAGTATTAAAAAGCTTGAAAAGTGCGTCACCGGTTCTAAACCCGACCAAAAATGAATAAAAATTGAAAAAATTTACTGTCTATGTTCATCTATGATGTCTGAGTAGTTGGTGTACGGTTGTGGAAGTCTCCAGTGGCCAGTTTGATCCTTTGGATGGTGTAGCCATGTACTTATTGGCTCATCGCATCAGAGCTAATGAGAGAACCTTCCGAAGCTCGTCTGGTGGTTGTACTTGAACGTGTTTTCATCAGGATCCTAGACTCTGGTTGATTAGTTAGGTACCAGCTGATTCGGTGAGATTTTCTTCAGCTCTTCTTCACCTGGAATAAAACGATACAGTTCGGGATAAGTCAACCACAATTGACATGAAAACGAAGTAGAAGTAAAAAAAAGAAACTGCTGCTGTAATATTTTTAAGCTCACACCAGCAAGAATGGATCTGGTTATAAAAAATTAAAATTAAAGCACAGACCAGGTTTTATTAGCTGTTTCGAACTTGCGTTGGAGATCAATGAATAGTGGAATTGAAGCAGACACCGTGGACAACGGTTTAGACTTTTAGGAAATAAAATAAAAATACATAAATAAAATAATTTTCTTCTCAGTTTTCATGCACCCTCTTCGCATGTTACAACTGTCTAAGTATGTATCATTGTACTCGTGAGCCGTAAAAGGGAGAGAATGATGATTATTGGGGTAGCTCTTGCAGAACGGCCCATGTCTATTGCTACAGACTAACCGCAGAAATACGATACGAATTCTCGAGCAGACGTGGTTGAGGTGGAAGGTCTGAATAACGCAAACGTACCATCCTTCACTTCTCGTTCGGTACTTACTTTATTGTTTGCACTTTTACGGACTTTTTTTCCATTATGTAAATAACAAACGGCACATTATGCAAAGTCGTTTTGTGCTATTGCGGAAGATATGCCAGGGATATAAAGCGACCAGCTCCACCAAGATCCGCAACAGGAAGATATTTTTTTATTATGTTTTCTTTCTTTGTTGAAGTACGTATTTTGTTATGCAGATCTGGTTAGAATGTATCATATTGAATTAGTCACAATGTAGATTGGAGGAACGTGGCTGAGGACAAAAAAAAACATTCGTCTAGTTGTCTCTGGACCACGTTTGATCGTTCCAATTGACACAAGTTTTTGCTCATGTTTTTCTAATGATGTGATTGTACAATTGCCCTGTAAAATTTACTTGAATTTTATTCGAATTCACAATCGTGTTTGCCGAGAGTTATTTTATATCCGAAATAATATTTTTAATTCGTTTGGAACTGATCCTTTGTCAAGTCTTATCATGAAACGTTTCGATTACAATTTATTTGTTCCAAAAAAGATTTAGTCCTTTTAGAGGTCGCGATTATTGGCGTGGAGCATTGTGGCTCAGATAGAGGGAATGGAGTTTTTTTTTTTTTTTTTCTACTGTTGAAAGCCTCTGCTTCATACGATGACTAATCCGGTTTCATTATTGTTTTCGTCCTTTCACTCGGTGGTAATCCTTCGAAAGAGGGCGGAAGTTGATAATCCCTAACAAACAAAGCCCAGAGACCGCACTAATGTAAAAAAAAAGCACGAATGTTTTTTCGTCGCCTCGCATAGACTTCGGCGTTATCTCCAACGAGAGGCTCGCATCATCATCGTACTCTCGTTTCTTTGTTTCGTGTCTATAGCTATATCTATATATATTTATCTATTTTCCTTCTCAGTCCTGTTTATCCGTGACTCTCAACAATAAATGTCTCTCGCATTTGTGGCTCGAACAATCACTGTCTTCTAAAACCTTTTTTCTTTTATTTTTTTGTCGTATTATTACAAAAACGACTTACCAAGGGGTTCGTCAGTTTGGGTCGGGAATCCTCCCCTTTTTTCTTCAGTGAATTTCATTGTCTTTTTATTTTAGAAAAGCTTACCACAGGGGGATTGAAACCTGCCCAAGACTCGAAACAACTAAAAATATAATATTTCGTTAAAAATTGTTAAGACACCGAAAAAAATGTCATCCTCAATTTTATGTCTACATTTATTGCATCATTTATTATGGTGCACATGATATTGCAGTGTAGGTAAAAACCAAACTCGTTGTGCGCGTTAAGAACGTGTTATAAATGGCCTTGAAAAAGTGTATCTCGTAATAACCGAAAAATATGCATAAACTGGAATAATGAGCTCACGAGGATGGACCAGTGGAACACGAAAAAGGTTTGCGTTGGAAACGAGCCCGAAATGCGTAAAAATCTCGCTTCTAATGAAACGAAAAAAAAATAAAAAAATGAAAAAACAATTGAAAAAAAATGTGCATGGCAAAAGAATCGGTTGGGGGCTTTTTATAATCCAACAAAGCTAGGGGTTTTTGTAGATTAATGAATATAGGTTACCCTGGTAACTGTGTTCCATGTCCATTGTCTATTCAACATGAGAAATTTAAGCCTGTTTTTGCATTATGCAATCCCGAACCTTTATGCATTTGAAGTTAATATTTCCCATCATCCTGCGTGGCTTAAATATGATTTTTTTGTGTTCAAATAACTGTCGTTTTATCCCTACCTTCCAACTGAATTTCTTTGTACCACAGGCTTCCTACATCCAGTCAAATTGACCCAGGCTACTCTACAGGCTCATAACTCCCAGCAAAATGGGTATTTTTCGAGATTTTTTTTTTCAAAATAATCGTACAAATCCCAACTAAGAAAATGGTAGACGAATAAATGTCAACAAACGTTTAGTTTCCCTGTGGTTAAGGTTTGAAAGAATTCTAGCTCAATTTTCGCCCCAAAAATCGATCTTGACAGGAGGGTCTCATCGACGTCGAAGGTCAATGATGCATTTTCATCGGTCGAAAATTCTATTAAGGATTCTTCAATGATCGGCGGATCAATGTAACGTTAAATTATCCGATCTGGATCAAAAAAGAATTGATGACGAAGTGGATAAGATCAGATGCTGTCAAGCCCCTTTCCCATGTCATAGAAAAATCAAATTTCCGAAAATATCAATCACCGTTTCATCGGTTTAGTGATTTCTAGAAAAAGATATTCACACCGTTGTCCCCTCAAGCCTGCTGTCGTATGCTCTCATGATTCTTAAGAAGTCCAACGCTGTCTATCGTAAACGAGTTATATTGCAGCACGTATTTGCCATATACGTATCGATCGTTAATGCGATTTTCACATCGTGAACCACTCATCCCGCCGGCGTCTGGATCTGTTCGTGCGCAAACTGGTTCTACTTCCGTTTTCTCACCTTCGTCTATGTTCATCCTGCATCAGAGAAACAGAAATAAAAATAATGAAAAAAAAAAATCAAGAGAAATAAAGGTGAAAAAAAGAGTAGGTGGTAGAGAGACGGAGAAATCCAATGACCCGGGTCAGGGGGTCACGTTAGAATGCGCTGTGACAGAACATACCTATACGATGCTGGTCAGTCTTTGAATGTGTAGATGTGCGAAACTAAAAGTGCTTGGGGCCTTGTACGGTTGCAGCTACTGAAAGCGTAAATGGGTGTTCTGTTGCTGCTCGGAGAAAGCAAAAGAGAGAAAAGCATGGAAAAGAGAGAGAAATAAGAGGAAGGGGAATAAACGGGAACCGGACCGTCAAGTAGAGAGAGTTTTGTTCGCGTTTCGTAGCACGTTTTTGCCTCACGTACGTGCGTCGCTTCCGCTTCCAAGCTTCGTGGAGATGAATTCCCTATCTCGTCTCTTGCTTGCAACGTCCTATACCTTGATCTCTCTGTTTCAACGTCCCTTCTTTTCGCTTTACCCCCGATAGTTAAGGCGTCATGTGTTCAAGCTCCCGTTCTTTGGGGGATATTAAATCCTTTTTATAACCAAGCGTTTACTTCCCTTCATCCGTTGCCTGGCTCAGTCCTTCTGATCTCATTGCCCCTACTGCTCATTTCGGCTTAATTTTCACGTCGTTTTTCTTAAGCGGTCTCCTAGCTCGATCCTGAGAAATGTTTCAATCGCCACAAGTAAGTGTGTGAAAATAAACGTGCGGATAAACGACGAACAAAGTATATTTATTAGCGACCTTTCAGCAATAAAAGTAGAAAAAAATACGTCTAACCATTGTAATGACGGTGAAAAAGATAAAAAATTGCTAGAGATTTGTTGCGTCCACTTCTCGTACTAGCACGAACAAAGCGAATTTATATGTGTTTCCAGTTAAAAGTTTAATGTTCTTTCATCTTACATTCTGTAAACGTACAAAATATTTAATGACGTTATCAGTGTAAAATTTGAAAAAAAAAAATCTATATTCTTGTTAACACATTGAAAAATATTGATTGTGAAGTTTGAATTATTTGGGTCGCTACAGTTTTCCTCATGAAAAACGATACAAAAAGTGCGAAAATATCGCACTGATTATCAGATTTTCATCATAAAAAAAAACAAAAATCAAGCAAAAGAGCGATTTTCATGTTTGTCGATAACATTTTTCTAATATTCCAAAAACTTCTCTTCTGGAAACTCCGGTACGTCTCACTACAATACAAATATTGAACTAGAAAAATCAATATAATTCCATTTACGCGTCGCATTACCACGCGCATGACCCATCCAACAATTCCAAGAAAAAGAACCAGTGGATCAAACCACGAATCAATAGTGCGAATCGTTGGCTCGATGGTACAGAATAAAATCGAACTTCATTCGCCATGATTCGTCATTGTCGACTCAACAAACAAAATTATGGTTTCGAGGCTTTCATTAGATTGAAAAATCACTACAGCATTCGGACGATAGAGAAATCACAATTCTGCGTAATTGAAAAAAGAGCTTCAAGTTTTTTTTTCAACTTCCGAAGAATAACAGATCCGATGAGTCCTGGGTCCTGACGGTTTTAACAAAAACGATAAGGACTTAAATATGTCTCGTGAGTACGTAGCGTAGCTGTTTGATACGTTGTGTTCGAGCTTATGGAAGAAAAAGATCGAGAAGAAAATGCAACAAGAAAATAAAATAATAGAGAAAATATTAGAAGCCCACGCTGTGAAAAGGAGCGAAAGCTTTTCGCTCCCAGTCTAGAAAACACGTTTTTCTTTTCAACTCGAACGTGTGTCACAAACCGTGTCGATACGATGCACGAACAACACATCGTGATTAAATCGTGCTTTTGAACCAGCAAAAGAGACAGCACTACGAGAGAGACTTCGTGAGAAAATGTAATTTAACTTTAAACCGCACGAAACTATCACCCGGTAATCGAGCGATGGTTTCGACAGGCTGTCTCCGTAAACACGCTTTTTTTTTAACGCGAAAATCGAAGGAAGATACTTTTGGAGGTTTCTGGTAAAATTGTCAAGAAGTTAACTGGAACGCTTGTTGAAGAAAGTCGGTCATTTTTGTTACTGTCAACGGCTGAACGGGAGACAGTTTTTCTGAGCTTCTGAGGTTCAAAGTTATGGGAATAAAATTTGAAATATCAAAATAAATGACAAAACGAAAGTAAATAAAAAAGAAAAGGATTATTCAAATAGTTCTACAATTCCCAACAAAACGATACGAAGCACAATCTTGAAAAACGATTAGTTTCACTGTGATTGAAATTTTGTAAACAAAAAAAAAGTGTAATTCAATTATCGCGAAAATGAACACTTGGCAGGAGCCAAATTGACCCAGAGTGAGAATTTGGGGTTAAAATGTATGTTAACAAATGTGGAACAAACAGATTGTCGTTCAGCATCAGAATGGGGGTTGGCGTAGAGCACATTTTGGCTAATTTGGTTCTGATGATCCAATTGCCGATCATAGGGATTCTAATGACCAGTTTTTGTTGACGTACTTACTTCGATGCTAATTATTTTCCTAATGATACTAATGGCATTTGAATTACAGAGCCGACAGACTTAGTCAAGACTCGGGATAAATGAGATTTCATTTTTCACACGCGCTACACAATTACCAAATACGTTTTAAAGTTTGGCTTCGAAAGCCACGTTCTAAAACTTGTCTCTTCAATAGCTAGTTTATAGTAACGCGAATAATTGAGATTCCATTATACGCGACAGATACGATCGTAATGCACTTTCCGACAGGATGCTTTTGGACCTTTCAAGAAACAGCGAAGCGAACGGTTCGAAATTTCAAAGCGAATATAACGGAAAAGGGTTTGCGCTAGAAAGTGCAAGACGAAAGCCCTCTACAACGGAGATCCTAGAGATTATCACACAAGCATGTACACGAAACACGAGAATATCGTATTTCACATCCTACACTTCAAGCCAAGTGCATATTTTCGTTACAATATCTATGTCGTAACGAGGAGAGAATATCAAGAATGAGAATTGCCAACTGTAAGCCACTGCTCAGTTTCTACTTCCTCTTCTATAGATATATTTGCGTCTCCAGTATCCTCTTCAAGTCGCAACAACTTCTATAAATTATATGTATGAGATATGAGTTACGTCAGGGAATACTTCAGTTAGTCAATTTCGTGAGATTGTGACAAAAAGATTCGGTAATAAATGGACGTTTCGCTCAGTGTATCTCCTGGTCTCTCTCAGTGGCTTCCACGCAATTTGAAAAAAAATTCTGACCTGTCATTGAGAAAAAAAGTCACTGAGACTGCACATGAATGAAATCTGTGTTTTTTCATTTGGTTCGATTTTATCTTTTTCCCTACTTCGATATAATCGAGGCTCGAATGATTATCGAAGAATGAAATAGAAAGGCGTTGAGTATTTGTTCAGCAAACCGTGACTCTTCTTTTTGTATGCCTGTATGCTTAAAAAAGCGAAGTTTCTGATACACTAGATCGTTGGTGTGCATGAAAATATGAATCTGTTGGGGTTGGCAGTTGCTGTGGCTTTATAGTCAGCACCTTGATCAACAATCCTTGATTTGTATTTTCTGTTAGCGGGAGAGACAAAAAGAGAAAAAAGATTAATTCGAGAGACCAAAATCAGAGCGACGTTTCATATTTGTAAATCAAGGCCATAAAAGAAGAAAAAATACACAACAGGGAAGTCGTTATACAACGATCACACAATTAAGTGTAAGAACATTGTCGACGTGAGAGTGCGATTTGATTTTTAAAGTATGAAACCAACATCGTGTTTCGAGACGAAATACAGGAACATTTTGAATAAAAAGGTTCTCAGAAACAACTGTATTTTCGCATGAATGTGTTTTTCCGAATAAAAATATCAATCAACAGATAAAAAAACGACCCGAGAAGCAGAGCTGCATGAAAAATTCAAAAAAGGGATAAAAAGAGTCGGTTAAATATCACGGAGAGAAATTCTGGAAGCAGATAGCCAGAGAAGGGGGATTGTGAAGCATTTGAAAAGCTTTCTCGGGAACTGTGTGCGGCTGTTCGTTGGTGATAATGATAAGGATTCTGCGTCGGTAGAAATATTTGGTGATGTTCGAGTGCAGGACGATGAAACCGCTTAAGTACTCAAAGTAATTTAGCCTCCCTCGCCCTTTTTCTCTTTCATTACCTGCGGCTAAAATATTCGCAGTTGAATAATGTATAAATGATACTGCGTGGACTCGTACAGCCACCCTATAACTTCATTCCGAGTTTCTAGTCCACATATCGTTGCATATAGTGTTAACCATAAATATATACATGCACATAGAAACACGTACACATATATATGTGATTATGGACAGGATACGCTGCTAGAAAACGAAAGGACAGAAGCTACATCGCTTCACCTGTTAAATTGTGCACGTTATGACCTTTCATTAAGCGTCAGTCCTTGTATAACTATATACAAGGAATTACACCCTCTGTGTCAGTCATTCCGCATGATGGCAGCGTTAGAGTATTATACGTACGCAAACGTATTAGCGAAGGCAACCGAGCCGCAAATTACTTGGCGTAACGAAACCAACACTGCGAACTAAAATAACGAGTTGACGACTATTTTTTTTCTTTTTTTTTTTATTATTTGTTTCGTTTTTTCTTTCACTTTTTTCCATTTTTTCAGCACATGACGACAGCTCGCAATGGATTGAACAAGTTATTTTCAAAAGAGGACGCTTAGGTTCGTAGTTTTTAATGCAAAGGACCGATGGAAATAACGATTACACTCGGTTCGGAAGATTTGAAGCACCATGAAACGAAATCGTTCCCAAAATTGCTACAAATTTTTTTTCTGTGGTGGATTACAAGTCTGTTGACTAAATTGAAATTAAAATTCATTCATTCATTTGCATTACTCCAGTTTTATCGATTTTTCGACATTTCAAAATCAATTTTTCCAACTTTTTTTTTTTTACACCTTTTTCGAGCTTTGTTTCCTACGTAATACACAATGGATCGAAAGTCTATACAGCTTCGATTTCACTGTGGATTATAAGTTTTCATTTTGTGAAAAGTTTGTTGAAATCGATTGAGTGGTTCTCGAGTTATAAACAGTCGAATATACAGACAGAAAGATAGAAAGTTAGTTACTAGTTTGAACATATTTTTGCAGCTCGGTCGTACAGCATGAAAAAATAATGAGCTGGATTTCTAGTCATGGAAAAAAGTCAAGCTTATTACGAGAAGAAAAAAAGGGCTTTACTGTTCATAAAAGTACCGAAGTGAAAACAAAAGGCTCTCAGTTTTTACTGAAACTTTGTAGAGATGAACTCATTATGTTTGGATGAGATGCACAAAAATTTCGTTTCGTTCAAGAGTCTTGTGATACAATTCTTGCGAGTCTCTCTTACTCAACGAATACGCTTGAAAAGATCTCAACTGTCAACAAAAATGTCAACTGTCTGAAACAGAAACTGATAAAAGAAGAAAAAGAAGAGAGTGTCGAGACACGTTTTTCTCTTTATCTTTGTATCACAATATTTGTGAATAAGAGTGTGTGATATACGAGTACGAATTGCAAATTTCGTTGTGCTGATTCTGTGTGCATCGAGCAGAAACGTATATTGGGGCTCGAAGAGAGAATGGGTGCGGTATGGATGACTGGAAGCTGAGAAGATGGGAGGAAGGAGTTGAAAAGCAGTTTAGTGGTTTTAGTACTTCAAAGAGGGCACCTCGTTGTAACATCTGCTCTCGTTGGTGAAAGGAAACTCAAGTGAGAAGAAGTGAGCGAGAGGAAAATCGAGAAAGACAGAATATACGCTACAATTAGTTGCCAAGGTTTGGTCCAGACGTTATATACCAATGGCAAAACAGTTCGTGCAGTAAACTTTGTGGTTTCCAGTGAAACAGCCAGAGAATGTCTTAACGGTTAAATTTCATATTGTAGATGGCTTTAGACATCGACATAGCATAGTCTAAAGTATAAGCGATACATCATGCAAAATGTAAGAGCATTAGTAAAGCAATCAATGAGAATGTGAGCATTGAGAAAATTCCAGTTAAATAACGCCGTAAAGGTATTAACAATACTTTTGCACTGAACTATTCATTTAAAAAAAAAGCAAATGCTCTAAATTTGTACACGTATGGATAGAATTTTAAATAAAAAATTATTTCGTTCAAATTACGAGTTAGAAACCATGTCGACTGTGAAGATGAAAATTCGTGAAGATTTTCTATTAAAAAACAGTAAATTTTTCTCGAAAGTTGAAAACATGAGTAGAGTATTTTTTTGTGTTCAATTGAATGTTAATGTTGTGAAATATGTGAACTAGTTAAAAAGAAATAGTAACGAAAATAGAGTTTAGGGATGAGATTATTTTTGGGCGTTTTTTTTTTTGAGTTTTTATAATTTTTCAAAGTATATTTCTCCGTATATGACAGAATAATGAGGAGAATCGAACCCAACCAACTCTAAAACCGACGTAACTCGAGGAAAAAAAAATGAAAATTCGAGAGGCTGTAGCCTCAGTTAAAGTTTGAACTACAGATTTCAAGAAGGCAATGGGAGTTTGTGTGGAAAAGAACTGAATTTGAGAGACGATGGTCGATCTACCCTCAAAATGTTATTCTTACATCACAAAAAAAAACGATCGATAAGGATGAAACACTTTGTCGATGATGACAGGTTAGTGACATTCTTGGAAATCCTAAAGGTTTTTATAGTTCGCAATACTGTACTTCGACTTTCTTTTGCGCTTGTTTGCACATCTGATATTCCGTATATACAGTACTAGAGATCTCATTGAATCTCGAACGAAGTAACTGTAAATAAAATTCTCAGAACAGAGACAGTCTCGAACAATTGTGGCAAATTGTACGACGTCAGCGATTTCTTGGTAAATAACGAGCACCTTTCTTCGCATATGTTTCTCGTCGATAAGTAGCAAGCAAGTATCTGTGGAACCATAAAGATTGCAGGCAAACAGAAAATAATAATACAAACAGACAAAAATAATGGAATGGAAACAGTTACAGTAGTCTGTCTCTTCAAAAGATAAAAATGGAATTATGGAGAAGGTAGAAAAATACTGCTGTATTTCTCGTATCCCTTACAAAAACAAAAACCGTATGTTGTGCAAGTTTCTAGAGAAGTAGGCCACTGTAAACCGTGTGTTAGATTGCGACCCTCGCCTTGGGGGCTGCCAAAAAGCGGTTTAAAATGGCCTTTTTTTCCGATTCAACATATACCAATTTTTTACGATAGAATTTCCAAGCGAAAGTTCAATATTAAACTCCCAAATTGATGAAAAATATATTCGTAAGTTAGAAAACATGAAATCCGATTTGAACGTACAGGAAGAAAAATAAGATAAAAAGTTACTATGGCATCATAGTTTTTTGCAACAGTATCGTTCCTCCGAGGGTTTGCAGCAAAAAAAAAAAGCCATTTTTCATTCGAATTGTATCGAAAAAAGTGAAAAGAAATTCTTGTCCTAAATTCGAATGAAAAATAGCTACGTTTCAACTTTCATTGTTTTTTTTTTGCTCGATGTAAAAAAATTTCTATGATCAACAATGCATTTGAATCGATTCATTTTTTATTTTTATTTTCCTGAATCAAAGTAATTCAAGTTACGCTCGTTCTCGTTAGAGCAGTTTATACCTGATCGTTACTTGAATGGGCGTGCTAATTATAAAAACTTTGTAACTCACGTTTTATTGTTTCGTTATAACTACGAATTCGAGATCAAATTTGTGATCGATTTCTTCATGAATTCTGTAGTGAAGTCCAATCCAAAGTTCGTAGCGTTGAATCTGTCCTTGTAAATTTCCCAATTTCAAATCCGGTTGGAAACCCGAGATCCTCGAAACTGGATAGTAATTTTCGTCGAAATCAAACTATCTGTAATAATAATCATAATTTATTATAGCGACGGACACGAAATAATTTTTTTCTAATACAAATGAACATTTTCTTAAGACAGATGAACTGTTCGTTAGAAAGTTAAATCTCGTAAAATTGTACGATCGAAGTTTGAATGGGTAGGAGGTGAGAGCAAGGGAGGCAGTTCGTTGAAACTCGATCGACATTTCTAATGCAGAAGTGCATGCATGTATGTACTGGAAGCTTTGTCGAAATGGTCGCTCGAGTTATCTCCTTCTCACCAAAGTCTTCTCTCCTTGCCTCTTCCATTCCCCTACTCACCCTCTTGCCAAATAAGACACCATAATGGCATGGAGAACGTCGATCGAAATCAGGTGCAGCCAATTTGGCCACGACCCAACAGACGTAGCATGTAAATTCAGCTGAGCTGAGGGCATAGAGAGAGAGAGAGAGAGAGAGAGAGAGAGAGAGAGAGAGAGAGAGAGAGAGAGAGAGAGAGAGAGAGAAAGAGAGAGAGGGAGAGGGAGAAAGAGACACGAAGAAAGAGAGGAATACAGAGAGAGAGTATGTTTGTGTGTGAGTGTGAGAAAGCATCGAATTTGAGAACTCTCGGAGCGCTCACTCACACATCGTCAGAAGGTGTTAAACGTATATTCTGTAAATATATATGTACGTGTGTATACAAGTCGACAGCCGGGCGAACACTAGCCGCTGCAGGTGGTCACGACAGAAATTCCAAATGGAGCTGATCTTGTCATTGGTTACGTGCTTCGTTGTTTCGCACTCCGTACTTCGGACCACCGACATTGATTACGTTTTTTCAAATGATAGTTATTCAGCATTCATAATTTGCATGAGCCACGTACATTATTATCGTCTAAATTTCTCATAAATATACAAAGTTATCGTTTGAAAAATACGTCTAATTCGTACCAAGTATGATTTGCCTAAAAACCATAGAATATAAAAGAAGAATTTAGTTTTTGTAAAATATTTATTGCTTTTCTGCCAACGAAACAATTAACGGAGAAAAATTAAATAATAAATGAAAATGAAAAAACCGAGGATTTTGTTAAATTTCGAGCAAATTTCATTAATTATTTTTAACAAGTTTTCTATATTAATGTGGTTGTTATTATAAAATCTCAAGATATTTCCCAAAATTTGCTTTTTTTATGGCAGAAAAATATTTCTTGGCTTTTTATTTCCAAATACCCTCGTTACTGTCATTACTTTAATGAAATTTGCATCGTTGATATGAAATAAAGTTAAACACATAGTTTATACTTATTGGCAACGACCGTTAGTTCAATATTTTTTGAGCCTTTGATTGGAACCCGAAAAAATTAATTTGCCTAGAGCAATATGAACATGATAAGAAATCGTTGAAATGAAAATTACGGAAGAAAATTCTTAGAGTTTGCTAACGCTGCAAATTATCGGCATGCAATGCCATACAAAAATTAGCAGCAAAATGTAAAGTTTTCTGATTCGAGAACGTTACTTGCTAACTCAAGTTCGTTATCTATTGAATTTTTTTTTTTTTATGACAAATATGAACAATAACTTACTGATATTTTCTGAAAATATTCCGACGTATCTCTAAATATTATCGTTCCAGTGAACGTGTCATTGCTTATTGGCTCGTCAGCCATTTGACTGACGTATCAGTCTCCATGAAGTCGAAGATAACACTCGACGAAGTTCGAAGAACAAACTGTTTCCTTCCATCCAGTCGTCGTTGTGAGGATGCCATAAATCAACTGCGGCAGATTTTTTCACCAAAGTCATCTTACCGAGCCTATGGAACCACAATACAAAGAAAACGGTTATCTTTGTATTTCAACGAAGAAAACAGATGCTCCGTGAAAATATTTTCACCTTGAGGTGTCTAAAAAATTATCGAGTCTTTTCAAGAGTTCTTTTATTCTGAAGCTATGAACTCAATATGTAGATAGTATTGAAGTTTGCATCGTACGACAAAAGATTTTATCTATTTTGTGAAAATAACTCGAGTTTACTCGCCAGTTCAGTTTTTAAGTCTCGGGAAAAGATTTTTCAGTAATTGACACCAAACTCTTCGTAAAAGAACAACAAAATCTGTTTAAAAAATTGATGAAAAATAAATCGTTGCATTACCTACGGTACGAACTTCATCCTCATAGGAAGTCGTGGGACTTAACCTCCATTCGTTGATATTTCGACCCCTGAGTTTTCCGTCCCGGGTACATCAAGAATACTTGTTCCTCGGTTAGATTACAACACCAAGATATACTTTTAAAAAAATCATCGTCGAAAACATCGAAAACCTTTGAACTGGCCCGCCATTGCCATGACGATCACAAGGTCGCGCGACTGCGCGGCGCCATTGTGATTCCACGCGGGAACAGTGAAAAGTGAGGTCTGGTTGGTTTGGGGGGGAGGGTGCATCGACATCGTCTCTCATTGCGCAACCGCCAACCAACCTGTTGGTCGAAATTTTGAGTCACTTTACAAATTAAAGTTTCACATTTGACACACTTGACACTTTGTCAAGCATTTTCTGAGCAGTATTCAGAAATCTGATTATACCTCGACTTGTAAACACGCGAGTACAACATCACGGCGAACTCTAGTAAAGTTTCGAAAATTTCGCGCAGTCACTAACGAATTCGAGACAGTGTGACACCGGAAATAGGCGGGAAATCAAGAAATCAACGCCTCTTCCGTTTTCTCGGAGTGTCGAAGTCAAAGCTCGACCCGCCAGACCCTTTTACCGTTCCTCAACCTTCACCGCTGGACCACAGTTAAAAATACGGGAATACGATTGAACGGCGGTTCTCGCGTTCGAGAAGACTCTCCCCCACCAGCAAGCCTCAGCTACAACCTCTCGAAGGTGCTTCTCCAGCTTCTATCGACGACTTTTTTGCGTACTGTTATTTCATGTATCATTTTGCGCATTGATTAAATAATCGTCGATTATCAACTACGACACGGATTTCGCGGCAAGGGAATGATTTTTGGATTACGACGGACGAAAGGAGACACAATTTTGTATTCTTCCAGTGAAAAGTAAGTGATTTTTCGTTTTTTCGTATTCGCGTCTTCGTGAAGTGTCCGCGGCCGTTTATCGTTGTTTGTTTTACTTTACGCCTTCTCGTATCTTTGAGCCCTTTTGGCTACTTTGATGGTTTTTTAATCAGAAATTATGGCCCATTACAAATTATTCGACGCGATGAGTGCCGTGGTGTGGTTACATTTAACCAATTTTCGCCATTTTTCTTTGAAAAATCGAGTTTTTTGGTGTTGTTATTCCCCATTGTCTTTGCGACCGCCATTGTTTTGTGTCGTTCTTTCACATGTGCCAACCGAACGAACGAACGAACGAACGAATGCCATTGAATTTATTGTTTATTGGGAATTTTTGGTTCTTTAATTGATTAATTCGTGGCAATCAGGGCTTGTAATTTTTGTGGTTGGTTAGAGAAAATATGGGTTGATTTATAATGCGAGAAATATATTTTTCGCACGTCGAATAATTCGAGTCCCATTCTTTACCCCCTCCCCTTTTCCATATAACAAATCAAGCGGGCGTTTTCACGGGTATAAAAGCAAGTCGCCTGATTTATCAGGGAAGAATTACACGTTGTTCTTTTTTAATAACGGAATAAAACGTTTAACTCTTCTTTTTCTTTAAATATCAAGCGTATCCGAGAACAACTATATCTACTTTTCAGTTATTGACCCCCCACTCCCGTAACTGATAAATCGCCTGAAAATTATTTGACAAAAATTATAACCTCGGCTTATCAATATATAATATTTTTCAATATTATTTTTTTTTTTTTTTTTTACATCCATTGACATGTCTTTACAACAAAAAGTTGATTCAATGGATACGTTTATTCAGTATATTGAAAATTATTGAAATTAGCCTTAATCTTAGCACCTCTAGGTGTTTGATTGTTTTACCAAGCGTCTTCAATTATTTTAGGTAAAATGATGAGCCGTCAAACCGGTAACGATTCCAACCAGCTTTTTCAAGGAGCGACAACCCCTTATCCAGGGTTGTGCATAAATATATATTCTGGAATCCCTCAACCGTTCCCCTCTCTTCCCCCTCAACCCATCCCCCCTCTTCCTCCACAGCCCACCGTGCCCTCAATGATCTCCACAAACAACAAAAGGGAAAAAGCATTCAAGAAGAAAATGGGACGTCTACTCCAACGTCCTCCACCTCTTGCCTCCCGTTCCAACAACTTTATGCCTCAGTCCCTTTCCTCCGAGCTGCGAGTACAGCCTCCAGTTGCACCCCAAGGCCCGCATCTATTTTCTCCCGCCCCATTTTTTGACCATCGCAATACCGTTCGCCATCCAGGCCCGTCTCTGCGCCCTCGTTGCCAACCATTGTCTCTAACGAACACTCCACGTCCACGTCCACGTCCCTCGCTACCTCCCGTCATGTCACGTCCCACACCCTCAATACCATCCCTTATGTCCCTTCGATGCCCCCGCCCGATGTTCTCCCGTTCCGAAGACCTGATTCCCCCCCTGATGTCCCTTCGAGTCCCTGCTCTCCCGGAAAAAGCAACTCCTTCCACAGGCCAAAGAACCTCCTCCCGTGCTTCCTCTCCCTGCATAATGCCCGAGCGTCAGCGGTCGCGCCTCACGTTTTGCTGGGGCTGCAAGCAAGGTTGTCATAAACCTGCAAAATGTCCGTTCCGCATCGAAGAACGACCTCATTGCTCATTGCCTCGTCGCTCATCGACGTCCTTAAATCCCATGAACCTTGAATGAATCCCCATAAGCTCAATAGCACAGTCCATAACAACTCGGAAGATACGGCGCTCGATTTGTCACCATCGAAGAATTTCCAAATCGCCAGATTTTCATAAGAAGCCAACTAGTCGGACAGTACCATCATTATAAGCAGTGTTAACGAATAGACTGATTATCCTACGATAGCTTTCTGTTTAGACATAAGAACTTGAGTTAAGAATTGAGCAATAGACTTCTATAGTCAGTGTTATTAGTCCCATTTTCCGCTTCCTATTTTCCTTCTTCTCTTACGCAATGTAAAAAGGAGCTTTTGTCAAGCCTGGAGGAGTTGTAACGTTGTACTTTTTTTCCTTATCTGCATCAGAATAAGACACGAGTACATTCTATTTTCTTTTTCCTTTCGGATATTAAGTTTTGCTCTTGGGCCGTCAGCCGAGGAATTTTTTTCATTATCATTCCAACAAACATTAGAATTATTTGTTTTCATGCATAATGCATTTGAATAATTCACTTTTATTATCTATTGAAATGTCGTTATAGCAAAATATAGATCTGTCGTTATTCTTTCCTTCAAAGGATTGAGTCTTGAAATTATTCACCTCCTTTTACCATTTTTAACGAAGGCGGCATTGTCAAACAATGTTTTCAAAAAGTTGCGGAACTTCTTGTCGTTCCTCGATGTATGCGTTGGAAAGAAATGTTTGAAATAAGCGTTATATAATCACTAAATATGGAAATTGAATCAGTTTTTGGAAATCGGAAAACGTTTATTTATGACATTTTTTATTGGACTCATATTTTAGGAAATCATGGGGTGGTCCGCGGGTCTACGATGTGCGGAACACCCGGTACATATGTATCTGTATATATCATGAAGCTTTTAGTTCGAAACACATTCTCCGTTTTCTTCTTGACAACTTTTCGGGTGTGCATTTGCTTTCCTGGCTGATATCTGCGGCAGACAGCTTTGCCTGGGGTTCTCGTCGCATGCTTGGCATAAGCGTCGTCACCTGCTGGTACACGCCTCGTTGATCCTGATGGCGTAATACGTACAGGCAGACAGTGAAGAAGAAAGGAAAAGGGAGAGAGCAAGCAAGAGCACGAGAACAGTACAGTTAGTAAAGCACTGGAGCAGAGAGCGCGAAGTAACCGCACAAGCTCCGCTAGGGTGGCACGATATTTGCTTTGGTTTCTCGTCGTCCTTTCCGTTCGAGCTTTCCCGTAATCACTGTTTGGCCTAAGCCCCCCATGTTTCGATTGTTCTCTGAAACATCCATCATTCGAATGACCAACGATCGATTCTAGGTTGACAATTTTTGAAATACTCCAGACAGATTATTGGAAGAAGCTTGCTCAAAACGGATTTAAAAGAAAACTTAGAACAATCTAATGAACATAAAAACTATAAATTAAGGGGAAATATCAACATCGAAAATGTAAAAATTGAAACGGGCCTCGAGATTCCTCTTTGCTATCCTGATTCATTTGAGCTTGGAAAAGATCAAACCTAGATTTCCACTTTCTAGATTTTCCACTAATGTATCTCAAGTACCAGCAATCGTGAATTCATTCATTCATCCATAAAGATTAGTTGGATTCGTATGTACCCTATCTCGAATAATACGATTTAAAATAATTGCGAATTGTGACAAGGGCTTATAAAGAATTCCAAAATCGTGACCAGCATTGCACATTGGTTAGTTTTCTTTACTTAACAGATAGAGAGAAAACTTCTTGGTATGCACGTTCATTCAAAAAAAGGATTCAATGCTCAATATGATCGTTGTGTATACTGGTTTGAATTGATTTTTTAGAAAAATTGATTCAGACACATGCATATTTCATATGGGCAATCAACAACACCTGGTATCGGAAGATCTCGTTGAGTATTTCGTTTTCGGGATTGAACATTTTTCTCTTGGTAACGTGATAGATCCTGTATGACGGGACATAACATCATAAATCAACAATACATTATTTCTGCAGACTTTTCATGTCTTTCACACCTGTAGCCTAAAGATTATGTCCCTTAGATTGAATAATTAATTTCTGTACACTCGACGATATTTTTTGGTACAAAATGTTCAAGCTTTTCCCGTTCTCATCGAGTTATATGTAAGGACCGGACCGGATAAAAGACAAAGTTCCTTGTCGCAGGTTAAACTAGTTCATCGTAAAATTTCCCGGCCTGCGCTTAAAAACCGCAAGTTCTTTTTGTATTTTTTGTCTGTATGTCGTCGAATTTTTTGTATAGATATAGTACTTAGTAGAAACTGATATTGTTTTCGTTTTTAAATTACAACGAGTCACTAGCGGCCTGAAGAATATTAACGGTCATGAGAGCAAAGTGGTTATTACTCCAGGTACGTGTGAATCTTTTTTTAAGTATAACAAAGGCCCCGATGATAAGATTCTGGAGACATTATAGATATGTGCATACATAACTTCGTGTAAGTTACTCCCAAAAAGAAAAGCCTTTGAAAACAGGGATAGCAAAAGCCTGCTCTCAGATAAGGGACGAAAGAGGTAGAGCGGCAGATGCAGCCACAGCGGTTGGAAAGAAATTTCTCTCTTGCCACTTTCACCACTAACCACAACCGCGAGTACCCCGATCATAGTGTTGCCCCATCGTCCCATCTCTCTTTCTTCCAGTTTCTCCCTGCGGTGATCTCTCACAGGCAAAAAGTGCCATGAACATTTTTTGCATGCGCTTGTGGAAAAGTTCAACTTTTCTAACACTCTTCCACACTGAAACTGCGGATCCAGGCTTTTTCAAGTGATTAAGTGTCGGATTGACGTTAGCTTATTACAAATATGGCAAAATGACACGACTGGGAATTATACATTTACTAGACTGAGGATAAATGATTTTAGAACTTTTAAATATTTTCACTTTTCTAATAATCTTCACATTGTGCAACAGAACGTCAGATAACCCTATCAATTCACTATTTTATTTTCTCGAAATTTTGAACTTACAAATGTCAATCTCATCTCTTGTGGCCAAAAATCTATTAACTGCTCTGTCCCAGTCGCTTGCTGGTTTTTTCTATAACTATGTATAAAAAATATGGCGGCTCTCTCCCAGTCATTTTGCTAAGCCATGCCTCCGTGTTGATTTCCAATGTTTAGTTCGGAACGAATCATAGTTTCAAAGTTTGAGTCGAAGATTATTTTTGCACGACACATAATATGTATATATATTTTTTGTCAAGAACAGTTTTTTCAACGTGTTCATTAATTCGCCGCATATCAAACAAAGCTTTTCCCTGTAATCCCTTGTAATATGTCTGTTTGTATGACTCTAAAAACCTGTAGAATGTCATTTAAAAGTGATATTGAATTTCGCGAAAATGGAAAAAACATTTCGATAATTAAAATATCGTAATTCTAAATAATATTTTTTGTTAATAAAATACTTATTACGCCACTGTATCGTGATGTTGAAAGTTCTTCCATTCGCTTCGTTAAATTAGTACGTTTTTTTCAAACATTTAACCCAACGCGACAGATCGAGAAACAGACTAACGCGAAAGAATGTATATGGAAGTAGAATCCTTATTCGACTGAGAGCTTGAGGAGAGATTGAAGGGAGGTTGAGAGAGGAAGAACACGAAATATAGAGGGAGAAAGGGAGTGAGAGAAAAATGAGACGTGGTGAAATACGTTCTCGGTGTGGGAAATTCTCTTTCGCGTGACTTAACACAAGTGCCCAGAGAAAAGCGTTCACTGAGCACACTTACGAAATAGGTGTGCAGAAGAAGAGTTCACGTCAAATTGTGGAGAAGAAAATAATTGAAGTCAAACAATTAAATTGAACATCCCGAGACTAATTAAGATAAGTGCTGATGAAATCGAACGAGTAACAGGTGAACTGCGAGATATCTGACCATTGGTAACGATTCGGTGAAGAGGGTTCATAGTACTTGGAGGTTTAGATTAATTTCATTTTGAATTTAATTACAAAAATGACCAAACTTGAAGTTTTTACGCGATCAGATGACTATTAATTGAAGCTATTTATTGCAAGTGATTTCCGCGCGTAAGGATCTTAAAAACTAACGCGTACGACAGCAATAAGAAAATTAAGTGGACGCATACCCAGTGATTTAGAACGACGCTCTATTTCTTTAGCATTACTTTAACTCAGAGAGGCCAAGAGGGCTCAGAGAGTTGAATAGAGTTCATCCTCTTTCAGTACAGAGACATGCACGAGCAGTAAATTATGTTAGAGTATGTCCGCGATATTAGCGACAGGAGTATAGCGGCTTTTCCGGGTGTTACCGTATACCAACGTAATTTTCCTCGTAACGATTTTTCGGTTGCTACCACATCTCTTGACGTTTTTTTTGTTGTTTATTTTCCTTTCTCTCTCACTCTCTCTTTTTCTCTCTCTCTTTCCCGACTTCTACCCCAATAAACGACAGATGAGGCTACGCGTATAACATACCTTTGCGATACAAGGAGATTGCGAAAACGTGTTTACTCTGTTCTCCGTCATACCACATCGTCTATTATGGGATTAGTCTTCATAACTTCGCTTAAAGTTGAGTATATCCCGTTTTGCGAACAAGATTATTTCTTTCCACGAGCTTTCTACCTTTGTAACTGCTTTCGTACGACTTTTATCTTCGATAAATCAGTAGAAAAATGGATTTAAAAAAAATAGAAGAAAAAGAAAAGATAGAGCAGTTACAATGTTGATATAAAAATCCGCTGCTCGACAGCAGCTAAATGGATTAACTTTTCAAATCAATTTCCTTTTTTTATTCAAACTGACAACACACGAAACAATCAAGTTACCAACTCATGAACTGTTCACTAATCAATTGAGCAGCTACTTCCCTCCCGTTAGCTTGGAGCTTCAAATAAATTACGCTGTCATGATAATTAATAATAATAATAATAATATTAATAATAATAATAATAATAATAATAATAATTGGAAGCTGCTGTATATTAGAAAAGTTCCATTACGCGGTGTTGAAAGTCTTTCCATTCGATGACATCTGCATTGAATAGTCCAGGTGAATATAAAAAAAAGATGCTCATTATTTTTCCATTCAAACCGTTTGGGCAGACGTTCAAGTTGTAACGTTGAAATCACGAATGAATAATGAAAAGATTGAAAACAGAAAACTGACTTTTTCACCTTCTGTTTTATGCTGAAATAGTATAATAACTGCTAGAAATACACGTGAGAGAGCTACGATTACGTTGGCTTGTTCCTCCGCGTTACTCTATTCGTCTTTATTAGTTTCTTCGTTGCTCATTGTATTATATATGTATAGCCCCTTAAAGTCAAGTCAAGAACTCGTCACAAAGTTTTGACTTATAGAAGATGGGTGAGAGGTGATGGGGCGCGCATCCTCAAACTTACAACTCTAAGGGAACACAGTGTAGCAGTGGTATAGTTATTGTTCTATGTATAGCTTTGGTTGTGCCTCTCGTGTTTCACCCCTTTGCGTGTACAACCTCCAAAGTTTAAATACAACTTCCCCGTTCGAGCATTCCATTCCACAAAACGAGAGACACTGTAATATCCATATAATCCATATAAATACATATATTTTATTTGCATAAATACATAGGGTGTCCCATTCTTATCATATTCAGAACCATTTTCCAAAAATTATTGAAAAAAATGTATTTTTAACTTAAAATTTTAATGGTCGGAGAGGAGGAACTTGTGTTGTTTTCTTTCGTTTTTGTTTTTAATTAGATTTCAATCATTTTGACGGCCAGAAATGACAATTTTTTGCTGCAAATGTTTCGATTCACATAAATTAGTTTTATCTAATCATTATGTTGTGTTCACTATTGAGAACTAATTAGTAGTTGCCTTACGAGTTATTTTTTCAATCAGGAAAATTCGTCGCATTTTTATATCAAGTTTGAGACTTTATAACCGAAACTAAAATGTGGGAATATCGTTCGATAAGAAATGAATGCGAATCGATTCAACGTATACTCCTAAATGTGTATGTATATATAAAATTAGTGAGAACAAGACGAGGAAGAATGAGAAGAAAAAAAATCGTTCCACGTCTTTCCTCCGGGAAAAGTCATTATCGGAGGTTGGCTGGATTCAATTTGATTTGGTAATAAGAACGACAGAGGGCTTGAAATGGCAGACGCGTGGACCTTGTCATCTGAGGTACGGTCCTCGTGCGCCATCCACGACCAGAACCGATTTCCGCCCGTCGATTCTCCACCCTACGGTGCTCCGCCTTGAACCGTTGACGTTGGACAAGGGTGGCTGCCCGATCGATTGACGAAAATTCTCGCGCGTTCTTATAATCGATCGTACAGTATAATCTTCTGCAATCTTTCATTCTGCTGTCGCTCACTCCTCCATTTCCTATTGTCTGACTATTCTGTGTGCGATGTTTTCCCCTCTAGACCTTTTTCACGTTTTTTTTTCCTTTATCACAACCTGCTGAAGACGATCATAAAGATTTACTGCTAGAAATATCGTTGATATTAAAATCATCGAAAAATATATATGGGCGTGCGTGACTCTCTCCTAAGATTCTATACCATCAGCCACCACTTCTGTTTGAAAGGAAAGAGACATTTTCTGTCATGGGCAGCACCATGAAAAATGTTCACCGTGTAAAAAAGTGATTCTAAAAAAGCCTTTCAAAAAAAATTTATAAAATGATAACTCGTATACAAATAAGTCCACACGTTTTCCAAAACTCCAAATATGGGACAATATGGGAGTCTAAGGAATCCAAACAAGTGGATGAAAAACATGGAGCCATAGCATCCCCGCAGAGGAGAGAAAAAAATGCTGAGCCTTCTCTGTGGGCTTTTGATAGTCGAAAAGAAATAAAAACCTTCCTCATAAAAAAATATTAGGTAAAGATTTTTACTCACAATTTCTATAACTTCACACTTTTTTGTTCCATAAAATCATACAAAGTTGAATCCATTAAATTCTTGAAAGATCGACATCCCCTTTCTTGTACATAAAAAGTAAAATGAGTCTTACAATCAAATGTTCAAGAATTTTATTTTAATGTAAAGTATAATTCAAGTGAATTCTAAAAGTAGAATGTGCCAAATTCGTATGTTGAAAATTGTTATGCAATGTCGAATACTACTGGTTGTTCTATAGAGCGGAAATAAACAATAGATCGATATGAATTGCCCGAAACCGGATACGCCTGTCAAGGTTCTTTTGACCCAACTGAATTCAATCAAGTGTAAGCCGTTTCTTCCACCATCAGTGGTGCACCTCGTATCGTGACGCCTATATGGATTGTTTTTATTGCCGTTTCTGAGTAGCCTCACCCCCGATACTGACCGCGCGTTAACACATTTTTTTTTTTTTTTTTTTTTTTTTTCAATTTCCGGGGTTCGTCCCCTGCTACGGTTAATTTTTTGCTGCCCTCAATCCTCAATGAAAACGACGCAAATTGTAAGAAGGAGGGAGCCCAAGGACGATTAAATCGCCTGGATTGACGATGGTTTGTGACTTTCATTTTCGTCGTTCAGTTTTTTCGCCTGATGTCGTCGTCAGACTCGTCGAAGGGAAGAACCATTTGTAGAGAACCAATGGCACTTTTGCAGAAGGGCGTTCGACCCACATCACACTCTACTTTTGTTTATGAAGAACAGTTTTTTTTACTTATATTCATTTATTATTTTTATTTTATGATACACCATCACCCATCAACATTTAGATTAAAATACTTTAGTTATTGAACACGGAGAGAAAATGTATTATGAAAAATTACTATGGTACCATATGGTAGCGTATCATCGCATTTTTAAATTTCACGAATGCACAAAAACTGCAAATATTACAATGTATATCCCATACCAATGTTTTATAAAGCATTTTAAACACTTTTCTTTCAGTAAAATCCATTATTTAGAATATTTGATTTCGTATGAACGAAAAATCCTTATGCTTTCGCGTAAAACCACTAAAACGTGACAAGATAGTACTCGGTTCCGTTAATACCATTGCATACTTTTATGACATTTTCTTTCTCTGGAGAATATAATCAGATGATGAAGAAAATGTGGAAACACGTCCGTAACTGCGATCTAAGAAAAGCATATTTTTATGAGCAATGCAATCGTTAATTTTTGTTATTTAACATGATGAATAAATTCTGGAGTTAAATCCTTGACGGAGCATCAGGGAGGATCAAGCTTTTTTTCGTTTTCTTGCTCGATGACAGTAGAATTTTCAGAAAAATGTTGAAAGTTGTGCGGTAGTTCTGACGGATGTTAGTAATAATAACACGAAACTGGGAATAGAATAGGGGAATCTCTGTCTCGGGAAACAAAGCTGCATGATGTATACCATGGTTTACGTTCAATAAAAGAAAAAAGGAATGAAATCAACAGAGAGTAAAAAAAATTGAGGCATAACAGAGTCGTGAAGGGAGAGACGAAGAGAGGCAGGGGGGAGACCGGAAAGAATGTTGGAGTGCACGAAGGGAAGCAAGAGGGATATTACGAAGATGAATCCAGAGTGAGCAGGACATTGTGTATAGTAGAAGGACGCGAGAAGAGTGAGAATCCGCGCAAGCTGACTGCACCAGCACGCGCCCGAAGCCCCGTAGAGTGCTGTAGAGTTGCCCGGAAGTGGAAAGAGTAGAGTGTGCACGCGAGAGATTGCTCGACTGCCTGGTTGACTTTCTGTTTCCTCGTTGGCCCTACTCTACCTAGCTCTACAGCTGACTCACTTGCTGTTTATAATAATTTGGAGTAAACGGGCTGGAAGTGCTTACGAATAGGAGATGCTGTGTATAGTATATATACCATTCTATCGGAGTAAAAGCCCACTCTGTAGCCTCTTTCCAAGCTCTTTTATACGAAAGTCGAGTTTCACTGCCATCCTCAAGACCGCATGCACATAGTGTAAATAAATACATATGGGGTCCCCTATTGCAAGATGACCAGCAGCCAGAAATGAATCTTATTCGTTGGATTCGCTTGATATCATTTTTTGAATTATTTATCAACTCATTTGTTCAATCGTTGCCTATTCAATATTTGATACGAACATGCTCGATGTTTGGGTTTGTTTGGGAATATAGAGGATGAATATTTTATAAACACGAGAAAAAGACACTCGGATAAGAAATTCTTTATTGCAAAGAACCCTGTACATCGAGAATTATTATTATTATTATTATTATGTTATTGTAATGAAGAAACCTACAACGTTCGGATGCGAAATCGTGATAAGGTTAATTTAGTCGATTTACGTTGGAATACCCTGTACATAAATATATATTTAAGCTGGAAGTGTTTGCGGGCGCCGTTTTAGCGAAGGGCTGATTTTATGTATCTCTGCCTTATGGCTCGCGAAAGAGACGACCTGCTGCGAGTCTGTGTATAGCCAGACAACTCTTATCTACGCGAGTGACCCAAAACCTTTTCGATTATTTTCATTTATGCTCGAGTGGTACATATTTTTATACTTATATGCTATGCTATGGGCTGAGGGATGATCGTTGCATTTTTTCCTCCATTTGAAATCCGAATCTACAAAAATAATAAATATGTTTACAAAGTTAGTAATAAAAATAATTATATTATATCGCAATAATCTCAATCTGCTAGAGTGGCGATTCATTGAGAACATTTAAAAAAATGTGTATTTCGTGACATGGATTTGAGCTATTGGTGCAAAGATAGAATTGTTTTACGTTCGAATATATAAGCAAAATATTCAACAATATTTCTTTGATTAAAGAACATAGAGAGAGTTTTTAAACTGGTGTTTTGAGGATGAAAAACCTATCGATCTCAATTGTTCGTTTCATCCGATTTTAACAGCATTTGATGATCCAACTTACAAAAACCTACCGTCTAACAAAAATTTGTTTTATAATTACTGGCCTGTACGACATAAAGATTATTGTGAATCATGAGAACGCAGTGGGATATTTATATCTAAGTTTCTATATTTGGCAGCGATTTTACGAATTCAAACATTCGTGGAAATACTCTTTTGTGAATAGTAGATGAAGCAGGGATTAAAATTTTTCCCTTGTCGGTCGTGTAACAAGAAAAACTCGTGAACTAGAAAATGGGGAGTACACAGACCTGATGCACACAATACTGAATTTCGTGCATTCCCAGTAAAAAAAAAAAAAAAAAAAAAAAAACGCTGGATGCAACGAGATAGAGAGAGAAAAAGAAAAATGACTGAAGCTCTACCGAAGCTAAACCGTGGTGGCGTGTACGCCAGAAGAGTCTATCCCGCACTACGTTTGAGTTTTCACTAAATGCTTCCCTAACGAATCTCCTCATTCTACCGAATATCTTTCTCTGTCGCACTCTCTATCTGTTGCCTGTCTGCTTGATATGTGCGCCATTGTACCACCAGTATGTGTTTGCGAAAAACATGGTTGTTTTATTCTCATTTTGTGGGCTGAATCGCTCTCTGACGAACAATTACCGCTTGAGACGAGCGTCCTATACACGAATATTATCCAGAATGCTTCCATCCACCTGATCTATAGTCCAAAAGACCATTCATACGAAAATGCATGCAAAAAGTAGTGATAAATGGTGTAGACGCTTCACATAAATCTTTCCTTCGACAATACATGCACCATTTTTTGTTTTGTAATTGATTGTCTTTCACTGCCTTTGATATTTCCGCCATAACAAGATTTACCATGCAACCAAACACAAATGCAGAAATAGACGTTGGTACTGCAATTGATAAGAAATAGAAGCAGAGAGCTTGGTAGTAAATTAGAGTTTTCAACATTCACTGGACATTTTTCTAACTTATAGCCATGGAACTTGATTTTCCGTAGGCAAACGTCAGTTGAATTCAATTTTAGATAATCAACACCACTTTTGCATTCTCAATGAACATCGCTTGCAATTCAAGCTTTCAACCACCAAGATATTTTTGTGTGCCTTCGCTGTAGAGGATTGGAGGGTGTGATGGAACTTTTGGTGGTACTCTTGCCTGTAAACATCCCTTCACTCCTGGTGTTCCCGACGTGGACCATGCAGGCACCGCAAAGATCTGCCGCAGCTCGGTCTCGAGGCATACCAATTTGGTCGCACTGGGCTCCACGTGCGAACTTCTCGGCTATCTGTCTTCATTCGCTTTCCATGTGGCACGTAGGGTGGAGGTCTCTCATTATCACCCAGCCATATATCCATTCTGATTAGTCTGCAGAGGTCCAGCTACGAACGTATATATACGTATGTTCCTGTCCCAACCTCCTTGCTCCTTACTGTACAGATGGCAGATTCAGTCCAAATTAGAATTAACCGATAAATTTAATCTACCATGATTGCTCAAGATCTAAGACGTATACGGTTGCATGTTTACGGCCATTTTCGTTGAAACCTACTCAAAATTATTCGATGTAGCAAATCTATCCTCATCTGTAATTGCCCGCAACGAATGAATCTCTATTAAATAAACTAAAATGTGAAATCATATGTTAGAAAACCTCAAGGTTCGACCGAAAAATATTATACAATTGTTTAATGTTTAGAACCTTGTTGAGATTCTTAGCGTAAGCTCAAGTAAAAAACGATTTTCATTTCTATTAATCGAAATGATCGAATTAATCAGAACAGTGTGAGTTATAATGAGTTAGGAATGGGCGTGTGCATTGGAAATAATGATAAACGGTTGAACATCTCTCGTTATAACGAGGAAGCACGTAATGTACTTGTACGTTGCTTGAAATATAGTTAACGAGGTTGGAGTACATTTCTGATGCCAACCAATAAATGGTAAGCAGGGCGAGCTTCTTAACTTCGCTTTCACGAGGTGGTTTCAACAGTAGCAAAGCCAGAAAAGGGTCCAAGCTAGAGCAGCAACGATATAGAAGGGTAAGGACCGGCGGGGTATATTTCTCAAGAAAGTTCTAACAATATCCTTGCTGGCAACCGACGGAGTAGAACTTGAAGTAGAATTGGAAAGGTGGGCCTGCATTCCCTTGGCAGAAAGAGAACGCTGTGAGAAGAGCAGCACAGGAAAGAGAGAGAGGGAGAGTGTGTATGAATCTCTCGTTGAATCACTCGCTGTTGGATGGCGATGGTGGATCGTGGAAAGAGCTGAGTTCTCTCCTCAGTACGAGTTCGAACTACACAACTTTGCCAGCACTCTCCAGCCGCGCTGTCTTCTTTGCGCGTTCTCCAAAGCCCGGAGGCGCTTAAAGTTCGATTCAAGGCGTCCTCTATCCTAGTGCTGTGAACGGACACTCTCTCTCTCTCTCTTTCTCTCTCTCTCTCTCTCTCTCTCTCTCTCTCTCTCTCTCTCTCTCTCTCTCTCTCTCTCTCTCTTCTCTCTCTCTCTCTCTCTCTCTCTCTCTCTCTCTCTCTCTCTCTCTCTCTCTCTCTCTCTCTCTCTCTTCATATAGATGGTTGTGTTGGCAAAGTGAGCAATAAGAGAAGAGAAACTAGCTTTTGTCAAATACACGTTTCTCCGTCTGTTTCTTACGTTCACTATGATAAATTATATAAGAAAATCATTTCGAGCACCAGATAATATTAAAGTTTAATATCATCGTGCCGTGGTCAATTCCTATGAACTACTTTCGCGGATGTGTAATCAAATGGTCTTCACGTGCGGTCAACGTTTCGAAGAAATTTCTTGTTGGCAAGTTCCTTCAACATCCATCATAATGTCTGTTTTTTCTCATCAATCGTATTTCTTACGGAAACAGTAGAAACGGAAAAATCAACAATTGAGATGGATACGGAGCAGCTCAGCTTCAACCTTTATTAAATTCGTACGTTCCGGTATAATGCTTTTTACAGTTAAGAATCGCGTCTAATGTCGTTTCATTATATGGAAGAAGGCGCATGCCGAATAGCAGTTGAGAGATTAAACCCGGTCAACAGTATGGCCATTATCTCTTTTTCAATCCCCAAGACACGCGCGTACGCAGACCCCGAAGCTTACAAATACGCGCGGATCTACCTACATATAGGTCCACTTATACACTAACTTTGGTTTACAAACCATGAGGATTTTCGAACGAGGCATTCTGTCTATATCGAGGTCGTTAATGTGCAGACACACATTCCTAGAAAATTCTTCATGGCGATCCAATTCAATTTTTCAAAGGTTGAAAAAGTAGATTTTCACGAGCATCTAGACAACCCTTTGTCTTCTTATATATGGACTTTGAATCAGTATACGAGCCAGAAGGATAAAAAAAAACTCAGTAGAAAGTACGAAAACCTATTTCACATGCAAAGGGTTCATCGAAGCACTCTAATTATTCCTTCTTCGTCACACAAACTAAGGAAACATCGAACAAACGTTACGTTTATGTGAAAACCTTGTCACTTATATATTGTAATGAAAATGAGCCAATGCGAAAGCTTTGCTTCATATATAGAAATGAAGTCGAGCTGCTATGATACTCAAAAGCTACGCAACGATAAACAACACTATTGTCACTCTGCAGGAAACAGCACTTTTATTTGCATTCATGTTGCTTCGGAACTTTAGTTTAAACATTTTGCGATGTCATCATGCTATCGATTTATTTAATTTTTTGGATTTTATTTCCGTTGAAATTTATAGCAATTTTGAATATTCATCGCGTAAGCATCTTCATTTACACTGTCCCATGGATAGATGGAGCTGCAAACGTTCAAATGTACGATCAAACCATGCTTCATCAGAATTCGCGATACAGAAATGCATGATGTACGCGTAAATTTACTGCAGTGTTGATAATAATGATTATTCGCGTCATTATTGTCGATCAAGATGATATTGCCGTAACGATGACTGCCCGCCGAACCAAACAGTGGTTAGCCAATCGATCAGCGAATTAGTCAGTGATGGGTATCAGTGAATCCTGGTTCTAGAGCCGTTTGTTTGCCATAATTGCCTGTAATTGCACGTTGTGCGGTACTCCGAAGTGGCGAACCACCGATGCTCAATCTACATTCCCTCCCCGTCGACGCATTCATGTTCGCATGAGGCATTTCACGTTAAAGTTTTATCCTGGAAGCTTCACCTTTTTTCATCAAGCCGAATTGTTTACATGTCATTGATCCCGATCCAAAATGGAAAAAGTTCGTGATAAATAATACAGAGCGGAACTGCGGAAAAATTGGATGATACAAGCGTTCTGCCTTTGAGTTTGTTAGCACCATCAGAAACTCAGAAAAACCGCCTGCTGTTCAGCTATTGATGAGCAAGCTGGTGCATGGCTAAGCAGTTACCCAACCAAGTATTGACCTGGTGCAAGGCTGGTTAATTCTCGTGATTGTGAAGCCACACACTGAGCATCGCTGTCAGTATTCATTGATTTATTAATAACTCTGTGAATGAAATAGATCGCGAAATTTTTCATTTTATTTCACAAAGAACTCTGAGGTGGCTGTTCCTGAGCGATCACCACCTGTGACCCTATAAACAGGAGTCGTGAATTTTGTTTGCAGAAACTGTGAGTTTCATTTTCGCATTTGGTATCTACGTGGAATACAATATATCATTGTTTAATGATGTAGAATTTTTATCCATAAAATATACCGCGTGTGATATCAGGCAGGCTGGAAGGGTCTTAACTCAACGTCTTCTGAGAATGCCAAAAGCCATAACAAGGGAAGATGAAGCCGTTGGATATCGCGCAACTCAAAACATCGTGCACTGAAGCTATTAAGAGCCTTTCTTGATCGTTTTCATCCTCTCTTCTCTCTGTCTCTGGCTCCTGTATCACTCTGCGAAATGGATACGTACTTGGGCTGCGTTTTAGTACCCTCGCGGGAATACTGCTATCCGGAAAATGCATGGCACGCGCTCGCAATGCATTCACTACTCTCGTCGAACATACCCGTCGCTCGGCATACCAGGTGTCCTAGAAATGATTCTTGATTTGTGAACCCTGATTTGGATGAATTTCAGAGTTGAACAACAGTTGAACATTAATCAGCACGAAAAGTTCTTGCTAAGTTTTTAATTTGCCAACACCAATCACTAACAATGAGAAACTTATCAGAAGCTCAGATTCGTCTTTAAACCTTGAAGAAGGGCATAATAGAACTATTCCAAATTTGAGCTGTTTTTTGTAGAACCTCAGATACGGCTCACCCTGTATGAACATGAAAGAAGAGAAGGTGACGTAAAGTAAGATCAAGAAAAGCGTAGAAATAAGAAGGAGGAAGAGGCCAATGTGAATAGGGTGGGTTAACAATTTGTACCGCTGTTCCATCATCTTTCTCTGAACGCCCTCACAGACTCTCATGATAGCCGAGCGTAAAAGTGAAAATAACAGTTGGGGCCTGGAGAAGATAAACTGGTTCACGAGGAAACGAGCTTTAGAACGTTCTACAGCACCAACATCGCCACTTTTACCCAATACAGCGCTGTCGCTTTCTCCTTTTCCTCGCCAGCTCTTCTCATATAACTTGGCGAAATCGCTTCAAAATTGTGTGCCTTGCCTGGTATTCTATCTTCACGTTTGCACCCTTTGGAATAGTTCAAACAGTCGGCAAACGATCCCACTCCCTTACGGTGCACAGCTCCAGTGTTGCCTTTGAAAATCGAAGTCGTCGAGTTTGTGATTCCTCGTTTATGACCGCCTGCAACATTATTCCAACCCTAAGCATCTTGGCTATACATAGATACCCTTTGTGCGTGTTACTTCCACGGTTTCAGATTACAAATGATTAAGGATAGAGAAGTGATAATGTTAATGAGGTTTTTATTGGATGAGAGCTTGTGCTTGAAAACTGGTTCTTTGCATTGATGTTTTATCCCTGACTTACTTTGATGACTAGATCCAAAAATATGGTTGCAAGTGAAATGGAAATTTTATGGAACCTTCTATAGGATCATCACAGTGTTAACCTGTAAATCACACAAATTTGAAAGTGCATCAAGGTTTGATGTAATGTGTACTTGTAAGAACATATACACAACGGTTCCTAGTAGCATTTTGCTCATAACGGTCGAGAACTGCCAACAGGATGAAACGAGCAACGTTGAACGTCAAGACGTGAGTGCAAACGAGCACGTGACTAGATCGTTCAACCGATTGCTGACACGTATAGATATAAACTAGAAGCTGGATTGCGCACGGAAAAGGTACATGCCCTATAGAATTACTTGTGACTTGGTGGATGTAGTACTGCGGGAAGGAGCATTCCTATCTCTTTCTTCGTTGTGCACATGCAGCGCAGATACAAGACTGTGGCTTTGTGAAGAAGAAGCACGCGTCCGTCACCAACTTTGGCCAATACTTCGTGTGATAGCGTTTCTCTGCACAGCAGTCAGGGACCGTGTAACATGGAGGGTGAGGAGAAGATCCGGACTACTGTAGAATTCATTACTATGATGCCAGCTGCGTTACCAACAGTTGAGAATGGGAGAGAAAGAGCTGGAGAATTTCATTCGATGTAGATGTTCAGTTATTGTTGACACACAGTATTGAAAAATATACAAAATGTTCGCTAGATACGTAGGGTACAGCATTATAAAACAAAAATTCTCAAAATTCATAGGAAACTCCTTCCTTGACATTCAATTACTTTCTATTACTTGTTTACTTCTATTACTTGTTATTTCATTTTCGAGGCAGTCTGGAGACCCTCATCTGAGTAAACTCTCCATTTTTTTCATTATTATTTATTGAACTCTTCACTTTAATTCTCAGTTATTTATGGGAGGTGTCTATTTTGACCTTGTATGTCCCGCCCTATTACATACGCTATGAAATAACAGACAATTAAAATGCGAAATTGTATACCTTTGAAAACACGTATGTTTTTCGCTCTATTACCCTGAAGAAACACCGGAAGTTATCAACTCATGCGATTAATCCTGAAGCATTTCACTGCGTCACTTATCTCGGTGCACACATAAAGAACGTCGTTTGGGCCATTGTGAGAGGTACTCCCAGCTTGTCAGTAAGTTCTGAAGTTTATGTTAAAGCTGGAAACAATGCGTTATAAGAAAAAAGAGACTTTCGCCTTGACATCGTTTATTAAAAGTTGCTCTCCTGGAGCTTTTCATGTTGTTGTTAAAAGTTCGTTCGATAAATAAGTAACTTAAGGGTCGTGGAATGAATACGACAAAGTTTTGGAATGAATAGATCGTCGATGAAACCAGGCTGGTGATATACGTTTCCAGGCTGATATGCTACGTGGGAAAATACTTCGTTGGTTCTTGTTCTTGCTCTAGTACTCCGGTAATTCATAGGACAACGACCATTAGCTTGTGTCTCGTGAAAACGGCACTAGAAAGAGCAAGAGTATCAGGGAAAGCGGAGGAATTCGCTTCGGAGGTTCAGAAAGACCATCAAACAGAGAATGAAAGAGGAGAGGACAGTATAGTTACAGGCTAAGAGTACAGGGACAGAGTAAGAGAATACATGAGAGGAATTCGAGGTATGGGACCGACGACAAGGATAACGAGGATGGGGCAGGAAGCTAGGTCGGTGAGGCGACAGGATCGACCGGAAAAGCTTGAAAGCCCTCGAACAAATGGCTCACCATAAACAAGCGGCTCGTGACCCATCTTCGTCCCAATCTCCGCGAAAGGACATCTTCCTGCTCGACATAACTGAGAGAAATAAGTGGATATCATTTTTCCTTTGGTGGTTAAGCGATCTCTATCTCTCACTCGGTGTACATAAAACAAATGCTCTCCACCGAGAATGCTTGCAACGCGGTCAAGCAATTACAACAACAACAAAAAAGTCGATTTATCTAAAAGCTAACGACACAGAGTACAGCATCAACATTCAAAAGAAAATAAGCCATGATTTTACTTGTTAAATTCTCTTCAAGCTTCTAAACAGCTTTACAAAATGAGCTGTTCCACCGTTTGCTCGATGCTTTTAGAGTAAGTTTTTAGATAGAGGAAAATCACGTAAAATTCCTGCTAATAAATTGAGACCCAATTTTATTCATATGAATGCGGAAGAAAGAACGAACAACAAAAGTTCATGTGAAGTTTAATGGCAGATGAGTAAGATCTTCGATACTAACTCTGTTCTTAATGCTCATCTTTAGATTTATCACTAAATAAACTGGTAAGATTATCATCTTAAAGCTGAGATTATCAAAGTAAAAAAAGTTCGAACACGCAGTCAGAAGCTCAATCACCATTAATTACATTTTAAACGTCTCGTTTGATTGTTTTAAGAGATTGTTCGACTGGTGAAAAAGTTACCTGATCACTCAATGCAATGAGTCGTTAGATTCGATGAGACTTTTTCTCCTTCTCATGAAAAGAAGAGAAAAGAAAAACGTCGAGGGTTGTACTAACTACTCGACGAACCTTTATATTACGGAGCTAAGCTCGTGTCCACTTTCACTATCCAAGCGATACTCTGCTGTACACTCTATTCCGCACGAGTTGAGTGTCTCCTCTTGAACAAATGGGACGCCGTAAACAAAGCTTGTATTACGATGTTCTATAGCGATAGGAGAGGTTAGATACCCGTAAGCAGGGAAGCCACTACAGAGGGGTTGTTGTTGCGGATGTGTTACGGTCGTTTGGTGGATGACCCTCGACGTGCCGTTCACCCAAGTCTAACCCCAATAGCAATCCACACAAGTCGATTAGCCGTGGTGTCGCGTTGTCAGTAGCCAATCGACGAATCAAAGGTATCATAAAACTGTGAACTTGTCCGAATGAGTACAATCGAAACGACTATGAAACGTAACAAATCCTCGAAAAATGTTTAGCCAAAAACCTAAAACTTGAGTTTTTCTCAGGATCAATGAACTCGAATTTAAAAAAAACCGGTAATTGAATATTTTTTAGAGGATGACAATGTCTTCTAGATTTTGCCGACTCGTGTTAAACTGAAAAAAAAAAAAAAAAACAATTTCAACGCTAATCTCATCACGACTCCTAGAGCACATGTCACCTTTGCAGATAACCCGCCACGTCGAGTATTCACTGTGCACCGAGATCAATTGAATTACTCGAGGAATACGCTTTCTCCTTTCGATTTTTTTTTTGCTGCTCCATCTAATTTAACCAATCAATCAATTTGGTACTAGATTACCTAATGCAGTGATGCTGGTGGAGGTAATGTTTTTCAATGTAGAAAATCACAAGGAGCAGAATAACTTAGTAACAATGATTAATTGTTTCGGGTCCTCTCACCCAAATCTCAATTTTCTTGATCGAATTTAAAATGAAATACCACTTACTCGACAGTCTTCGTAGTGCTTACTCAATATTTTTTCTATGCGCAATAAAAACAATTACCGTAATGCGTAGTAATGTAAAAATCATGAAGTAAATTAAATAATATCAAGCACTTTGTAATCAAGTTTAATAGAGCACTTTTTCTTTCTTTTTTACATCAAAATAAACGTATCTAATAATCTATAACTGAAATTTTCGTTTCCATCTTCAAATTCATAGCGTAACACTTGCTGAACCATAAATGATAAAAGCGGAGTGCATTTGATAAGCGAGCAGGATTTTTTTTTTTTATCATTGCATCGAGTGTTGTATAGAGAGTTCAAATAGTGTATTGGCTACTGGTATTCGTCAATAGTTGACCGAAAGTTAAAGTAGCTAACGTGTACCTGTGCGGTTTGTATTTGCGAGAAATTGGTGAAAAGCTCACTCTGGCTTTTGGCTCTTCCTACCTGTTTTTCCTGAGCGTTTTTCTCTTTTTGCTCGGAAGGATTGGAACACGAGAAGTATATTAAAGTAGTGCAACAAACTGCTACCAGACGAATCAAAGAGTTTAAAACAAACAGCAAAAGGGAAGGCAGAAAAAAGGAGCGTGAAAGATAGAGAATACGTAAAAGTGCTCGTGCCAGTGATGATCGTTTTGTGGTCACAGTAGATAATAGCCATGCATAAATAGAATTATGCTGGTAAAACTTATTCAAGAGAAATGAGACATAGACCATGTCATATGGTTGCCTTTTTAGGTTCCAATGATGTCGAGTTGTTCCAAACTTTCGTTTAAAATCAATAATTATACAAAAGTTCAGCAGTTTCTGATGATAAAAATGGTATAATCGATCGACTATTTATATTCAAAACGTTTCTAACGAAAACTGGGCAAACATCGATTCAATGTTGCACCATAGAAGCACATTTTTCCCTCGTTTCCACTCTATTTTCTGTATCTTGAATCTTCGATCAAGCAATTCTCTCGCGCCCACATACCTCTCTCTCTATAAAGCTTTGCCCTTATATATATACAATTGTACCCTTTCTGCAGAACGTTTCGAACGTCTGCACTGGCCCTGTAGCCCTACCAGCACGCGCTCACACTCATTAGGGTGTATACGAACGTGACATGCTTTCAAAGGGATAGAACGAGAGGGTCCATGCTTTGCTCTCGGTCACGATCGCAACCCGCTAGAATGTGTACTGTCTATCTTTATACATTACATATGTAGGTGTTGAGTAACGAAAAAGACAAAAAAATAGAGTAGGCAGCAGTAAAAAGAGAGAACGGGACGAGGTTCGTCTATGGATCGATTCGAACGCCAACCGATCTACTGTCTTTCTCCCTTTATATGTCTATCCATCTTTCTTTCCCTCTATCGCCACCTGAAACGTACGCTCGCGAATACCAAGCTGCTCCCTTATTTTATCCTCCATATGCGTGCCTGTAGAGTCTCTGTGAAATGAAGCACCAACTGAATCGCGGGGAATTCGCACATACATGGGCAATTCGATATCCAGGAAACCGCTTCATTGAGCTAGTTGATAACTTTGTTCTTTTCAAAAGAAAATAACATCCGTTTGTTTAATCAATATAATATGATATTTATACGACTGCTTATCCACTCAATTAATTCATGTTATTTTATCGTTTTTCTAAAATCAAATTTTTGACACTTTAGTGAAGACGTATCTTTAAACAAGTGAGAAAAATATTACGAAAAGACTAAAGTAATATTTATCAATAAAGTTTTTGATTTTTTGGCGACCATTTTCAAATTTGCTATTCCCAAACGTCACTTAACTTTTGCAAATGGTTAATTAAATGATAAATACTATTGACCATAACGACATGCATACATGACCAGCATACGTCGCGCAATTATTTGACAGGGTGGGAGAATGTGTATGGATATAAATGTTGAATGCGATAGGATGAGGAGACAAGTCAGTGGGAGGCGCGTGGAAAGGCGGCTTGGGGTTTTTGGTATACATAGTCTACCTGTCGTAGCTCTCACACACTGTAAATATATGATTATGCATGAGCTTCAGCGCTGAGTGCACTTTCACAGCCCCCATAGAGACGCAGTATTACTCCCGTGTGTTACGCTCTACGATCTCACGACTCTGTTTATCTCTACCTAACTATATGCATTTGCATATATGTATACATAAGCCTCTATATTCTCATGACTGTTCTCGTAGGCGAATCTACGAATTATAGAGCGTAGCTCGTAATTTTCTCGGTCCTCAAATCGCGCAACGTTGCGTTACAGTGAGAACGCTAAGTCTACTCTTAGATTCTCAACGTATATTCTCCTCCCTCGTATGTCTCCTCCCCCATAATCTCTCTTCGCCCTTATCATATCTCGAGTATAATATTATTATCTATTGGCAACGTGCTGAGACTCAAAAAATGTTATGAATATCATTTATTTGCTAACTTTTGGATTTTTTCATATTAACTTTATACGATGTTGAAGTTTAAAAAAAAAAAAAAAATGAAAAATGAAAAATTCAAACGAGTTCAAATATAAAAAGAATATGAAGAAAAACTTTTCCTTGCGTCACAACTATATGCAAACTTCAAAAGTATTACTTTATTAACAGAATATATAATATTTAAATTATAAAGTATTTAATAGATCGTTTCATTTTATAATTACTTTCGAGGCGTTGTTCCGGAAAACTGATTGTATTCTCATAGTCGAAGTATATAAAAATTACCAATTCAAATTGCGATACGGGTTGAACTTTGCAAGAAAATTATAAAATGGACCCAAAATGGCTGGATGTTGGAGTGCAACGGTTAATCCTCTCAGAGCAGTATTTTCACCGAAATTCCCGCGTGCGTATCAAGGAAATACTGTACGCTTGCATTCATTACGTATACACTAAGACACAATGTGACACGAGAATGGTTTGTCGAGGGAAGGAAGGTTAAGGCATGCTCAACGATTCTTGCTGCATTCATCCACACACCCCCAGTTTTGCCTAGGATATTGTTGGATGACGGTGCGTCGAGAGTGGTCCGCTTCAATTTAGAAAACGAACTCAACTCTCGGAATGACTCCCGACCCACATCATATACATGCACACACACAGGTTATGCAACTTTACATATATACGAAACAGTATATGCAGTTACGCGGTATAACATCAGAACCACTAACGCTACTATCCGCTGGGTCATTTTATATGCGTTTTAATTAATTCTGCGCTCCGAAGCAGTGAGTAACAACATCGCTAGTGTGTTGGAATCCCAAACCACTTTATTTATATATATTTGTATATAGTGTCGGTTATCCCTGACATTAACCAGTAACAAAAATTATCCCCGTTCTGTTGATTCTGATTGGGTGACACTTGGTAGAGTTTGCAACGACGAACTCATCCATAGATTGGGGTCATTTGGGAAAAGACGTGCATTCTGCTGGGTTCTGACCAGGAACTATCAGTAAAAATGGACCTTGACCAGACATCTCGGGATTTCGAACTGGTAACATTTCATAACAACAAAATTCAATTCCCTAGATGACAGGAATGAAAACTCGCTCGATCGCGGACAGCAGCCAATATACTGTGAATCGATGACACAAGAATCTTATTGTGGACTGCGTTTTCCATCGTCCGTGAGATTTGAATTAATTAAAGAATTTGTACAAATTAATAACCGTGAATGGGGATTAAAATAAAATTTTGATGGCATTCAATAATTGAGCTCATTCATCTAACTGATTATCTTGATCTTAAATAAAAAGCCGTTAAAGCAGGAAACGGTGAGCCATCATATATAACTAGTAGCGCGCAATGACATCAGGGTGATGAATTGCAATGGAGACTCCCAGATGCCCGGAAGTCGTGCGATTAAAGTGACGACAGTGAAAGGCCTTGGTAGAGACTCCACATCGTCGTCATCATCGTCTATGAGGTAGAGTGCAGTTCAGCTTAAATAACGAATATATATACATACATGCACGAGCTAGAAATATAACGCTCGGCCATACTGGGTGTTGGGGAAATAAGCAGAATCGGGAACCATGCTGAACCAGAGAGATGTGGTATTCCCAGTGTGGCTGCCATGACGAAGCCAATGCTAAGATTCGTTGAATATTCAAGCACTTGTCGTTCTGCATCTACATAACTACGTCTCTTGTCAACTCTGATGTCACGTTGTCCACAGCCACATATACCCTCTTGTATACCATCGCATCTTCTCACTCCTTCTCCTTCCCTGAGTCTCGTGCTGTCCCTTTCTAGGCCACTGCCACGAGTAACATCATTCTGTCACGATGATATTGTATTAGTCGTTGAGATGTGTATCAGAACATCGCTGGTTATCTAGGATTCTCTCAGACGCTTCGATGTATTCCGCTATAATGCGACTTATGATAGATGCTCATATAGATAATCTTACTTGCAGTTAATCTGGTAATTGGGGTGCATACGTTTCTGGACTGTGACCATCTTCGAAGACAACGGATTCGTCACGTTGAAATGTCCTGCAAACTACGACGATTGGATTAACTAATAAATATACTAATATCTCGAGACGCGAGATCTCAAGTAGTATTAGCACGCATTAGCCAGATAGGGATACGATATACAATAGCCAGCCACAATGGAAGGTTCGGCATTGTGCCGTGACGATCTTCTTGGGCTAGGGAAGGATGCCAACGATAATCATAATTGGAAATCTGTAACTTCTGTTATTACCAACTAACTTATCGCGTGTATATTCGATTTTCTTGGCTGAATTGATATAAGTGGTGAACAGAACACTGCGAATTTTTTTTTTTAGCAATGTATATCAATTTTGGAATTGCTTTGTATGTGGGTATTTTCGATTTAAAAAAAGGGCAACATTTCTAAATATTAGTACGGAAAACATGACTGTTTCAATTGTAAGTGGAACAAGTTGACTATTGCAAGAAGTTGTATGTCATCAGAGTGTCGCATGGTCGTAAATCGACCGATCCATATATGCGTTCCCTAGCTCTCAATATCTTTCGCATGAGGTCTGGATTGCGGAAGATTTAAGACGTGCGTATGCTAATGATATAAGGATGTAAAGAGCCTTCAAGAACCTTCGTGTCGACGGATCAGGCCACGTCACTCAGGAACCCGTTCTCAAACTATGCCAAACTTACAGAACCGTTAGGCCGGAGCAGAGGCTTTAGCATTTACAGCTGGTTTACGTGAGTATATATCTTTGTGACCGAAATTAGGCTATAGTTGGGTACCCGGTTAATGTGATCCAGTGGCGAGAAAGACGAAAGGGAGCGCAAGGAGCGAGTTTATATCGTGTAGGAGTTTAACATCCAACCAAGAATTGCCCGTATAAGCCACGTATAGACGATCTATGAGAGAGCTTGCTCCTTCGTACATGCTTATATATAATCTCATGTATATGTATACAACACGCATGGAGAGAGCTTTATTCAATCAAGCAATTTAGTCCTCAGGACGAGGAGAGGGAGAAGCTTGCTGTACCGATTAATTTCACGGCACTTTGCTCTCTTCGCGAATATATATTCAAGACCGGAACCTCTTCACTCCTGAGAGTTATTCTCTTAGAATCCACCTTAGCCTTCGAGGAACATCTTCTAAGATCTAATTAAGACTATCCTGTTGTAATCCGGGAATAAACCTACTGACGGAGATTGCCTTTGATGGGCATCCTGGAAACTGGTGTTCTATTCATCGATGCAACATTAATATTAATTGTTGTCCTAAAATACTCTTACGATTCCAAAATTGATATGAAATTATGATTATTATTTCTGCGTTTAGCTTTTTAGGTTTTTACAAGCCTGCCCATCCCATCTTTTTGCTGTTTCCGTATACACATCACTGTCGGTTTCAAAATTCATGTACATATTTATTATTAACAACGAAAAGTTTGTAATTCAGATTATCAGATCCATATAACGTTGGTTTTGTCACTGGTGATAGAAAAAAAGAAAGTATGACGTGCGTAAAATAGTATTAAGTTTTCACGTGAGGTCGAGTTAAAGTTTTGAATTAATCGGCCAAATCTCGGTCTTCGTATATATGAGAATGCATCGAGTTTTGACTTCGTACTTTCTTTTTAATAGTTGGTGTCAAGAGTTTGCTGCTTCTCTTGATATATGTGCTGTATAATTCGTCGAATCTGCGTATAAATACAAACAAAATATAACCCCCTCTACAAAATTCTCTGACTTTATATTCTTCGTAAATGCACAATACGTTCAGAAGTTATGATTCAATTTTTCACTGTTCAAGCAATATTAAAAGTATTAAATCTGAGAGTAGAAACCATACCGTACCATATCCCAAGATCGTACAGCACAGCATGCTATATATACCTATAATATAAGTGGTTTATTTGCTATTTTCCCTACGTGTTTATTTATTCATACGTATGTGAATATGGATACGCATGAATACATGTTCATCTATACATTCGTTTTAATATGCATACGAGCAAAAAGGTGCGAAAGTTTCAGCGTTGACTTTTTTCTTTTTTCTATTACGTGTTCTTCTGTACCCAGCTGTACCTGCCACATACTCACAGTCATCTTATCGATCCTGAGCAATAAAGTCGTGTTTGGCAATATTGCGCCAGGGGCACTTCTCGTCCAAACAAATCTCACAAGCCCGCTTCATCGTTTTTCTCTTCTCTTTTTCTTCGTTCTCTACTGTGCAATTTCTACGCGAATAAAACCTTTTAGCCGTTGGTAATTCTCTTTCTCTTATCCTCTTTCTAAATCTTCATCATTTTAAGGGTCAAGTCTGAAACAGCGTTTACACTATTTAACTTGATATCATTTTTTTGTGCATTTTGGATGTATATTCAAGTGTATGAAGCAATTTGGGTGTATGCTTGTACGATTTTTTTTGTAATTTTGAAGTAAAATATGTCTCAGTTAATGAGAAAAACGAGAGAAAACCAATCTGGCACGTTGAGAAGAGGACTTGGAAGTAATAAGCGTGAAATGATCGCTGAGGCGCGCTTTCCTCCTTGTACGCTTTTCCTTCGAGGGAAGTCCTACTGGTTGCTTTGAAATAATTAATACCTCATCAATGCTACGTTGACAAGACAAATGAAGTGGAACTTTTCTTTCCATTATTCCTCGATTTACAAAGTAAAACTTATCATGACTTATGATGAAGGGGGTCCTGCAGGTCTCGTATAGATCTGTAAATTGAGAATGACGATTTTTTACTGAGACAAACTCTAAAAAAAGAAACCCTCAGACGTCGAATAGTGTACTTTTTAAAAACTATTTTATGTTTGATCGTCACCTATATTTATAACTAGTCGTGCCCTTATTTTTACTCGCGGAATTTCATTGTTGATGCAACGAGTATATTATTCATTTACTATTTACTTTTTAATACTATTTAAGGGACGGTGTACTAGTAACGCATTTCAGTATCGGCGTTAAACCGACGAAAGCATGAGGTCTTCTAATTATGAAACCAATTAAAACGATCTTTTTAGCTGTTAAAAAATAATGAGGGGCATGTATCCACGAGAATATTTAACTAATGATCATCAAGTATTTTTAAAGAATAAAAACGATCTCCCGTCTTCCCTATTCAATGCTGATACGAAAATTTGCGATTTCAATTGCGCCTTTAGCTCGTTGTATGTTGGCAGCGAGAGTTAAAGTAAATTCTGCAATTACTGCTGTTTTTCTCACGTTGTCAGAACGGCATTTGTGGCTTTACATCCCCTGTTGCGAATAATCCGGGTTTTCAGGAGCCACATAAATATAAAAGATGATGAATGAGAATAATGATGTGGTTTTTTTACATCGAAAAAAATAGAGAGGGATATCAGCCCTCGTTCCCACACGTAGAAGTGAATAAAAAGCATCGTCATTGGTTTTTGATGTCGGTCTCAATAATTCCGCAGCGTCTAAGGGGGCGAAGGGTTTGTAGGAGTGAAAAGTGGATAAGAGTATTTTCGAGGAAATGTTTTCGGAATTCGGATAAATGGGGGATAATGGGGTTTTGAGAATTCTAAATGGGGCAGCAGGGGGTGATAGGGTGAGGGATGAAACACCAAAAGTGTAAGCTTTCGGGATGAAAGATCTGAAATCCCAGCGAACATGTCTCACGGAAGAGCTGCCAGCCCGGATGAGATGGACAAAATAGCTCTATGTGTACATATATACATATATTATGTGTTATATATATACATATATACATAAAATGACAGAAGAGAGGTGAATGGAGGGGCGGGGAAATGCGATAACTTAGTCTCAGCCGGGGTTAATCGTTGTAATGCCGTGATTTAATACCTTGGAGCTCACCGAGCACATATATACATACGATTGTATGTGCGTGTGAAAATACATGTATATAGTACGATTATACCAGCAACGTGAATTAATGGAGGGACGCACTTTGCATCTATAAAAGAAAAAATATACGAGGCTTACGGCAACTAAAAAAGATTCTTGCCATTATATATACACATATATGAATACGCTAGCCCTCTGCTTCCCTAGCTAAATTGTGAGCCCTCACCCCTTTCTTTCATTTCCACCTTGATTTACTGCTCGTTAGATATTATCTAGATCACAATGAATGCTTTCGTCGGGTCTTTATTAGAAGAGCTATGAAAGAACGACGCAATGATGAAGTAAGAGACGAAAGCAACAGTAACAAAAATCGAAAAAACCATCCTGGCAATCCCTTTTAACGACTCCATTTGCCGTATTTTCCCATCGTTAATTCTCGAGGGTTGGACTAGTCGGAATGGCCTTAACTAGCTTTCGAAAATACATATAACAAGCGTAAACAATCGAGAATGAATTTTATCAATTACGACTTCATTGCGGTAATAAAAAGAAAGAAAACACGATTCGATATATTTGATCAGCGAGCCAATCATTTATAATGATTTTGAACAAAAAAAATGCATACGAAGCGTATAGAGCATTTCTGACATGCCACAAGGAAATATAAAAATGTACCTAACAATGCAGGCGTCCCGCATCGTTACCGCGTGGATTTGAGGTGTTTAAATTGTGCTGCTTCAACTATACAAATTGCTCTTTGTGCGAAGCAGGAAAAACCACTTCCCATTATACAAATTCTCGTCTCGCATATAGATTTGTTCGACATAAAATCGACAGCGGACCAACAATAGAGGAACAGCATACATCTCGTAGATGAAGGAAAGAGAGAGAGAGAGAGAGAGAGAGAGAGAGAGAGAATGAGATTGGGACAGAGCAAGTGCCTCGTTAACTTCGGATATTTGGAGGGATGCCGAAGCTTAAACAAGCGGATTGAACTATCATTCACATATTTATGAATTGAGGAAATGGTGGCAATTTGGACCCCTGTTCGTAATTGGACACTCGAATACCTATATAGATATACACTACTATCTATTTAGAGATTACATGAGTACTCGATAATAACCCCTTAAACCAAGACAAATAGCCCAATAAGCCAGTCGCTATATACACTATATTTCACCAAAAAAATTATATTTGTCATATGTTTTATCAACACTGATAATTTAAGAGACCTGTGAAATTTGAAAAAATCGGAACTCTCATAAACATCCTGTTGAATTTTGGTTGCAGAATCGGAAAAATAGCAAAGTTTCATAATTTTTGAACAAAAAACTGTTGACAAAAGCCACAATTTGATATTTTATTTTGAAATAGCTTTTTCTAGTTATCGGCTTTCGTTCATCAGGAACAAAAAAAAACATGGAAATCGATCATTTTTTTCCCTGTCACACTGAAAAGATTCCTCAAATGAAAAAAATTATTCAGCAGTGAGGTGATTAATAACTGAAAGTTCGGCGAAGAAAAGAATGGTCCAAAAACAAGCAATGCTTTGGAAAGTTACATTTCCGAAGTAAGGAAATAAAATTTCTATTCAATTATATTTTACTTGCCGAATGATCGTTTCACTGTTGTTAATTGAATCCAGAAAAAATATCCCGAGGGGTCCAAATTACCACCTTTTTTTCTATGTCGGTATAGTCATTTGACTGTGAAGAGAAAGTAAGAGTAGGAAAGGAAGCGAGTGAAAGATCACCTTATACTCCTGCGCGATCAATCAGAAGCACCGTGGAAAATCGAAGTCCAACGAGCAACGAAGTTTTTAACGAGTTCGACACGTTCAGAGCCCTTCGACTTAATAGCCCCCAACCACGCTGCTGGTAGCTCGAAATTCTCTTTTTTCTCATCTTCTCTCTCTCTCTCTCTCTTTCTTACCGCGTTTAACTCTTTCCTCCTCTTTTTTGAGTTGTGTGACAAGCGTTGCAGAGGTCGTGTGACAAAGAAAGAAAGTTCACTAAGCTCACAAGTATACTGTGTGATTTCATGAAAAAAATGTGAGCTTGACACGCTCTCCCGTGTATTTCCAATGGCTCAATCTGCGTGAAAAATATATTATACACTGCCCCTCAAAAGTTTAAGCCTTTCATGTTAAATGTGAATTGTAATGAATTTAAAAAATCTAAAAACAGAATTTACGTTCTCAGGTTTACAGCTTTTTGTCACATGAATAAACAAATGTCCACAAATTGTAAAGTCAAAGGATCGTGGAGACGTTGAGACCACAAAACAATAAACTCTGCTTATCGTCATCATAATTCGTAGGCGTTGTTCAGAGCTGTAAAAAACTATTATTTCTGGTGTTATAATGAAATGGGTCAAGTTGCAAATTGTTGCAATTATTGTCGCTACAGAATCAAAGCAACCTTTGCTTTTTGGTTACAAATCTGTTGCAAATTGGTTTTCGTTGTTAAAGTAATTGTAGTTGATAAAAAAAGCGAACAGCTTTTCAAAAGTAAGAATACCCTGATTTTGTTCTAACACAAGAACACTTGTCTACGGACGTTCTATTTTCAATTACAATTATTTTCTTAATCATGCTTCATTGTAATCGGCAAGATCTTTACGAGAATGACGTTGGCCTCAGTTGGTTGTATTCACGCAGTTAAAAAGCAATGTAATCATGTTGATGGGGTGGACAAACATGGCTGGTGGCTGGTGGTTTTGATTCTCCTGAGAAGGGCTTTCCCACGTCGTTTTGTCTGGTACAACCGAGTAATCATCTCTAGAATATGCTTGCCGACATGTACGGATGGGGTGGAGAAATGTGCATGCACTTGTATTATGTCAAAATGTCGTCGAGGGTTAAAACGAGAGGGTAGAACCTCGCGCACGGTTTGTTAGCTACGACATATACCTGCTAAATACTACATATGCACTGTATTTGTGTTATATATATATATATATCCATTCAGTAAGTACAAGAGCCACGGGCTATAATAACGAGGACGTGAGCCACCGTATGTTCACGAGCTTGCTGGCTTCATATGGAGTACAATGAAGACCGAAAAACAATGCTCGTCGTAGCTTGCGCCCGAGCTTTTGTCATCTTGCTTTTCTTGTGGCTTGGGGAAACCCACCGTTTGCCCTTCTGTTTCTCTCTATACCTTTCACTTTTTGTCTCTTATCATTCTTCTTTCCTTTCGATTCATTGTATAATCTTGCTTCCTTGCTCTTTTTCTCTTTCTTGCAACCTCGCACTTCCTTTGTTCTTTTTTTCTCTCGACCATAGTTCATTACATATCTTTATATTTCTTCCCCATATCAATCGCAATATTTTCGGTTTTCCCGCGGGAGTTTGTATTACACATTCTTCCTTAATCCACTAATACGACCTTCATTATTTTTCTATTTAAACGTTTATTCATCAAAACGTGAGAACATAAATTCACTGAGTTTATAAGGGAGATATAAAAGATCTGGAATACACTGTATTCCTAAACGCTTCATGTTCAGGGTCAAACGACTATAATTTATTTTATAATCCATTTTCATGTTATCGTTTCGTTTATCAATTGTTGAACAAGTGCAGCTCATGCTTAATAACTTAATTCCTTATGAACTATTTACATCATCCTTCATTCGATGTCATGAACTCAGAGTCAATATTTACTTTGCTTTATTGACATTTTCAGCTTCATTAAAACTTGTGGTGCCACCTCCAGAAAAACTGAACGTTGATTAACATCATTTTTCGATAAGTGTTTTATCAGTTTTGATCATAAAATCTAAGGGAAAACTCACACATTTACATCGTTTCGACTATTCAGTTGTATTATCAGGGTTTATGGTTTTGTATTGATTTTTTGAACATTAAAGAACGAGACGTGCTTCATCAGAGCTTACGTTAGCATTAGGGCTGTTCCAATTTATCTGCACTTTAAGTCAAATATCACTTCTTGCTGTTTCCTGATTAAATCAAATTTTGCCGATGTTCCTAGTTGAAAAAAAAGTTTATGTTTATAAAAATTAAAACTTGATTACTGTTGAAAATTTTACGTAATTTTCTTTATTTTATTTATCGTAATGAATCTCTTGTATTTCCTAAAATCAAATTAGTATTCCAAATATGCTGCACTTGTTCTAGTTGATTATATTTTGTGATAAAAGAAACATTATCTGTCGTGACACAGCCGAAAATACACGTACTTTTTCTTATCTTTCATTTCGTCCCTCTAATTTGAACATTAACTCTGCTAAGTACGTGTCAAATGATAAACACTTCTGTTCATTTCTACATTGATGACTTAATTATATTGTGACACTGAATACTTTCGTAATGGCATCCTAATTACCTTGTTACGTTTCGCTCTTTCGTGTCCTATATTGAATTCCCAAAGTGATGGGAGAAAGGAAAAATGGACGAAGAAAATAAATAAAAATAAAGAACCAACCGAACGTCAGGGACCATTATTATTTTACAACGCTAACAACGAAGAACAACCTGTACGACGAATTTCCCGCCAGCAATTAGATACGCGCGAACGATTAGACACGAGGCCACAAGTAAGAGCGAAAAAAAGACGAATGTCGCGTGAGTCCTTCGTGTCGACGTCAACTACGTTCACATCTACCGCAGGGGTTGTGTAGTCGACGCGAATGCTCGATCGCGGATCAGGTCCCAGAGGGGCCTCCCCGTTGCGATAATAATTTGTGGAAAATCATGTTGCTTCCGTCAGTACCGACACGACAGAAGTACCCTCGTGTGTATACCATACGGACCTTCGTATCTGCCATGAGGCGTTTCTTACCGAATAGGACATTAATGGCATGTTTAAAAACTTTTGACGTATTTCTCTTATTTTCAATCCACTTTTTTCGATGTCGAAACAACAATTATTATCTTACAATTTGACAAATCAATCTTACAATTAGATCAAACACGATTTGCAAGAATTTGTAAGCAAACATTTACATTTAATTGTTAATAAACTCTCAACAACAAAAATCTATCGAAAGAACTTTCCAGACAAGTTGAAAATTTATGTGTTATTATTTGAGGCAATAGAAATGATGATTTTATAAGTAACTCAGGCATTCACTAATTCATCATTAATTGAGAATTGTTGAAAAAATTTATTCATTATTAAAAATAATTGTCAAAAAATATCTGTTCATCAGGGCAGATATTCTGACGTATAAATCATCAGAGTAAAAGATAAAAAAAAGACAAAAATAAAACGTCCTATTTGACAATGAAAACCTCATGTATATGTAGACACAACATCAAGTCGGAGAAGGACACGATTCTCATCGCGGTCAATAGCACCCTGTTAAACTGGCAGTAAAATTGTACGAGAAACACGAAATTACTTCTCATGTTTTGAAAGAGAAAAAGCTTAAACTCTCGATTTAATTACCTGGTTTGATTCCTTGATAAGATCAACGTATGTCGTGTTGAACAAATGTAAAACGCATTAGCAGGGAGGCTAAACACAATTTTCCTCCACACCGATTCAAATTCATCAAATTTATTTTCACGACATAATTATGATTGAGTATTGTGAGAAACGTAGCAATTATAAATTTATTTAATCATCAAATTCAGATCGTTTTTTATTGACTACATTTCCATCTCCTTCAAACAGGAGTGTACTACAAATTTGATTTTGAGTCAGACTCATTTCGTAGTACACCTTATTTCGTGATTGGTTTTTTATTGCAAGGAACAATTACTGTAGTTACTTTTGGTGACAGACATGAACAACATTGACTTAATCTTCAATGAACTTTCAGCCAACCCTGCTATTCCCACGTTAAGGGAACTTTTTTGTTTCTGATTTAATCAATTTTAATATACAGGTTTACTCTCTGTATTTGAAAATCTGTACACAATGTTATAGTTTTTACAATAATTTTTCATAAGTGAGCATTTATATATAGTAAAATTAATTATTATCAGTTTTTTTTTTCAAATTCGTGGATGGCCGTAATTGATTTGTTCAATTGACGGGGACTCAATGAAGCCTCATAGATAAGTCGTGGATTTCCTGGCGGACATTAATGACAAATGAATGGTACAGTTTCTCTCTCTCTTCCTTTCTCTCTCTCTCTCTCTCTCTCCCTTTATTCTTTCTTCATGACGTTCAGCTAGCAACCTGAATAGGAATGTGAATGTGTACGCTTGGCTAGCCCCAGTTGACCATATACCACTTCTATAGGGTTGAATACTGCGCGTGAACGACGTGCGACCCCTTATTAATCATCGCTTTGTCATTGGAGGCGGCGTTGTAGTCTCTGTTGGACCCGAGGACGTTTCACAAACTCACCCTCCTGCTGTTGACCATTGGGTGACCATGCACGACGTTTGAACCACTTCACCCTCCTCCCATCCTCGTTTGATCGTGGTCGTCGATTAAGGTGCGAAACGCAACAGAACAAATCCAATGTTTGCGTGTACGTGTATTCACCGCTACTATTATGTACTAATTTCATATCCCATTGAATAATTTTTCCATCATCTAGCTTTTCATTAAAGTGTCCTAAGTTTAATGAAGAAAATAACTTTTTATACATCTTCGGGTTTATGAAATGACTTTTCATTGACTTTTGTATTGAATCTTGGAAAATTTATTCCCAAACTCCCTCGATAATCTCTTATAGCTTGACATTGGAAGTGCGCTCTGCACTTCCGCCTGTTATTATATACCTTTAAGTCCTTCGTATTCGTTCATTTGCTTTCTCGCTCCCACTTTCCGTGTATTTTACTTCCTATTCATTGCAATCCGTTGTCTTATGTATTTTGGGTTTGCTATTCTCTCAGCCTTCGTTCATCGGTGAATTTCAACCATATTTTGCATCTTCTTCTTACTCGTTGTTCCCATTTAGTCCAGTCAAATTAGGAAAAGTTCTATTCAAATGGGCCACCCACTCGCCAATTTTTTTTTAGGTAGTTTCGACCTATAGGAACATAGTCCCAAGTTTTCGTAAAAATCCGAGTTGCATTTTAGCAATAAAAAATTATTAAAAATTAAAAAATCGCTATTTTTGAGTTATTTTTTTTAAAACGCGTTTTATCGAAAAAAGTTTCGAATAAAAGTTGTTCATCTAAACGTCCTCTATAAAAAAGGTCCTGTGAAAAAATTTGCTAACATTGTTAATTAAGCGGTTAATTGCAATTGAAATTAACAAATCCCGATTTCTTTGTTGGAACCGCAATTGATTGTTTAAGAATTTGTCGATTCCAAGTTCATATATGTTGTAAGGGCGCTGGACCCCAAGAGAATCGTGCAAGGTTTTTCGATCTACGAGATATAGTTTAGCAACAATTTGCGATAATCGAAAAAACTTTGCCCCTCTGTGGAATTTCCCGACGAAGGCCCACAGTGTAGAAAAAAATCGAGGAGCTTCGTATCATAGTGCCCAAGTGATATAGAAAAAAAAAATCATTTCCGGTGATAATAAATACTGTTTTTGGACGATTTTAGATTTTTGCTTATAAACAAATAGCAATTGTGACTAAAGTTACGAAGATATTTCGAAAAAACTTGAACCATCTGATGCGTTTTCGAAAAACGAACAATTGAAAAAAAAAATTATTGCAATATCTCAATTACAGCCGGCAATATCGATATTTTTACGTTTTTGCAATTTCCTATTGTTGTAATTAAGATTTATGCAAAATTCAAATTCGATAGCCTTCCATACGCTTTCGGCTACGAGATTCAATAAAATAATAAACTTTCGGAGGAATTATGACATCGCTGTTATCAACGCATTGTGATCGACGGCGCGCGGCCAAGCGTTCGTGGTCCGACGCTGGGCTGGGCGGCGTGGTGGGAGTACCCCCTCTCGCTCCGCAGCCCCGCGCGAGCGCTTGGTTAACAAATTTAATAACTCCCTTAAAAATGGTTGTAGAACAATTTTTTTTTTTTTATTTTGTGTGTTTTTTTCGCGCGAACACGATAGAGCCTTTGAAAATTCTGTTCACTCCATAGCAAACCCATGACGATCGTTTTGTTCTTCTTTTATGTGTAATCATGCTTTAAAATCATTTTTCTGTTGATTTATCGTGTTCGCGCGGAAAAAAACACACAAAATATAAAAAAAAAAAATTGTTCTACAACCATTTTTAAGGGAGTTATTAAATTTGTTAACCAAGCGCTCGCGCGGGGCTGCGGAGCGAGAGGGGGTACTCCCACCACGCCGCCCAGCCCAGCGTCGGACCACGAACGCTTGGCCGCGCGCCGTCGATCACAATGCGTTGATAACAGCGATGTCATAATTCCTCCCAAAGTTTATTATTTTATTGAATCTCGTAGCCGAAAGCGTATGGAAGGCTATCGAATTTGAATTTTGCATAAATCTTAATTACAACAATAGGAAATTGCAAAAACGTAAAAATATCGATATTGCCGGCTGTAATTGAGATATTGCAATAATTTTTTTTTTCAATTGTTCGTTTTTCGAAAACGCATCAGATGGTTCAAGTTTTTTCGAAATATCTTCGTAACTTTAGTCACAATTGCTATTTGTTTATAAGCAAAAATCTAAAATCGTCCAAAAACAGTATTTATTATCACCGGAAATGATTTTTTTTTTCTATATCACTTGGGCACTATGATACGAAGCTCCTCGATTTTTTTCTACACTGTGGGCCTTCGTCGGGAAATTCCACAGAGGGGCAAAGTTTTTTCGATTATCGCAAATTGTTGCTAAACTATATCTCGTAGATCGAAAAACCTTGCACGATTCTCTTGGGGTCCAGCGCCCTTACAACATATATGAACTTGGAATCGACAAATTCTTAAACAATCAATTGCGGTTCCAACAAAGAAATCGGGATTTGTTAATTTCAATTGCAATTAACCGCTTAATTAACAATGTTAGCAAATTTTTTCACAGGACCTTTTTTATAGAGGACGTTTAGATGAACAACTTTTATTCGAAACTTTTTTCGATAAAACGCGTTTTAAAAAAAATAACTCAAAAATAGCGATTTTTTAATTTTTAATAATTTTTTATTGCTAAAATGCAACTCGGATTTTTACGAAAACTTGGGACTATGTTCCTATAGGTCGAAACTACCTAAAAAAAAATTGGCGAGTGGGTGGCCCATTTGAATAGAACTTCGTAAAATATGGCCTAATTTGACTGGACTAATTACCCTACACAGGAAAAAGCTGGAGAAAGAGAAATAGAATCGGGGATCGGAATATGTGTGTATAAGAGAAATAGCGCGAAAGAGGGACGGAGAAGGGGTTGAGAGTCAATGCACAGAAGCCGCTATGAACCAGTGACTGAAGCTAAAACTAACTGTAACGTCGTAACTGGTATAACTGCATTACAGTGTACCACTTGTATAAATTAACTCGGAATTTCAAGAAGTAAGTACCCAAAGAGCAAAGCGCTAGTTGACTTGCTAATACTATTTACCACCCTTACAGTGACGTAGCTCGAAGTAAGCTTTTCGAGGCGGCAAAAATGTTCGAAAAGATTCATTTTCTATGCCAAAAGCAAGAATACTATGTACGTGTAGTGGTTTTTCCTCGAGGTTCAGTTTGTCAACACCTTTTCATGCATTTGTCCCGAAACGGTGCCATTTTAATCGGTTGAAAAATCCAATTTCATTCCTCCAACATTTTCTTGTTAAACCAAATAATACTCCACACAGATTTGCAGACAAGGATCGATGAGATTTGAAATAAGAAAATAAATGGGGAGATAATATCAGAGAAGAATAGAAGGGCAAAGAGTAAAAACGAATTCAGGAATGAGGATAGAAAGGCATTCGAGTTTAGCGCTAAAATCTTCGCTGAATCAAGGATGACAATCTTTTCATATTTTAATATCTAATCCGACTTTTAAATTGGTATACTGACGTGATTTTTAGTTCGTTTTATTGGAATCATATACTTTTCGCTTCGAAATACCGAGACGTGTCGAAGCACAACAACCCTTAATGGGTCGACCATTGAGTCAGGACTTTTAGGGGAAAAAAAAGAAGCTTATGTAGGGTGGACAGAATTAGATGCCGGGAATTTACATTATATTCATCGTCTAATTGGTTAAGAGCTAAATTCTCGATTGTGCCTCTCACCACGAGGCCAAACCGTTAGACCACGTTTTTTTACAAGTCTAAATGTTTTTTATTCAACAACACTAAAGAAGGGACTTATTTATGGTTAAATATTGAATATGATTGATAAATTTTTAAAAAGAAAAATATTAACTCGTGCTCCTTGTTATGAAATTTTCGCATCCCACATCGTGCATTGATAAATAGTAAGAGTGCGACTCTGAGTGAAGGTGTGCTCGTATACTAGACAAGAGCTTTTTCTTCTTCAAATCGAATTTTGTCTTTGCCCCTTGCTTGCCACGGCACTGCTATTTGAGAAAGGTCGACACTCGTCGCGGATTCTCTCGCATTTAAATGGCTTGGCACTTGGTAGTAGTAGAGTTGCGCATAAATATGCAATGTGGAAGAGAGCGATAGAGAAGAAACATCGCGAAAAAAAAGCGAGAAAGGGAAAGAGAAATGGTGGTGGTTGGCATACTCGTACTCCGTCTGGCCTGCTGTTTTCGTCCCAATTTTCAAGATTGATTTTAGGCAATTTGTCGCCTAGTAGACGAATCGGGAATTTGTACATACTTAAAAAATGGACATCGGTGTATGCGATTCTTCGTATGCGTATGGATCGCGAGGGTGATTCTTATTTCAGCTGTTTTCCAATTTTTTTACTTCCATGGGCGAAAACGTTCAATATATTTCATTCATTTTTATTAAAATGGTCACAGAAAACAAATTTGAAGAAATATCTTTTATATTCGCTTTTTGTACGTTACCATTGAAAATCGACTGGAAAATAACAACAATGAACTTTTTGTTGTCAAAACATTCAGATTATAACAGGTATGCCACAAAAAATGCCAGGATATGGTTTAATAAAGCTTTATTCGGTGTCTGCGGTAATTTCTTTGCACAAATACACGACAAATATTGCATTTTACTACGTTCGGCAAAGTCTAGTTGTAAAATTTTTTTGAGCAATGAAAGCATATCAAAATATCCGTTCCCCGGTGTTCGTATTTCAGCTTTTAATTTATTGAAAGTTTTCATTCATGAGACCATAAAAATCGTAAAATAATCGTGAATAGGAATTAATGAGAATACACTGTTGTTCTGTCGTCACTTCTTTAACTGTACTTCGACGTCATCAGTAAAGACAAGTTATAGAATCCGTCGATACTAGCGAGGCTTAGTGGAGGTTGAAGAAAATCATAAAAGCAACGCTTAGAGCTGAAACTATAACACATGTGTGCGTATAACAGTCATAATCATACCACATTATAGAAAAGTGAATCCACGAGTACAAACGTATGTTCGTAAAAAATTTCAATATTATTTTTGTATGTGGCAGGCTCTCATCGATATAAGTATGCTTTAAGTTTTACATGCATGTTATTCACTTGAAAAGAAAAATACTTAAGAAACGAGAACATCGATCGTACTACGACGATGTCAGGGACGTAAGTTCTCGTACCCATTTCGACCGTTTTACGATAACAAGAATACCGAACGAGGGATCATCAGAATGCGTTTCTAGGATAAATATCAAGAGATGTATAAAAAGTTTGATTAGAAATCTTTTATGTGCATCGCTTTTTATCGTTTTTTCGACCTTTTGCGACTATTGAGTTTATACGTACAACAATGAAGTTAAATTAACATTATAATTGGAAAAATGGGTACAGGATTTTTGAGAATTCAATTTACCAAATGTCTGGTAGCATAAAGGTTGAAAATGAGAAAAAATCAAATCATAATTAATGTTTGCTAATTACTAATTTAATAATGGTGCCAATTCCGCGAGCGAAGCCGGGGGTAACAGCTGATTATACATAAATCTACTCATTGAGCAAAATTTTTATTACTTTTTGGGGACGTGAGAGTTTAACACTTTTCGAGTGAATTGAATATGTAAAAATTTCAAACTTCTGTTGGAAAAGTGAACATCATGAAAGTGGAAAATCATCTGTAATGAAAAAATAATGCGATGTGTTGGAACTGTGAAGTACGAACCGTCGTCGACTAGAAAAGTACTTTCGTAAAGAAACTTGGAAATCATTATCCCCAAAGTCATACTTCCATCCATAGCAAATGAAAGAAATTTGAATTCAACAAACTTGAATAAATGAATGGAAATATTTTTGGTAATGAAATTGGAAATGTTTTAATCATGACATTCAACTGCTGTTCAAAATGAACCTCGAGTTTTGCGTACGAATACTTATACATTATTCGAGCCTTGATGAGTACAAAGAAAACAGCTACTAATGTGAAAAGTTCAAAAATTCAGTTTGTTCCTATTCCAGATGAGCTCTTCAGCAATTTACTTTCAAAATCCCTTTATATTGTTGTCGTTCACTAGTTTTTTCATCTCTTTTTACGTCAACTATCTACATTCTGTATTGATATACATATATGTACAAACAATATCTATCTATAGAATTGCGAGAGACGAATTCGTGTCGTTAAGATCCATAAACGAGTGCAAGAGTCTTCCCGATGCAGGAAAAAGGAGAACGTCGTCGTTGATTCCCACCGGGACGTATAACCTTCAAACGATTCACTCGCATTCCCTTGTATTTGCTGCTTCTTCTTCTTCTTTTTCTTATTCTATTCCCCTTTCTACTTTTCTCTGTCATTCTCCTTTTTTTGTTAGTATTGCAGTACAAGACGAAGGAAAAGAGGAAGAGTGCGTACAACGACAGTGATGTACATTATAGAAGTAGAGAGAGAAAGTATTGCCGTCGACGAATGCTTACCGCTTTTCTTGGTGAACCAACGTCCGAGATGCACCTCATGACCCTCATGACTGACTCGCAGCATTTTCTCCCCCAGACCTTCCCTTTTCTCTCATTCTTTTTTCTCAACTTTTCCGTTCTCCGTAAAACTTCAATCTCAACTTTTCACTGCTCTCTCGTGAGCTTGGTTCCCTTCCATGTCTCTTTTCTTCACTTTCCTCTTCTATCTCTCTAGACATATATAATGTATCTTTCTTCGAGAGCATTTCCCACCTCCTATTCACTCTGCCATTTCCCGGAGGCAACCATGATTTTTTTCGCTCTCTTTATTCCTTAATCTCCCGCGAGAAAACTTCGAAAATCTTTTTACACCCGTGAAACGGGTTTTGCTGGTTGAGCTTCACGCGGGGTTCTTTACGTCGTGTCTTTGCTGCATTTCCACCTGTCTGCATCCTGTCATGTATGTATATATTACGGAGGAATGACATCCCTTTATTTTACTTATTCCCAACTGGTTTACATTCCCTTCGGACAACATATCCGCATCGTTGGACTCGAGCACAACTAGGACAATGATCGGTACCATTTATCTATGACTTTTTCACTTTTCAAATCCATGTTTTTAACTATAAAAAACTTTCATTCCATACCTCCGATTCCTAAAAAGAAAAAAAAAATGGCAACTATTCTTACTAACGCTTTTCAACGCATGTGTCGGTTCATAATCTTGTAAGAATATTTATACTGAAATGTTGCCATCACTAAAATGATGTGCATGACATTACTAAAAAAACGTCATAAAATATGTACTAAATGTGAAATATTGCGAAACGTCAAGCATAATATTTGTTAGTTAAGAAATACCAGAATTCAATTACTACGTAATCCAACGACTACCTCATTTCGATATGCGCAAATGACCTTTTTCATCAAGTCCTTCTAAATCGATTTTCTTGTACAAATTCCGAAGCAGCCTTAATCATCTGTGAAAATAAACGACACGTGTGTTTGAAGAAATGTCTACGCCCATTTCCGATGAGACCTTATCAGTCATTTCGTCAAACATAGCGAAAAAAGTAAACGTAGAAGTCACGTGAACCTCTGAGGAAATGTATGATGGTTGACCGGTGTGTTGAAGGACTAGAAAAATCGAAAATGACGATAAATACGATCATGTTTCAGGATTATTTAGAAAATCATCGACCTCAAAGAGAAAAAATTCCTTATGAAAAATTTTGTGATGCATTTTCTCGAATTCTTAATTCCTTCAATTGTTTCGATGATTAATTGAAAAAATAATGACTCCAAGAGTATGAAGATGTTGGCAGATCGTCCACTCGTGGTGGAAAGAGAGTACTGGAAAGAAAGACGTAGAATAAAGGAAGTGAATATGTATATCGTCCGGTTATAGAATTCATTGTTGTCCTTGTCGTTGATAGAGTTCAGAACATTGTTAGTCTTGATAAATCGAGGCTCGGTATAGACAAGCAGCAGATATAGTTGAAAACGAGGCTCGACCTGTGACACAATTTTCCCACAATTTCACATGACGGGTCTCAGAAGCAAGCGGCTTGCCACCCTCATTATATGTCATTCTTGTCATCTTGCCGCATAAAATTTCGCGGTATAATGTATAAGCAAACGATTTCTGACGATGTGCCATGTTCCTTAGAAACATTTTTTCCTTTTCCTCGTTTCCTCTTGCTCCCCACTTGTAGCCAATTACCGCAGATGTATAGAAAAGCAACCAGTACGATCGATGCGTAACTGAGGTAGTGCCATCGCCAATACTTTAAATATTCATGATGATTGTATAGACTTGCGCTCAAGGTGTCCGCTAAATACACAAACCACACATCTTACAACCTCATCGATCGGTCGATTAACTCGAGCAAGCAACAATAGTCCCACAGGTCTTGTCGTTCAAGTACCTTCTTGAAGAAATCCGGTCTTTCTAGCAAAACAAACCTACGGCCTCTGGCTCGTCATCGTAAATTTACCCGATACCAAACCACACACATCCAATAATTGTCTTTGTTAACGACCGCTCTGAGGATACCCTTTGAAGTACCTACATCGTGTATTTGATGTACATCACCACTTGTCATGATACGTGGTCTTCCTATTCCCACGTCATTAACCGAATGCCAGGACACTGAAATAAGGGTCATATGTTTTCCACACGAAGACAGCTGAAGAATTGTTTGTTTAAGGGAAACCCTGTTCATAAAATGCATCCATTAAGTACTACCTTCCCCCACAAAAACAATTATCTTTATCTGTTGAACATCAGTTTGATTCATTTAACAAACCAACTTGTGTAATGGTATGACTTGAGCTTCGGTCGACCTTACATCCAAAGTTTTTGGTGATTTTATAGCGTCTGTGCATTCATTGTTCGAGTATGCACGGAGACTATTCCTGTCACGAGCGTTGAATAGGTAATCGTGAAGACGCGTATTAGTTACATGTCATGTGGAAACCCAGTTCGAAAATATGGTCAGCTGTGATTCTCTGAAAGAGCTGGCCTAGTTGCGTTTTCCAATATTCGCAGGTATCAATGTCTACACACAAGAGAGCAGACTAACGTCATACGTCTAATTTCTAGGACAGGATTCGAGGAGAAGTTAGTTCCAACCCTTCAGTCATTGAAAGAGCTTGTCTCCATGGCATCGGGAATATAGTTGATTTGGGTATTTGCCATATGAGAGAAGATTACACACGAGAAATGTAGTACATATGTGGGCAATTGTATGCGTGGGCAAACATCGAAAGGTTGCCTTGAATCGTCGTCGACTGACATAGTCTCGTGGAACTGTTAGCGTCTGGAATCTAGGACAGGATCATTGAATCATAATGTCCGGATCGTTTGTTATGATAAACAAAAGAGAATTTGATGTCAAAGTCTATGACGAAGCAGTGTGATATATATATAGATATCGATGCTGCGTATATAGACTTGGATATGTGATAACAAGAAAGGGTAGTGTTTGGCAGTATTGGTGCGATGGAGATAGTACGGAAGGTGAATGAGGCACGATGAGGAGGAAGGAGAAAGAAGGAGGTTGAGGCAATAGCAATGGGGACGAAGTGAACCAGGGTCGACTCAATAGCCCTAGAGACGCTTTTGGCGCATAGAATAATGGGGAACTGGGATGGCTGGGTTAGTCCCTGTTAACTAAACAAGGTTTCACAATGTATGCAAACACTGAGAATTCCCTTGAGAATTCTCGAATTACCGCACTTCTCCTCGCCTCGGCAACGAACCCGAGCCCTACCGATGTATAGTTATTCCCTGCACATCTCGTCTTTGTCTTCAAGAGTAGGTATCGGCTCTCAAAAGAGCAGCCTGCAAGGGACAAGAGGAAAAGCGAGAAGAAAAGGAGGCAAGGGAAAGCCAATGAGAGTACTTTGATTAATTGATTCCTCGACAACTCTACAAAAAGCTTGATTGCCAAATGAAATTTCCGGCACATGAGAATCCGATACTTGCGCTAATTGTTACAGAATATACTTTGTCTCTTCTGATCATAAAGTTTCATGAGACATCAATAACCAATTTATTTAATGAAAGATTTTCTGGGGTAATGCACTTATCACGCAACGCTTCCGGCTCGTTCTTCGATGGATCACTCAGAGGATACATATTCCATAAACTACGAGTGGATTATGTCAACTGGACGTCAGGCTTTCACGTATGTAGCAGAATGCTGAAGGTCGGTGAACCAGTAAACGATAAAGTAGCCACTTACCGTCAGAGTGTTATTCGGGTCACGTAGCCGGGGAATTTTCCGGGCTTTCGTAAGAGTATTGTGTCCCATTCTCCTCCTCCTTCTTCTTCTTCTTCTTCTTCTAGTCAGCCCCTTCTCCCAAAGTTATAGTACAATTTATATATATATGTAGATATAAAAATATACAACAACATGTTCCTATATGTCCATATAAATCCATACACTTCATAGACTTTCCTTCTTCGCCTTCCATCTGCATCAAGAATAGTCCACGTGTTACACAAACGGTTGTACATATTAAAAATAAATCATCGTCAATAATTGAGGAAAAAAATAATAAAAAGAACAACGTTTATTGTAAAACAGACGAAATAGCTTTCGTTTTTATTTCTTCGTATATCTTTGAATTAATATCTTACACGAACTTATGAAATGTAACGCGTGACAATAGTTCAATCGTATTCTCCTCTCTTTTACTTTCTTTGCGCGTATATGATTTTTTATATTTTCACTTTTCCTCGTTCTTTAAACTTCTTATTTTCTCATTTTTTTTTGTTTGTTTTAAGTTTTTTTTTTCTTTTTTCTTCACGACTTATGACTTTTTCTTTCGTTTCTCCAAAAGCCAATACGCTGACGAATAAAATTCGATCGCTCTATTCCTTTCTCTAGAGACGAAGATTCTCTTCGTCTATTTACAATATTGTATACGTATATCCTTTGTACAAAAAACAGGGGTTACAATATGTTGTGTCTATAGTTTTCTCCCGTGTGCTATTTGTGCAGACGTATGTATATGTGTGTCTGTTCGTTTTTTATGTTTGTATGTACGCGTGTATGTGTGTGTATTTCGCTACGTTGCAAAGTCGACGTGCGTATCGAACGATATTGGCGAAACTCGTGTTAACCGTCGATTATCGGAAACCGAGAATTCAGGGGAAAAAAAAAACACTCGTGAACTCGGACTTAAACGAGAAAGAGAGAAGGAGGGAATCGAGGGCCACAAGTAGCAAGATGTTGCGAGCAGCTTTTCTTTTTTTTTTTGTATAAGATTTACAACTATTGGCAAAGTTTTGCCTCATGTTTACCCTCGTATTTTTCTTACTCTCGACCACTCCAATCGTTTGGTCAATCGATGCTGCAAGTAGTTGACCCAGCAACTCTTTTTTTGTTTCTTCTCTCTTCCTTCCAGCTTGGCAAAAAAAATCTCTATGCTTTCTCTGATATCTTTGCTCTTTACGATTTATTTGCTATGGAAATCTCGAGATTTTTATCATTTTGCAAATGCTGTTGACAGGCTTCAATTTCGCTCTCGATGCCACTTTATTTTTCACGTTTTTTATCACTTCGAAGACTGTGACAACATGCTTTTTATTTTCCAAATACGAAAATATCAATAGGATTGATGCGGAGACTTTTTTTTTTTTTTTAGCGGATCCTCGGCCGGCCGACTTCTCTGTTCCCGATTTGTTATCATTAAAATTAGTAGGCTTCTCGATCCGGCCATGTCAATTTGTACAGTATACGATTAAAGATTCATTCTATTTGAAAAATCTTCTTTTTTTTTGCATTTATTTCACGTTATTTTTATCGAATTCACTGGGTCGTCGATAACAAATGCGCTTTGATGACATTTTCATGACATTTTTCTTCACACTCGATGCACGTAATTGTACAACAAATATTGCATTTACACTTTTTTTTATACCATGTTTTGTATCGTATTATATTTTACATGCATCGAATAACGATTAAAACTTCATGAAAATGACTTCAAATTAACTTCCATATCAACGATATATATATATTTATGTTTTACTTATTACTATTAGACCATTTGATAGTCTCCATAGTTGTGTTAGTTTGTACAATGAACGTCAAATGTTTATCACGAATAAAAATCTTTCGTAACCTACATCGACCATTTTTTTTTCTTTTTTTTTTTTTTACTTCTCTCAATACGTTGTTATTCTTTTTTTGTTATTCTTATTTTATTATTATTGTTGCTTTTGTTGGTTTTGATATTTTAAATTGTTATTAGTACTAAAACTATTATTATTTATCTTTTCGGAAAGTTCGATTTACCACATAGTTTCAAATTTGTTCACCTCCAATATTTATAATACATGGCACGCAGTAATTCGCCTCGTTTTTCGAACAAATCGATTCTTCTTGATGAAGGTACTTGTCGTACCAGCGAATCTTTCAAAGGCCGAAAACCCTCGACAACACGAAACGGATACTCGGAAAAACCTTCAACCAAGAAGTTTGTCTCCTCCTCCTCCTCCTCCTCCTTCTTCCTTATATACAACTCTCCTGTATTCGATTCGAACGCGTAACGACTTCCGGTTGGTGAAACTTGTTGTGTGCCGAAAGAGACGAGGATACTGGCCTCTGTGGAATTGACGAAAGACCTTTTCCCGACCTCTGAAGACTATAATAGACCTGAGACACAAGAAAATCAATTTATTGGAAATATCATCTACGCTCAAATTTATCCATCAAAAATTAACGCGAAAATCACTGGTACGAGGGATTTTCAAATTTCTACTGACCCTTTGAGCCATGGCGAGACTAACGTTGTCCCAGATATTTGTGAACAATTTATTTTTCAATTATTAAAAAATCATCCACACAAGAAACATCAAGTATAAATAAATAGTTGAATTTCTTACTTTTCCATGAAAAATGATCATTTTATAGTAAACTATAATGATCATCGGGGTCATAATATTTTTACAAACATAATACACTCCAAAGAAGTTTACAGATTTTTTTTCAAGATTTTTCGTACGGTCATCTTTGTCGTTTCAAAAAAGAAAAATGAACCGATAATTACGAACTTCTAAATTTTGAGTACAGGCTCGTAATCAGTGATCAGAATAATAACAAAGTAAAATGCTCAAAGAGTTAAAGAAAAATCGAATTCTTATGAACAAATAACGCTTCTATTCACTCCTTGAGTGACTCATAGATTTGAATGTCGAGTGAAAGGTTATAAAACTTCATGCAATTCATTATTTTATGTTTGTAAAGAATCTTGAGGAAAAAAATGGTGTTGTTTGAATTGAATGAAAGTTTCAATACCTGTTTGAAAATTTTCACCAAACGTCACATAAACTTTAGTGTGTATTGCGGAGTTGAAAATTCCATAGATTCGGTCACGTCGCTCATAACAATGGAATTTTACTGCATGGTCGTAAATCATACAGTGCTTATAGTAAAATGGACTCGGTAATGAATATCACTCGGTACCAGAGTCGCAAATAATATGTGACTTATTTCAATGCTCGCTAATACTGATAATGAATTTTATAATTGAATTAACGTGAAAATAATCCCATTGTACTTTCTGAGGTCAATGAGTTTCGCTTTCCAGACTTGTTATGGGATTTTTATGAAATTTTGGTGGTTCGTATAATGAAAGACAGTGAAGAGAAAAAGGAAGAATGATGGACAGTTTTCTGCCGAAGAGATAAGAGAAATGATAAAATTTCCGTCCGTCAAAATCTATGAGACGATGAAAAACGTTCAGTCACATAAGAAAACTCTCTCATCTCTTCGTTGCTGGAGCAAAAAAGGACAGTTGAAGATCTCGTGATCACAAAGAGGGGATGGGAGGGAAGAGGTAGAGAGATCACGTCGAGTCAGCCGCATCCAAACTGGTCGCCTGGCTCACCCCGTTTTCTTTCAACTCCCAGTTTCTCACATTCAATTTCTCTCTTTCTCGTGCTCAGCTTTTTCATCTTTATCTTTCTCTTTTACCCTCGCTTTTTTCTCTTCCAGTTCGCGCTACGAATTATCGAGAAAACTTTGGGTAATTAAACTCGCGAGAGTGCAGATAACCCAAAGTCCGTGCTAAACCGGAAAAGTTTAAGTGGCTGACTTTCGTGTATTAAATTGCAGGTATATACGGCCGAGACTATCGCGTGTTTTTCTTTGCAGGTTTCTGCTAGCGAGGATCATAATAGTAGAGAGAAAGAGGGAGAGAAAGAACGTTGAGTTTTGAGGCTTTATTATACACGAGAATTACAGTTTAGTAAGGAATATTCCTTCAAGATGTTTGTTGAGAGAATGAAAGATTTTTTACGAATGTAAGTTACGAATGTAGCTCAATGGATCAGAACGTGAAAATCAGTTGAAATATTAAGATATGCATCGCGTATGGGGTTGATGTATCATCGAACTGAAGAAAATTCGATAAGAAAAACCTGCTAAGAAAGAAAATTGAGAAGAACGTAGAAAATCAACAGAGGACGAGTAACACAAAAACACATTACGAACCCATTTCATCGAAATGGAAGCACAATTTCGTTGGGGGTATTCAACGTGTGAAAGTGGATACGATAGGTGTTATCAGAATAAATGGCGATCGATTCTGAACCTAAGCCTCTTATCTCTTCATTGACTGTGTTGGAAGCACAACCACTATCTCGTTCCTTCAAACTTACCCTCTTCACATTTTTGTTTAGGCCAATGGCCTACAAATCCCAGAGTCGAGAAATCTTCCCGGCTACATAACGTCGTAGTTGGTTTTACGCCAATAAAAATCTTCAAATATGCATCAAGGTTGTCATAACATTCCTTTTAATAGGAATAATGAAAATAATATTAACACAAAAATGAGATCACTCACGTTTTGATTATTGCGTTGATTATACGCGTCCATCGCCATCTGCTTGAAATCCGCCATCGTTGGTGGATGGACGTATGGATTTTGTTGAATCCCGTGATTCTGGGAATAATTAAGCGTCGGTGATGGCGAGCAATCAACGAGTCGTGGATCTGGATGAAGATCAAGACTCGATTGAACAATTGGTTTTTTCTCAAGTGCTGTCGCGTCTTCCATACACTGATCCTTGCGTCGTCTTTGAGGCGGAGTTTTGTAAACCGGTGTATAAGTTAAGGGTCTTCGTTCTGTGGATCAGATTTAAGGAAGCCATGCCGAGGTTGATGAACGTAAGCTAATTTGATTATAATGGCGATTAAACGGGGAGAATTGGGAAGATAAAGGGATTTCCACAGAGAACCCTCGTGTACGGCTTAGCAGTCTCGTACCCTTTTAACCAATCCCTTTATCGTCTCTTTTCCTCCGTCCATTTTTTTCTTTTTCACGTACAATTTATACACATCAGATTTATGCTAATTAAAATGAAATTTTCTCTAGTCATTATCGAGCTTTCTCCACATATCGCAATATTTCTTAAAAAACAAAAAAAGAATTCACTGACATGAGAAAAAAACTTTGTTGATGCAAACGAATGTTGATTCTTTCCACTAAATATTTAGTTCGATGTGTACAACAGAATAATTTTACGATGAGACAAAATCATTTGCGAATGCTGAAGTTTACAAAGTTATTGGTCCAACCAACGTAATTGCGGCGCAGCCAAAGTAATCAATATTGATGGAACGAAACATCGTTCGAATAAAATGATTTATTTGCTTATTTATTTATTCCAACTACATCGTTTAGTCGCTTTCATAAGATTTGAACAAATATACCGCTACAGCAACCAAAAAGTATGCATCAGCAAGTAAATAGCATAAGTTCAAACAAAATAATTTTACTACAGTGATTCGAATTATTCATCTAGAAGAAATTTTTATAATTTAGTTGGATAAATTACACCATTGAAACTAAATGAATTCACCATTTTTTATCGAACAAAATAGATTCAGTTCGGTGAACATATTTTTGTCTGGGTGTATTTTTCATAATAAATTTGCTGTCCATGCCAAATGGTTATTAATTCATTGAAATCAATTGAATAAACTCGATCCACTCTTTTTTCATAAAAAAATATGTTAAGTACTCAACTACACAGTTTGAATGAAAAATAAAATGAATTACGAACCATATTCGTTTGGAATAATGTCAGGATCGATGTCGTCAACAGCCTGTTTCGTTTGAGGATGTACAGGAGTGGTGGATCCAGCGTTGGGAGGTTCACAGACAATGGGTGAGTGCTTTGGACTTCCATTACGACCACCGGAATGTTTTCGATAAAGAGCAGCCAAAATTCCAGCAACAGCAAGTGCTAGAAGTGTTGCAGTCGCCGCAAGTCCAAGTAGCAATGGACTCAGCACGGATGCATTTTTATTTCCTAATGTCAAAGAACACAAGAAGATATTCAACGTTATATAACGTTGAGGAAACGTTTCACAATGATTTATATTCAATTGAAAAGGTTTATGAACTTAAAAAGGCAACGGACGAAAATGCATCGTATATTTATACATGCCTGCAAATATAAATATACATATTCCTTTTTATTTCGTATGTATTTCGAATAAAAACATAAAATATTGCCAGCACATATGCTATAAAGCAATAAAGGAACATGTTGCCCTGTAAAATTTATGACAAAGAAGAATATATATTCCGGATAATAATATTTCCACGGCTCGTACATTCCAAACGAGTGCAACGTTTACTGTGTGTATAAAGTTTTTACGCGAATATAGGCATATAGTTCATTTATCCAATTCTCGAGTAGCCATACGGTACCAGAAATTCGTCATATTTTGTCTCATTTTATGTCGTCTGATAAGAGGTGATGATTTGTCGAAATTCAGCTTCGCAAACAGAAATATTCAAATCTTTTTGTATATCTCGAATATTTCTCTCACAGATAACACAGTTCTTAATGAATTTTATCATTTCATTTTAGCTAGTAACAAAATTGGGTCTTTTTCTGATGAGAAAGTACATTTATAGTCTGTGAAATAACGATTAATATCATTTTAATCAATATACTGTTATTCGTAATTATTTTCATCAGTAATGAAACACATTTTTTTACAAATAGCCCTCAAAACTTCTTCCGTAGGGTCTGGCTTTTGAAAAAAATGATTTATTTGACAAATAAAAAGACAAAACATAATTCACGTTCGAAAATGGTGATCTCGGAAACTCCAACTGACCGAAAATGATTACTATCATTCGTGAACCCCATGAGACCTGCGAAATTCCTGTTTGAAGTATTTCCCTTTAATTCTTGGTCCACAGATATTAAAGCGGACAAGAGTTATTGTCCGGAAGATAGCATAGAGCGAGTGCATATACCAGAAGCATTTAGGCTTCAATATCATCGTCGGACGGTCATATACGCGAAGCTTAATAAGCAGGACAATAATTAATGAAGGCTACGTCTCTTACGTAGCTATTACGGTCTCCCGGAGCATTCATGTTATATATAAATAGATGTGGATCCTGTTGCATAGCCGCAATATGCTTTGGATGCCTCTTGGTCAGGCTACAGGCGACCCCGTTTTAACACTCCACTGTGTATTTCCACAGACGTTTGCTGCATGGACTTCAATGTACAGAGTATGACAAAAGTCATACCAAACGTTCGCGTAACAATAAATACATCGCGAAATATGCAGGAGAAAATTATATTCCTATTTTCGAATCCTATGGAACATTGAATAGAAATTCGTCAATGAATGACTGGAAATGAAGAAACAAACGTCACTTTACTCTTCAACATTTCATAATTTGTCAGCACTCAGCAAAGCATTATCCAGTCTTTTGAGGCAACGTGTATGCTGTGTTAATAATGCAGCCTCTAGTTCTCTCGTAGTTCATATTGTAACCCGTTGGATATGTGAATATTCACCTTTGTGGTGTATGTGTGTTTATGTGTATGTATATTAGGCTCTATGTACGACGCACATTTATCTACATATATATCGTATGTGTGCAGCGAATATAATTACGTCAATTAACTCATACCCTCGTATAGCTACTCGGAGGGTAGTTACCATCCTCTTCTATACCCTAAACCACTGCATCACCACCAGCGTCCAAAATCTATGGTGCTTGCTGCCATACGATCTTTACTAACTCCATTACTTGACCATCCATCGACTTCGATAGCACATCTCTCCCTTATTTCCCTTATCTTGTCACTGTCATTCTACATCATTCATCAGGATTGTACCGTTAATCAACACCCAAAATATCCTTTAAAAAAACCTTTTTTTTTATAAAAAAAAAAAATTATTTTGTTTTTTATACCAAGTGCTTTCTACTCAAAGGTAATTGACGTTTTGACAATGTCAATAAGTGTTTCTTATGTGTGTTGAGAGGGCTGGAGTGATTGAATTGATCAATTATTTTATTTGCAGAGTTTTTATGATTTTTTTGTGACTTTACAATGCACACCTAAACCATTGATAGAACCTTTAAAATAAGGCATAAAAAAAGCTTCGTAAACTAAATGGAGCAACAAGACGTCGATGTGTTTGATATCATAATAAATTTTGTAATGAACAAAAACAAATTAACGAAGCTCTGAGTCAATAGAAATTGACTTATGACTGCAAAAAATGTCATGAATTTCCCTATGGTAATATTTCACCTTTTAAGTGTGCCTACGAACTCGAATGCACTTATGTTCATAAATCGTCACAAATTGTGATAAATCACAAGCCCATAACGATAAGCAGAAGGGCGGTTTTATATTGAAAGAAAAATGATGCAGTAATGATTACCGCTATCGTAATGACGTCTTAATATTCAGTTTTATATACCATCAGCCATGGTATTTCATTCAATTCGTCTCGATTAGGCTTTCTCACATCTCGAGCAGCCTTTCGTCCCTTTGAACGTATATTTGACTCGTATAGAAGACGGAGGGTTATGATTTAGAATTAATTTCATGGTGAACAAGTTTGAAAACGAAGCATGTAATACATATAGTGGATTTACGATCGAATCAACCTAACGACGCCTCTGATAACGAGTTTACTCATATGAAAATGGGATAAATATTCAAGTGTATCGCAGACCATTTGCGTTATCGATTCCATTTTATGGCTTCATAGAGAGATTTTGTTTTTTTTTGCTTTTTATTTTGTGATTCAAAAAAAAATCCCATATGAATGCTAGGCTCGTACATGCGTACTAATCTACTTAACGGGCATCGAATGCGTGGCACTTTTTCGAATTAAACGAGTACGTTGCACTTGAGTTAATGGGACGGAGATCTGTTATTGGGCGTGTAAAAAGAGCCTTCTGCGCTTGTACACGATGAGATTACGCGAATAAACCGATCATCTACTCCTACGTCCGGCAATACGTCAGTTTTATGACAACCAAGTGGATGTCCTGTGATATTTTTTCGAAATTTGGAATAAACGATGTATTGACGTTAATCGAGTAGACATATTTGCACTTTATGCGATTTACAAAATACGCTCCTGTCAATAACAAATTTACTTGAGTCCCTTTATTAAATATTGGTTCGAAAATATATAATAAAATAAAACAGAGTGAAAGGGGCTTTTATTAGCCACTTGCCCTTTATCACCCTTGGCATCATACTGAAAAGATGTAACAATAAATGCTGCAGTTCTGTGAAACAGCCCCGGCCAAATGAGAACGTATTACGTTACGAGGAAATCGGATATTGTCACAATAAGAAAACTAGGACGGTTTTTTTTTGTTTAATAGTCTTAATAAAGAAATTCTAACGATCCCATGTACACAGAAAATAGGTTCGTACGTTCAGGGTCTTCTACGTCGAGTCAATGACTGTTTCGATTTTGCATTTTTTATACAGTTGCATGTTTCTTTCTCTTTTAGTGCCAATTGCATAAACTTATATCACATTCCAATTTTTCAACAGTTTCCTTACTTTTTTCTCTAAATATTTAAAGAGTTCCTAAAAAACCGAGGAAACGAGATCTCAATTAGGGCAAAATAGACGCTTCACACTGGTCAAATGAGTGTTGAATTTTCACAATAGTTCAATGCAAAAATTGATACAAAAATATTGAAAGAATAACTATTACTTTTGGGATTACTCCCGAGGTTGAAGTAATAAAGAAAGAGCTTTTTAAGTGAGAACAGAAAAATATTTGTTTAACACATTTCTTTCGAAATAATGGTAAAGAAATAATAATAAAAAGAATGATTTCTCCATTATTAAAAATGCAAAGATCACGATGTCTGTATACACGAGTAATTGAAATCCATAACCATCAGATAAAACTCGATGTTATTGGAGGGCGAATGTCTTAACTCGGTGGGTTCTGGTAAAATTGTTTGTCGAGTAAACTTGGTGATTTATTCAGTGTTCCAAGCGTCTAGGTTGGGTCTGTACTTCGCCATCTTGATTTGAATAAACAAAGCGGGGATAGAAGTTTCGAGAGAGAATATAGTTGAGGGGGGAGAGGGTAAAACTTTTCTTGATCTTCGTACAATTCGATCTCTCTTGACGTCAGAAGTGGAGAGAAGTAGAAATGCCTATCTGATTTGTCGGCGAACCGTTGGTTTTTCAAAAGCTCTGTGCTGCGTGCCGTGATCGCGAAAGGTTCGCGAGGCGGAGGGCCGAGCAATTCTCCCTAAATCGAGGCCAATCCCATGGAAACCCAAAACCAATTTCAAAAGAATTGCATTCTAAAACCATCCGTGTAGATGTTGTGGGTTATTTGAGTATGTGTGTGAACGTGGTGCATGTTGCGCACGCGCGTATAAAGAGGTGAATCTACTAGAGGAAAAAGATACTGGTGAGCTGGGATCGTGGGTAGAGGCACGGTTTTCCTACACGGACAAAAAAAAAGAAGTGGATCGAAGTAAACGCAAAGTCAGTGCAGGAAAACGGTCGCAGCCCTTTCATGGTTGCTTTTTGCACGATGCCACAAACACACAAACATCCGCATGTGTATATCGAGGTGGTTTGTGCATGGGATATATGGATATTTATCGGTAAAATAGCTGGGTTGGTATTCATAGGGTGAATTTTTCTTCTCTCAAAGGATGTTATGCCGTTCCTTTTGCTCATTTTTTGCTTATTTTTCTTCGACGATATCCACTGAAATATAAGAGTAAACCGTGTTTTCTCGCGGCCCAAACCGATACCCAGGATTTACATGAAACTTCGTTGTTCCAATCTTTCTTGAAATATACCCCTTTGCTCTTTCTTTATTTGTCTTAGGACATTTGTCTTTTTTTGCTGCTTTCAAAGGATTATATTTATATAACTCAAACGGAAATCATGATTGAACTGAGTTGAAATACTTTTGATGCATAAATCTCAGGTAATATGACAGCTCAATTATCTCGTTCAAGTAATATTATTGATTTTTTGTCATTTGACAGGTAATCCATCAACAACGAATCGCATGCATCCCATTCACGTATGTCGAATATTGATCGTGGTATCTTTATATGATTTGTTAAGACGGAACAAAAACTTAGTATTCTGGATAGCAACGTCGTGCTGTCCTTCATCCTCCTGTAATAATTGTAAGCTTTAAGGTTTGTGTACGTGACATAGGCGTTGAGTAAAGGTCGTGTTTCCTTCTTCCTATACTTTTTATTGTCATATGTTATTTTTCCACACCACTCTCGAAGGCAGTGGGTAAAAAAAAGAACAAAAAAACAGAGTCATTTCTCTATTTGCACTGTTTTGCATCTCTGTGTTTTCTCAGACGGTCCATATTTCGTTGAAAACATCATATTTCTTTGTGACTCGTGACCCGTTGAAATTTGCGTTGCTCAACATTTCAACGTCACAAAAACATAAACGCATCGCGTTAAGAGAGCTTTTGTATTCGCTGACGTCGTGTACGATGGTACGTTGCAGCAGTAATAATAAAAAGAAATTTCATGGCCTTCAATGTAATATAATGCAAGGAACCCTGAGAATAAATGAGTGTTGCAGCGCAAGAACTTTAATTTTCTTAATGGATTAGGTATGACAAAAGCCTTGTTCTTGTAACAGACGTGCAAACACGAATGCTTCGTGTTGAATTTCATTTGTCGAAATCATTCTTTGACTCTTCTCAATATCAACTTCTTACCAATGTTTCTATTTATTTATTCATAGCCTTTTTTAAACGTTGTATAATGTTTTAATTTTATATTATGTGATAAAATAATCATTCTTCTATGAGTCATGCAGCAAGTGCAGTCTAATAACTAATAATAATAATTTTTGTATTCAATATTTGAAATTTTATTTGTATTCTAAAGTTTCAAATCAAAACCCATCAATCGCATCGACCACGTACTCATTGCTGTGGGTTTTTCGCAATTGACGCTCGTTATTGCATGGAATAGAAAGAAAAAAAAAAGAAGTTTATCAAGCCCGTTGCATTTAGAAGTGTTTTTGTGTGAAAAAAAAAGTTAGATGTACTGCTGTGATGAGAAAGCGAAGAAAAGTGCAGAGATTGACGAAGAGACAGAGAGAGAGAGACGAAAGTAAATGAGAGGAGGAAAAAATCTGAGCAACCAATGGTCTCACCAAAGAGTGGTGCACCAGAGAGGAAAGTGAAGAGTTCTGGAATCGTGTCCGAGATAGCAAAGGCGTGGAAGACGGTGATGGATGACCCTTCCAGCACGAGTATCGACGATTGTCAACAATATATACTACACACTCAAACACACATATACAAGTAGGAAAACGAACATAGTAATTCTCACTGATGGAAATAGCAAAGAAGCGAGGAAGAAAAAAATAACAATAAAAATTCCGAGCCGTTGGTCCACTGGCGCATCGTGACAGTTATTTCTCACGAGAATTCTTGTCGGAAATGATTTATCGCTGCATTTGCAAGGGATACAATTCAATCTGTATTATGGATGATCCACCAAATATTGCATTAGGATATCAGAGTTATTAAAACACCTATTCACCCCTACACTGAGGGTTAATTTCATCAGACTCAGCTTTCAATCCAGAATTCATCGACATTTCCATTCAAAGAGTTCGATATCCAAAAATGTAAGCATTTTTCAAAGAGATTATTCAAATCCAAACGTAAGGATGTTCGATGTTCAATCACAATGTCCTTGACAATGTCCTTAACGTTAGAATAAGTCCATAATTTTACCTACCAATGTGATGTCATCACTTCGTCAATATAACTAAAAAGTTATGAGCCATTAACGAACCAACTATCGAAAGTACCCAAGAAATCGTGATGCTTTTCTGTGCAAACTTGTATCCTATTACCGAAGGGTATGGAGAAGAGGAAAAAAAACTCAAATACCAAGAACTTGCGACCGAATCGATTGGACGTGAAATATTTCGTACTTGGAAAGTCACGCACAATGGACGCCGAACTTCGAAACGTGAATAGTGAACGTCAACGACGAGATCGGTTCGTGCAACCACGTTGGAAATCGTGCCGCTAAACTGAATTAACTCTCGTTGTTGACCCGCAACCCCATATGTTACCAATGACTTTCTATTATGTAGTGTCGTGGTAACCTCCCTAGTCCATTATAGTTGGGATTCGCACGGGCTCCGGACCACCTTCGTACAGCCATATATATATACATAATATAAATGTGTATACGTATATAATAGTTGTACATATCTACGTATGCCTTCTGGTGCTGCTGATACAGAGCTCTCACGAATGTGAACCGAAGGGTATGAAAGCTCGAATGGATTCGAAGAGCAACGAAGAGAAAGAGAGAGAGAGAGAGAGAGCGAAAGGTAAATAGAAATTTCAATATATGTGTATATCAATGTATATGCGGGACGACAGACGCGACAAGGGAATCTGCGACCAAGGCACAAATACTATGTTACATTTATCTACATTTCCATATGCTTCGCGTAATTAAAGAGCTGAACTTGCATTAATACAATCCTTTTGAGTAAATAACGTATTTCCACTGTTATTATTATGATCAAACAGATTTTATGTGTGATATATTATTTTATTTTATATTTTATTTTATAGAAATGCAAAATAAATCCGATCGAAATGTGTAATAAAATTTTAGTAACGTGGCAAGTTCTCATATGCGTTATAACATTATTTTTAATAAGTGTACAAGTTCCGGGTTTTTTGTTGTCGATTGAAATATGTTTTTTATCGAATTAATTCACCAGTTCGACTCCAAATGATTAGAAAAAACTATTTTATGCTGCACCATTGTGATACTGCATTGCATGCTGGTCTAAGAAATGAATTTCCAGCTGTTAACGTTTTTTTTTTTTTGTGGTTCTTTGGCTTTACTCGTAGCCTTAAAGTTCCCTGGTGTGTCTCGGAAATGCAAGAGATGAATCATATCCGTAAATGTTATTGATATTGGAAGAAGCCTGGTGCAAATACAACAGCGAAACCCAAAAGCGCAATCGTAAATGGTCGCTTGTTGATCGAGAGTAATCTGTTTTGTTAATTGCAAGCTCCGCAGAGTCCGATAGTTGCGGTTGCGTCGCGCTGCGTTCAGCATTAGTATGGTCCAGGGACATCAACCCCATTCCGCAACACAGTGTGTATATTCGTACTGCTGGTGTTGCTATACTGTGTACCACAGCTTGTGCAGGTTTCGCGTCCGTTTTATCGTATAGCTAACTGTGTGTGCTCTCTCGTCGCATCCCTTTACCACTCTCTGCCTCAACGGGAAACTTCCCCCGCGACTTAGTGGCGGTTGAAGGGAAAGAGAGACAGAGATGTGGAGAGAAGAGTGCTGCAGCAAGGGGTGGGAAGTGGTTAACCGACTAATTGCAATACTGACGCGTCCGTTCCAACTATTTGTGCAATTGCGATTATATCCCGGATCGAAACACCGTCCTTACACCTTCACGTTCTACAGTTAGCGTCCAGTGTCTTCTGTCACTCCAAACTCATTCAAAAGTTCATGCACTGTTACACATTTACGAGAAATTTACCACTTTGACATCCTCATGATTTGAACATTTCGCTAATTATGATCAACCTCGATTCAAACTCTATTTTCCTAGTTTGTTGAAAACCAGCCACAGAATTCGTTCTTTCTGTTTGACAAATACGATATTTAACTTATTAGTAAAATATAAGCAAATCAAAAAGTATTTTTCATTTATTGGTCCTGCGTATATACTCTTACGAGTTTTTATCAACCGTTCCCATCACTTTACCACCAATTTTTTCCCTGTTTGATTCTTGTGAGAACTCTACAAATTGTTGCCCACCGTCACTCTTTAATATTTTATTGAATTTCAGTTGATTAGCATAATTAAAAACTCAAGAAAACTGCTTTCCACTTAGCGATTGACGCGCAAGCGGTTTCAAGGCTAAGCGGTCACCCAACTGAGTATTTAACTCGCACGAGGTTGTTTAACTTCGGCAATCACCGAAGACCTCCGCACTTTGACCACTGCTGTCAGTTCAATAGTTGGAAAAGTAATTCCAAAATAAACCGACATCGATTTCAAATCGATGTTAATTCATTAATGATTTTTTTACATTAATTATTCTTTCGTTGGGAAAAAAATTGTTATTGGTTTAAATCTTGATCATCCAGCCTGAATATTTGTGGATTAAATACTGTGAATAATTAATCTGAATAATGTTAGCAAATTATTTGAATATTACTAAGCCTGTCTCGGCGCCATTGAAATTTGAATAATGATGAATTTATTCAGAATTGGTTGTAAAAATAAAAATCATCATGAAATAAAACGAGAGGTGAAAGTAGTGGAGTAAATTTGAATGTTAAAAATTGAGGGCAATATTTTCATCATTGCTGCATCTGCTTTCGTTATATTCCAGCGAATATCATAAAGTTATTCGATGCCATAATACCACAGTGAAAAATAGGGCGTATTCAATGATTTATTTTTTGAAAATTTGAAATATGAAATAAAAAAATGCACATATTTTATGGTTCGCGCAGATGCAGGGTATAAAAAAGTTAAAAACGATTCGAGCGTCATTAGCAGGATCGAGTAAATAAAGCGAAATGAATTTATCGATATGACGTTTGTTTACAAGCGCGGGTGAGGCTCATTGTACGTGAGTCATCCGTTGAACACTATGAATCGGCTTTTTGCAGGGCAAGTTTTTGACACAGCCATCGTACTATTTATTGTCGTATATTATTGACAGTTTTGTAAAAGTACCAACGTTTTGTGTTCATTCACAAACCAGCACAAATCAACGGTAGCAATATTTCATCTGGCACACCGACATGACAGCAGCCCCATTCCCGATTGTTAAATATCAATATATTGCGATGCATGTTTGTCCTACTTTTTTTTTTAAACCCAATTTCACCGATTTTTTCTCTTCATTCAGTTCAATCCAGAGGGGCAAAAGTGAGAAATATAACGTCATTAGTCTCAGGGCTTTCTCTCTCTTGCTCTTTCTCTGCCTTTCTTTCTCGGTGGCTACGCTAACACGAGAATTCAATAAAGAAAAAAAAGTAGTCACAGCTCGCCAGCAATTGTAGAGCTGATGAGAACGAAAACTAATTCTCGGATGCTTCTTTTTCTATCTCAATTTGTTCGGTAGGTGATTCCTTGTGTCTCTGTAGCTTCGAGGAACAAGAAGCCACTCGACCCAATTAAATGTTAAGAAAAGTCAGCGAAAATGTTTTAACGAGAACAGGTAGGTAACAAGGTAGAAAGAGAGTCGATGGCTTTCAATTGCGATCTCAAGAACGAGAGCACCGATTGTGTGAAGAGAAAAGAAGAAGTTAAATGATTATTAGAAATTTAGAAAATTGAGACTCACCAGTCGTGTACATCGCTGCACCTTTGAGGGTCACTGGTTCCAGAACAGCTGGTTCGCTCCTTCCTTTAGCGTTGATCGCGTATAGGAAAAGTCTGTAACTTCGGCCGGTGGTTAAACTGGTAACCTCGAAAACCGGCCCATTCGCACCAACGGGATCTGTTCTGTTTATTACTAGCGAGCCTACGTCCTCGTCGTCGACGACCTCGAGCTGATAACTGTGTATCGGTAGACCTCCGTCGTAACCCTCGATACAACGTACGGTCAAACCCGAGGCTGACTTGACCACGTGCTCATCGCCCAGGTCCACCGGACTCGACATCTCGGTCGCTGTACAATTGTGCAATGGGTACGGTCGACCAGCAGCTATTACCTGAATTTACATATGAACCAATCGAAATGTTAATTCACTCACATTTGCACAACATTCTCTTCAGGGGATTCGCAACAATGGACAACGAATCAGGCAAACTCTCATTATTACGTCAAATATTTCGAATCTGCTTTCAATGCTTTTTTTCTGAATATCAACTTTATTCACAATTCTGGACATTATATTTTTTTTTCAACAGATATTTTCCAATCAATAATCACTACAGTCTGTATTTTTCAGAAAAACGAAACAGATTTTTTTGAAAAATTCATCCAAAAATTCAAAAAAACAGTATATACGTCATGGAATGTCAGTCAAAATTAAAGAGTCTATTACAAGGCCAAGGAGTAACCTGAGCCATTAATAGTCTGCGAATACTGACAGCAGAGCAACAACTTTGAGGCAGTTTGATAAAAGAACAAAGCAGCAGGAAAGAAAAAGAAATGAACGATGTGGGGAGTATGTGAAAAAAAAAATCGAAACAAAAAACAAAAAATAGAAAAGGATTCTGTCTGGATTAATGCATATGTGTATGACTTCTCGACTGAAAGCACGACTTTGAGGGTAGGGAAATGTGTACTTGCCTGAAAGAGGCAGGGCGTTCGTTGCTTGCCGACCTGGTTACTTGCCCAGCACGCCACCGTTCCGTAATCCATTTCCGTAGTCGGTGTATAGTTCAGCCTTGATCCGTGAAACTGCTGGTACTCTTTCAAACTTTCTGCAGCAGTTGGACTTCCAGGTGTTTGTACGTGAGAGTGTCGAGACTGCGGCACCTCAATCAATTCACCGGAGTTGTTGAACGTCCAGTGAAAGGTCAATGGTTGAGGATGGCTCTCGACCGCGCACATGAGGGGAACCGTTTCTTGTTTTAGAGCTCCAACCACAACTTCGCTTTTGCCTTCTTTGCAGACTGGTGTAACTGGAAAAAAAGGGGCAAAAATACTATGAGCAAAAAAACACCCTCAGCTTCACGTGAACTAGATTTTCAGGTTTAGAAAATATTCTGTTGAGTTCAGATACAAATGTTTTGGAGTGAAAATATCTTGTTAATGATTATTGATAAATAATCGGCAGTATCATGAGTTTGTTCGTTACGTTGGACAATTATCTGAAAAAATGTACATTTTGATGCACGATTGCTTGATAGCAATTGATTGTTGACAGAAACGAATAATGAGTATCAAAATGAGAAAAGAGAAGAAAACAGTGAAGGCTGAACGACGTGAGAAGCAGATTCCTCATTTCTTTACAAGTGGCTGGAACGGGCAGTGAAAATTTGAGTCAACATTGCTGGAATGTTTAGTGGGATCACAACGACAGGAGTGGACGAGAAGAGACACCCATGATTCCCGAGTGCTCGTGACAGTTTACGAGCTCTTGAGGGTCCTCCTTCTACTGTTGAGGGCGCTCACATGCGTACCACTATGTCCTGACCAAACGTATAACTATATGGACTCAGAGGCGCCGTGCGATCAAACCAGCCTAACATATGTTCCCTCACCGCTCCTTTCACCAAGCAAGAGCTCCAATGCATGGAATCTTTGAGGAATGGTAGCTCGACCATTATTTGTGTGCATCGGTGTCTGTGTGTCTGGAAGCTTTTTATACCCCTTTTTTTTGACATTTTCACGCGACAAAATCAATTTAACATGCAGTAATTTCATTAAAGAGGATGGTCTTAGTTGAAAAAACGAAGACAAGCTAGTGGTGTCCTCACATCAACGACGTACATATGTGTATAAGAAATTCCATCAAAAAGGTTCGAGCCTCAATCTCTCTGATATATCTGCAAGTGTGTTATGTTAGTTTCTTAGATGCTGAGACAACAAACTTTCTTTTTCAACGTTTATATGTTAAATATTTAATGAAATTGAAAAAAAATGATTGCTTTTTCTATTGTTAAATCATTTATTGAGTGGGGTTTGATCGAATTATCCGATCTTTCGTGTATTTCTGGTCCAATATCGAATCCATGCACACTCTTATTAAAACGATGACTGCTCGAAAATTTTCAATCGCATAAAATGCTCACTATTTTATAATTTAATTTCATATAGTAATGAGAAAATAATTTTAAAAATATATAAATAAGCAGGGATTAAAAGATCGGAAAAACTATCGATTTTTCAGCTGTGAAATGAACCCAATTCATTCTATTTGTTATTTTTTTTTTTTCAGTGCAAATTGGATGTACAATCATTTACAAGAAGTAATACGTCGAGGTATAATGGTAAATCGGTAAACCTGCATAATTTATATTTGCGAAATTCGAACAAGTGAGAGCACAAATATTTCATCAAATAGGATATTTGCCTGACATCGAGAGTAGTGATCTCGCGCGATAGTTCCGTTTCACTCGAGCTCGAAGAACCCTGGATATCTCCCCTCATACCACAAGAGCTCCATCCAACTATCCAACAAACTCACGTACACTCGCACGATCCCAAAAAGCCCGTTTAATTCCCTACATCGTTTCCTAATGATTTACGGGTGAAATTCTAGAACGGCTGTACGGGGCGAGTATCTCGTGGAAAACGGCAATTGCTGGTTGGATGTGACACACCGATCCGCATTCCATTGCCCTCATTTTAGCTTCACATATATGTATTTATATAAAATATGATGCCCGGGACAAAGCAGTTTGATACCGAGTGAGAGATGACCACAGAAAATAAGGATAACGGGAATTTGGCACATAAAGAGAATTGCCAGTTGAATTTTTCCGTATAGAAATTTGTCGTAAAGATTACCGGCAAATGCTAATACTTGAGAACATTTCTAACATATATAAAAATTCAAGCGCTCCAACTTCTGTGAGATATTCTGCCCATGACAGATCAAATAGCTGTAGGAAAGTTCGCATTGTACCAGGGAATAAGAAGGGAAAAAAATGACCTGTTCGTAGCTTAACCTATTTCTTTTAAGGGTTTTAGTGTTTACACCTAGAAATATTTAAAAAAAATCGATTTGAAACAAAATGTTTCGATTCGGATGAAATGTCGTAAAGAGGATCTGAAAAGGGTTATCTAGGCTTCGTCGAGAGAGCGTTTTTTTTAAATGTCGTGGATTTTTCACTGATAAAACAAGGAGAAAAATCTGGATTTAACTATTTAGACCTCTACCATTCTGTAAAGAAATGCAAAAAAAAAAAGATTCGGGGCTTCAAAAAACTGATTTTTTAAATCACCTTCAAAAAATAAGAAAAATAGCCTTTTATTCTTGGGTTGAATTTTGGGAAAAACTGTACCAAAACTTTCAGTTTTCATTGGCAAAAATGTGAAATTTCGAACCAACAAAAAGTTATTTGAATAGATATATTTTTACAGTTTAAAAAAAAAAATTAGCATTGACCCTTTTTTCGGAAACTCTAGACACATGTGAGCCCTTAATATAAACAGTGATATAGAAGCGGGTAACTTGTTTAGTTCGTGGTCGTGTTTCATTAAAATTCAATACTTAACATGAGACTTATTTTTGACGAGGGACACCGTCTAGTACACGTTGCGGCAGTTGCCTTTTGAAGTTTCGTATAATTTCATACAAGAGAAACCAGACGAAAAAGCATGGATGGGCAGAGAAAAAAAGATTGGAAGTTGAAACAAAATAACGTGACAGGTCCTCCTGTTTATCCAAGAATTGAGGAGTCCCCTCGTATTCTCATATACACTTCTATCGGCGCAACCAAATCCGAGTGGAATTCAGCTCAGCACATTGCTCCTGGTGCTCTTGGCGCCTTACCTTTTTCCTTCTCACTCCTATCTCGATATATATACATATATATACGAATATCCTGCCTTCCCCTCTCTTTCGTTCTCCAGGCACCTACACATGAATATTCAGTGAACGACGCGCTTTACATACATTGAATATGCATCGGGAGTCCTTCCTTCCCTCTTAGGTCATTTACAAGATGCAGATACGCGGCGGCGCCTATGTTCCTATGTGCCTGTGCCGCGTTTCCTACACTAAATCACAAATACATACGGAACAATGTATACACATATGTATATTTCTGGAAATGTATGAAAAGGTATAGGTATCGAACTTCTGAACGTAACCGGAAACGAAGATCTCAGAACTACTCGTGATAACTCTAATAGAATAATCCTCGTTCGCGAGTTTTCATTTGAATGCGGAAGTTTGTCATTATATACAAAGGCAAAAATCTCGTCAACCCTTAAGTTCTATCTCATATTTCATTGCATTGGGGTTGTCTCCTCTCGAGTGTACAAACGACTGTAGAAATCTCCCATGAGATGTGATACCCCGCGATCACCACCATAACCACACCTAGATCGTCCTACCCCACGCTAGAGGTCGCCACGGTACACATGCAACACTCCTGCGACCACGTGCCATTGATTAAATAATTACACCAAAGACTCCCTTGCCGCAAGTCACCCTCGAGACTCGGAAAATTAGCTAATTGCCCACCTTGTGCGATAAGCATCGTTCCTTTTAATGGAAACGGACTCTTGGAAATTTCTGGCTTGAATTTTCTACCAAGACACAATTTACGAAGAACCGTGTTATATTGGTGATGTAATAATTGTTTCGTAATTAGTGAACAATGAGATTATTGCTGACATTTTGGAATAAAATAGTTGTCGCAGCTAGTCGTCAGTATACGTTTGCGATTGATCGAAGATAGTAACAGGACAATGGCACAATAATGGATGAAAATTTCATTTGTCATTTAGATGTCATGAACGTGCCCAAATTTTGCCCTTTGTTACCCACGTCCATTTGCATATGTAAGAATGCGTGAGTCTCGGGGCTGGCAACCTATTTATTTAGACACGTGGCAGCTTCTTACCACCAAGCACTGGAATGAAAAGTGTTAACTCCAAAGGCAAGTCGCGCCTCATATTTATACTTAATGTTGGGCGCTTTTCAGTTACTTTCAAACTTTAATGTAGTAGTCACGCCACAGTCACGATACAAAGTTAACTCTTGAATTAATTTTTGATAACTTGGATATAACTTGCGCAACCATCTGATAATGTCAGTTGTTAAATCTTATAGGAATGACAAAACGTTTAAACTTTCGGGAAAAATGTTTAATATGAAGTTTAGAGTTTGAGAAATAACCGTACACCTTTCCCGCATCTTTTACAGGGTTCGGAGAGACCTGTGCGATGCATGAGAAAATTTGTTATCAGAATTATTTCCTATTTATAAAAATATGAGAATTTTTCGTTAATTTATATTTAATACGTTTGGTTATTACGTCATGGCCGCATTTTTTAATTTATCAAAGACCCAGGCACAAATGACAACAGAGTAATCAGATATTATTTTTTGGTACATAAAATTATTCGACGAATCTCGTATTTGATTATTTGTTTGCCAATTGGCTCGCATGTATGTGTATCAGTTTATTTGCTCTCATTTCTGCATGCACGATTGTAATTACAATGTTTGTACGAATTGACTATTGAAGAATGACTTAAAACTGTATTTTAAAATGAAATGTTAAATTTAATGAAATTTTAATTAAGTATGAAATATCACAGATAATAAAAATGTATTTGTTTATATTGAAATGGTATGTGGGTTTCAGAAGGCTTGTTTGTTCGTTCGTGTTTATTTATTTTCAATCGTTTATCTATAGCTTTGTCGTCAACGTTGCCGATGTTTCAATAAATAAAATATGTTAGCAAAGTCAATGGTACAATTATTCTAACTGTACACTCGATAAATATCCGGTGTACAGCAATCAACTGCCTGGAGCATTTTAATTATGTAGCAGCTCTTCAAGGGACCGAACTTTCTGTTGTGTCAAGTTCCTAGCCACAAAACAGTCTGTACAACAGGCACTTGCCACCTTTAGGAAGTTGCTACTAAAGCAAAATGTCAGTTGCTCAATGTAGTTGGGAGCCTGATGGCAGATATGCAGTTTTTGTCAATTTCTGGATAGCGTTGTCTGGTCAAAACGTAAAACATGATTTCTTGCATCTGCAGATGGTTTTCAAAGTTACTTGTGCCCTTGTTCCATATTTAATACAAAAAAGATGTCAGTGATGTTGCACCTTCTTTCAAAAATTTCAATAACCCCTCATCATTCAACAAATTACGTTCTCGTAACTTTAATTACAACTTTTTTGTAGTGTAGCATCACCAGATTACTCACTCACTCTTTCACTCAAATAACTTGGGCAGGAGATTAAGAAATTAGAATGAAAAAATGCGCTTACACATGATCCGAAGTGGTACAGAATTGCTGGCAGTTTTTCCCTCGCTGTTCGCTGCAAAACAAGTGTATTCTCCCGCTGAGCTTTTCATCACACGCTGGAGAACCAATGAACGATCGCTGAGAACTATACCAGCTGTTGCATTGTTCTTTAATTCTTTAGCCTGGTGAAAAAGTAAATGAAAGAAAAACAAAATTGAAATGAAATTAAAAATGCTTCGTAGGCATAATCCATTCGATAAGGTCGAATCGATTAATATTCGTGTGTTGTTTACGCAGCATTGTCAATATTAACAAATTAAAACAGTGATTCTTAAACGATTTACTTTCAGTGAAAACAAACTTGTCTTTTATAGCACAAAAAATAGGGTTTCCGAAATTACTTCCTCACATGGAGAATGTAACTTCGTAAACTCAATTAAAATAGCCTCCATTCGATTAATGGCAAAATCAAATATGTCAAATGTACCATATTCTTTATTTTACCCACAATTTTTATAAAACTCTTCAACAAGAGTTGAGCCCTGATGGTTTTTCATCGAAAAATGAAACATCAAATTCATTTTTTCAAAGATCCTTTAAAAAAAAATCTTAATTGAAACAATAAGGATGTGAAAAGACTGTCGTTCATCAAGAATAATCAAAAAAAAAAAAAAATAATGTTCGGTAGGAAATGTTTCCGATCATTTACAGAATAATGATTATACTGATTAATGCAATTTTCGGAAGTTTAATTGTTGATAGATTTTGATCCAATCGAGAACCGTGAAAAATCGTTAACAGATAAATATTTTTCATTTATATTCCTCGCTTCCAAGATTCGTTTCAGTCTAAAATTGTTTTGTTTGAATTCTCTCAATTGATGATGTGGTTCATTATCGTTTTGGTTCAAATAGAAATGTTCGGTGGATGACAGAAAAAATGCAACTCACGTCTTTGAACCATGCAAGCTTGTACGCTTTGGGATTGGCGAGTACGTTGCACTCAAAGTAAACGTCGTCGCCTTCCTTAATGTCGTCCGGATTCAGGGTGCTTCCCATCTGAAGTCTAACTATTGGTTGATAGTGCACGTCCAGATGCCATTTGTCTTCGAGTGCACTGTCGGGAATCAATGGATTCTCAGCACGACATGTGAGATACTTGCCATCGTCATCGATGCCCGGCACGAATTCCAGGATGCTGATGCTCTGATTGTTCTCCGGTGGATACTGCAATGATCACGACAAAAAACGGGATTTAGACCCAAAAATGAGCTTTCTACCAAATGAGCGAAAAGAGTTGAAATTTAAGCTTCCAAACAGATCGGATAATTATATGGTTACAAATAAACGTAGTAGGAAATAATTGTTCAGTGGTGAATTAAAGTTTCAGATACAAGGTTACGACCTCGTTGGTTTTTTGTTCACGTCTGAATATAAATCTTCATAAACAGGTGTCAATACAGCATTACGTTACGATGTGTGCAAAAAAATCTTTATTCTGATGCATCGGCACTTTTGGTACATTTTGAAGCATTACTATTCAGTATTAATTCACAACTTTCTTGTGATACATCTGTATTTTGTTTCAAGTTCCTTCTTATAAGCAATTGATAATTGAAGTGCGTTATAGACCATGAGTAATTATATTCAGTCGAAATAAAGTTAGAAATCCACTTATTCCAGCATTGAGTTATTTAAGAATACAGCTTTGAAGGATAAAGATGTAGCACTGCCACAAAAGTAAAGATTTTTAATTATAAAAAGTAGATTTTCATTTCTCTGACAATTTTTATCTTTAAGAAAAAAAAAAAGAACAACATCTCGATACCAATATATGCACATGGGTGACATTTATTATTTGCATTATTAACGAAGGACATGGATCCAGGATAAACGTTGCTCGTTCAAATCGTGAAATGACATTTCGGGGATAGTGGATTTTCAGCTCGGACGCGACAGTCATGACGCTATCCGTGTATATAAATATAAAGATATATACACTGATGGCTAGTAAACAAAAGGGCTTGAGTCATACAGTTTGAGGGATAAAATCATGCGTGTTGGGGCCTTTTTTTGTTGACAGTTGATACGAGCATCAATGCCGAGGTGTGCAAACCACGAGATCCACAAGCAGAGCAAACGCAGCGCTATCGATATCTCGCGTGCGATACACGTTGAATGGAAGGCTACAGTATCTGACAGGATGGATGTCGCTCGATGCCGTCGACCGAGTTTTTTTTTTCGATCTCTTCCTGGACTGGACACTGCAACGTCAGCTCGAAATGCGCCAGGCGTTTTTCTGTTGTTTTAACGTGGACGTGAGAGAAGAAGAGTTGGAATCAGAGAGAAAGAGAGAAAAATCGAATAGCCAGAATCGCCACGTTTTATAAAAGCTTCCGTCTGAATGGCTTTCAGGATCCGCCCACCCAAATCCTGTTGAGCTTTTCAAAGTATAGACTGTGCACTTAAAAATCACTTTTGTTAGGCATTGGACCAAAATGTCCCATGCGATAATAGCCCGGCAATATAATATCTCATATAAAAATAACCCACGCGTAAAATTTCCTAAAAAATAATATAATGAGTTTGTGTGAGTGTGTTTTTATGCTATAAATGTGATCAATTTTTTTTTGGATTTAGGGGTTCATCGTGTTTAACGATACTTAATATAAGTTTTAGGCTGTGTTTGTGGATTTGAAAAAATATCATAAAGCCCTTTGTTTGAATAGGTTTGTTAGCCGTTTGGCTTTGGGATTTGGGATTTTCAAAAAAACAAAGCCATGTGTTTTGTGTGACTGTAAATTGTGTACATTGTGGGTTTTTACATGGTATGTTACCTTTGGGGTTATTTTTCAAGGTTAGGAAAAATCGAACGTTAAAAAAAAAAACTTCTCACACTTCTAGAATCGTTCTGATCTTATTTTAGTCTAAACAGAATGTCCGAAAAGTTGTGTTGGAAGTTCACTCGGTACGAAGATTGCAAATTCTGATGAAAAAAGTCTTTAAGTGGAAATCCTATCGACGATGCTGCTTGAGATAAAAAATGGATAATGACTTGGTCTTTAAAATGCTGGAGTAATTAAACTATTTCGTGCACCTTAGTTATGACTCTTGAAACATCTGTAGTGTTCCAGCTCTTAGGACCGCCGTTTAAAAACGTTTATATTTTGAGGCGAAGTATAGTTCATGGATAATGAGACTTTTGACGAGACAGAAGGAAATATGCAAATCTACTTCATGTACACTGTCATATAATTATGTAATAAGAAGAATTGCACAAGATAACGACACTTTAATTATGAGTGAATACGTGTTGGATTCTTAATGGGAAAGAAGAAACTCGGCTGTACAGAATTTGCTAGACGAATCAACGTGCGAGGAGAAAAGTTGAAGAAAGGAAGAGAGCGATGGTTGTCAATGTTGGAGCTGTGCGAGCGGAGAAAAGGGTGAAATATGCGCACGAGCCAATTACGAAAGTTCGCAGTCGAATGTGAAAATGTCTCTAAGAATTTCCGTTTAGGGTCGCGAAGGGATTGTCACAGAGAGAACTAAAGATCCCCTATTCCCTCTTGCTGTCTCTCTTATACTCTGTTCTCTCTCTCGTTATACTCAACATGTCTTTTTCTTGATTTTCCCACCCCTTCCACTGTTGAAGATATGGCACGCGTGCCAGGACACTTCAGATCGTCTTTCGCAGGATGCTGTCTCTTTCCCACTTTCACAAATTTGTCCCAGTGCGCGTCTATACTACAACGTATCTTATGACTACGAGAGAGGACGAACGTGCTTCGCCTTAAATGGGAAAAGTAAGCGGACATTGCAAGTTTGCCGAGTAAGTTTGAAGATTCGGAGAGAGATCGTGGGAAAAGTTGGCCAAGGAGGTGCGCTCTTGTCACCTCTCCGTTTGGCGAAAAGGTGGCGTTATATGATGTCAGGGCGAGGGCGAAACGTTACCGTATAAGAAGTTCTCTTTGGCTTCGTGTTGCTGGTTAGGCTCTCTTTGGGAATACGACGACAAGAACTCGACTTTCTCTACTCTCGACATCGCGTATTATATGCTGAGCAACTTTTCAAGATACAAAACTACCAGCACACGCTAATAAGTACGCCTCCGTACAAGAATTGCAAAGAGTCCAAACTCTACAAGTTATACACGTGCTGAACACCAACTCAAACTAAAATTTTGATAAAACACATCTTCTCTATGAAAATTTGTAGATTCAAATTTGCCCTGTTTTCATTTCTCTCGTCATACTCTAAAGTACAAAGTGTATAGAGTTTAATATCGACTTCTCATCAGCTCGTTCCTTTTTCACTATAGGTTTTGACGATTGCCTGAGGAAATTTGGGGTGAAATATCATTTCACTTTTCAGTAATAGCATCGATTTGAAGGTCAAAAGTCACAGTGTAGTGCAACAATAAAATCAAGAGACTGCTCGCAAGAGTTTCGAGTGAGACATATTTTTTTAAAAACATTTAAAAAGCTAAGAATTATTGTTTTGCCGTGTATATCTATATATGTACGTGGATGGAGATTGGGGCATTGCGGAGGTGGACTATTGATGTACTTCGCGAGTGCATCAGCAGAGCAGGGTCGACAAAAATCGAAGCCCGTTTGTCTAGTCGTCCCGGCCGTTCACGATACGTACGGTTGATTGATTGCGACTCGAGCGAAAATGTCGAATAGGATAGAAGAGCATATAGGGTACGGTTCCGTGGTTCTATTGCCAAGAATAATACATATAAACTCGTGGTGACGCACGAGAAAACTATGGGTTTGGCTGTCGGAAGTGGGGGATGCGGTGGATAGTAGAGGAAGAAGGTGATGAAGCGAGAAAGAGAATAAAAGAGAAGGTGAAAGTATGAAACGAGAGTGCGAAAGAGAGTAGAAGGATGACGCAGGGATGATGGCGAGATTGGGGTGCGGAAGGGAGAAATGGAGGAGTCAGAGTGTTTGACGAGCAACCAACCCCTACGGGAGTTTACCAGCCAAGTGCATTAGGGGGATAAAGTCGAGTTTCTCTCCACACGTTGAAAAGTGTGTGAGGGAAAAGAGTATGACAGAGAAAAAGAAGAAAAAAAACGAGTGAGATAGAGTTAAAGAATGAGGAAGGGAATGAGGAAAGTGGAACGTTTACTACACCGTTGCTCATGGTTTTACTTCGGCGCTTTAACTCAACGCGGATTATCATCCCCGTGCGGAAAAGGCGGCAAGCTTTTCAGCCTGATAATGTGTTGCAAAGAGGAGTGTGACTACATGAGATTCCGGATTGAGTAGATGGAGCGAACTTTAAGTATAGGAATTAAGGATTCAAAAACATTTCCTCTCAACTTTTTGACGTATCAGCTAAAAAATTGTCCTGTGAATCATGCCATTCTCCATATACTCTGGTAAAAGTTGGAGCTTTGTCACACACAATTCAAGTTTTATAGAGCGTGTAATTCTTCGTTAAAAAGTCTTGCTCTGGCTTTTGTTGCATTTATTAACGCCTGTATTCACTTTCTTAAAGAATAAATAAAAAATAAACACTCTCCAGTGTGAATAAATTGCTAAGTTTGTTTTTAAAGTAAAAATTAAAATAAATTAAACGATTCTAATGATACAACTCAATAATGATCTGTTTAATCATCATGATTCACCTACAGAGATGATGAATTATTTTTAAAAGAAATTTACTACAAAAAACATGATAAAGAAACGGAAGTAACATAATTTACTTACGTTTTGTACACCATTTTTAATTTGTCTGTTCGCCTTCCACCACGTGATCTCTGCGTCAGGGCGTGAACCCGTTGTCCGACATTCGACGGCGTATTTTTTGTCCGCTGAGACCCTTGGCTCCTTAGTCAAGATTTGGACCACCAGTGGCTTTACTGTAATTTGGAAAGAAGAAAAATCGATTGACGAAAAATGGTAGATTTAGATGAAATTTTTCATTGTTATTGTTCGGTCCAACAATACTTTCCAACTCTCATCAATGTGTAGATTATTTTAAAAAGAACTTATCTTCGAAAATGAAAGTAGAACTTATTGAAGAAATGAAATTCTTAATCATGTTAGTGATTTATACAAAAGTAATCGCATTTTTTTTTTCGTTCAGGCATAAAAAGCATGCACACGAGAAACACTTAAGTAAGTGGAGCATTTTTTTTTCGATGCGACCAGACATTCCACTGCGTGTTCGAGAAGTTACGAATGACTCAAGAGCTTTTCCACGCCTGCCATATATGCAGGGTCGTCTCAAGGAATGACGGCGCGTCACGAGAAGAGGAAAAGTTTAAGCTACGCTTTTACCTTCATCACACGGTGCCGACAGCGCGTAAATCTGCTTTACACTTGTCAGAGTGCGAGAGATATTGAGCAAGAACATTTTTTTAACCGAGTACAACACTACCATAGATCTTAAGTATTGAATTTCTATGTCAATGAAATAGAGCCTTAAAAAGACTCCAAGAACTGAAGAGTTCGACGAAACTGTACCCCGTTCGTTCGTAACTTATGAAATCCCAACATTGAATCGAGAACTTCGTTAAAAATTATTTTGAATGAATAAAGGAACAGATAATATTATTGTCATAGCTTTTGACATCGTGATGATCCACGATTAGAAATCCAAATGTTTTATCGTGCACCAAAAATCGCAGTAAAAAGAAGTTTTAATCTTGAGGGACGTTGTCGATGTGAAATTTTTTTAAACTTAATCTTCTCTGCACTATATTTAAAAATCCAGATATTGTCAAACACTCTTAGAAAATTTGGTCACGGAATTCGAATTACTCGAGTCTTTACCAGAAAATTATCAAAATCTGCAATTCTCATGGCCATCACACCAAGAGAGTCACTTAATACAGTGCAAAAGATTGCAGCGTTCAAAAAAGTATTGAAAAACGAACTTCAATAATAGAAGAGACTCCAAAATAACAGAAGTAGCGAATGGAGATACAAGGATTTATATTATTCAGTATATTTACACAGAATAATACTCTTAACGTAATAAACGTTATTGTCACTCGCTTCGGACTTGTTTGAAATAATTTTCCTATTATTAAAGCTGTCTCTATTCACTGCGAGATTTCTTGTTTGCTAATGTGCAACGTCTTGACAGTTCTATGTACAGAACAGTTATACGATGATTCAAGGAACGGACGGATTCATTCCTTCCAAGCCGCATCGGATGTATGTCGAGTGGAATTGTGATCCAATTATAATGACAAAGTAACACAGCATATATATGTAATGTTTGAATCAATATCGTCTGCGATGGCAAAAGGGCCTGAGAGCGATGTCAAGCCGCAACACCCGTTTCCAATGAATCCTATTACTCGTCATCAACATTATTTAAATTGACTCATTAAGATTTATGATATTATTAATATTTATATGGTTATAAAAAAAAACTTTAAAGATCCTTGGATTGATTAATTTTGCAGAAGGTCAACCATTGCTTCTATCTTTATACGAGTTGATTTTTTTCCACTGTGTTCTTGTGGTTAACTAGTTCATCATGATACGGTGAACATGTGACAATTAAAGTTCCGCAAAGTACGTCTATGCTTCGAAAATAAATAGGCAACGGAGGTTCATGATAATCAATAAAAATACAATCTTCCGTTAGATATCCTGCTGTGCCTTGGTCTCTCTTATATATTAATAATAATGCAGATATGATATCCACAATAAAAGTGTTTTATGCCAAGCCTCGAACCATTTGTATCATATTATTAAGATTCTGAGAATTTCTTTTCAATATAATTCCTTTAATAGCCGAGCAGCAAAAACGCCGGTCGTCTGAGCAAGGTTGGTATATATCTTGCAGGATATTGCGACCGAGAGAAAAGGGTACGAAATCGATGGGCGGGTGGTTGGCTTACAATCTCTTCCTCCTTCATTCATGCCTCGATTTTGCTCGCACTCTCACTCAGTCATTCCTTATGATTTTCTATGTGCTTTCCTATCTCGTTCTCTTTCAACGTTCATCATCCGTCTTTCTCTCTCTCTCTCTCTTTCTCTCTTTCTCTCGAGGTGCGTGCCACGAGAGTTATCCAGCGGTAGATCCAAAACGCCTGCGGCAAAGTACACTAGGTGGCGGGGGCTCTAATGGTTTTACGCGTGTTTACATTAACGTTATCGACGATTCGAAGGCATCCGGCTTCGTGTGTTTCTGGTCATCAACATACGTAAAATATGTGGGCGTGTGTGAAATGGCTCATATTCGAAGGGGATACAAGATGGTAAATCCATTGCGAATTCTCTTGGGTACACGAAATCGCCGTGAGCGTTGTTAGTTCAAGACATCGTCCTGTATTCAGCTCTCTACTTGAGTACACCACATCAGTGATTATATAAGTTGCTTTAATAATCGTTCCAAACGACTTCGAGCCACGATTTGATATCGCGATGCTTGCTGTACATTTTCACGAAGCGTATGTTTAAAGTTTTTTATAACTGTAAGTAACAGAATGAATGTAATCCACAGGAATTTAATTTTTAACTTGACTGCGTATAAAAAAAAAGTTTAGATGCCAATTACGGAGTAGATTCGGTAATTTCTGTGCTCAGTTAGTTGGAATAATGATAGACGAATATGGGAAATCAACCGGTAAGTATATACGTCTTTGCGAAGATCAATATCAAGCTGAAGAATTTCGTAGCCACTTAATGGACTTTTTTTTCGTTGCCTAATTACCAATTCCGTATTTACAGCAGTAGGTAGTGTTCCAATTCCCAGTACACGAATATATATTAAGCAGATGTTATCAAGCAGAGAAAAATAGTGTTTCAACGAGTTGAAAGAGCTTCGATGAATGATATTATTTTTATATCCATACCCACTCCATTGAGTGACGTGGCTATGCGAAAGAGACTTTTCCATGCATTTACACTCATATACATATACTTAAAGTGTCATAAATGTTCTTGGAGGTGTACTAAAGTTATAGACCAAAACATATACCCAGTTGAGAGCCTAATAGTGTGTTACCGTGCTGTCAAGCCATGGGCATGGACACGAGGCCCACATCAACTATCCATTATACGCATAAGGATACTATATATCCATGTCTAAGAAGTATGTATCCATATACTTACATAGAACCTCGCATATACAAGCAATGGTGGGCAATTGGAGTGCGGGAAATATGCACAACACGCAATCCACTGATCCATCTTGCAAGAGGCGTTACCGCTATCTGCCATGACCAATCTGGCTCTGGGACTAACAGGTTCAGCAGCAACAGCAGCAGCACAACCACCACCACCATCAGCAGCAGTAGCACCAGCAACAGAACTAGAGGACCAGCACGTGAACACCTTTTGCCACGCCGCTCAAGGTGTCAGAGGTGCTTGCTCCTTCTCACTATAACAATATATATGCTTATAAACGCATATATATTGTTACGTGTCCGAGCAAATTCTATAAATGTTCGTGTATGTTACGTACAAATACAGAGAAACGAGCTCATATACCAGTGTGTTGGTAACAGGACATATAGGTTCATGGTTCTCTGGCCCATATTCCATGAGATGCCATGAGATCACGAGAGAACAAGAGGCAACTCTATATACATAGAATATAGTTTACTATGGTCTCCTCACTCCTCGAACAACTGGCGTGAAACATGCCTGGCAAAAGCTCGAGCACAGCCAACACTCTGAAGTGGGATCAAGGGATGCGTCAGAAGAGACGGTGAAGTGGATATAGCCAGGACGTAAGTGCAAAGAAGTTAGTGAAAAGATGGAAGGTACGAGTGTGTGAGAATGGAGAAAGACAGAGCTAGAGGGGAAGGGGCTCGAATTGAGACAGGACTGAGATCATAGGTCACGCACATCACCTGCATCTATATACACACAGCTACATAATCGTGTGCTGAACTAATACCTCTTCGTGTGTACCACAACGTGAAAACGTGTGGCACTCACCTTCTCACCAACATACACTCTCTATCTCTTTACGTCTGTCTCTTTTGCTTCCTCGTCCTGCTTTCTCTTTCTTTCTTTCTTTCTTTTTCTATCGTTTATTTTTTCCTTTTTTCTTTCTTTCTATATCTTCTCTTCTCTTCGACCCGTTTTTTTTCAGTCACACTAATTTTTCCGGTTTCATTCTCTCTGAGTGATATCTCCCGTGGGTACAACCGAAGAGATCATCCTCATGGCACACGCACGAATTCGTGCATCACTATTGGACGTACAGCTGCGAAAATTATGTGGCAGTTGGGAATTCTCTACAAGGGAGAAGATACATGAACTCTCGCCAAGGTGAGAAAATAGGTGAGAGACAAATGGCTCACGAAAAGAATACGTATAATCGGAAAGAGAACACGGCAAGTGACCGAGACGAACGAGAACGAAGAAATATATTATGCTGTGTTGGAGATACGAGCTTCATAAAACATAGGGGCTGAAACGATGCTATGAATCACCGACAACAGAACCTTAGTTTTCAACTTGCAATCGAAAAAATAAACTTTCTTACATGTCTAGATAAAACAACCTGCTTCACTTTCACGACTATAAAAACCTCACGAAATTAAAGATATTTTAGTGCTCTTGAAATTGCGAGGTTCAAGTTATTGGGGCTCGTGATATTTTCTGCTATTTTAGTTCACAAATCTCTGATCAACTCTACCAACTGTATAGTATTTTCATCGTAAACTTGTAAGTTTATTTTATATTAATTCACACCTTTATTACCACTTTGCTGACTAGTTTCAATTTCTCATGCTCTTCGTTGTTTCCTTCTTCGGCTTTCTTTACCACTCGTTAAACAGCCAAAGAAAAATTTAATACTATTTGTTTCTTTTTTTCAAGTAAAGAACAAAAGTGTGTATCGATTACGTGAAAAAGGATTCACTCGGTTGTTGTCTTAAGATATTTATTCATCTTCGATTGTGAATACTGATCTGTGACGTCGTAAATCGAGACTTTTAGAACGTGGAATTTTATTCGAATTTCCAGTTAGGAGTGTGTCAAATAAATAAATATTATGTGCATATCAAGTTAGCTGATGACTTACGATTAACGTCCAGGATGAGTAACGTAGTCTGCGGTTGTACGAGATTCGTGTTGCTAGCTTGGCAGATAAGCCGAGCTTTCAGATGCTGTCTACCAACTTTGGGATAGGACAGGTGGTTAACCGTCAGGCCGGACTCGCTGTTGTAATGATACGACTCGTCTATCACCGTATTCTCGAGGAACCATGTCAATCGTGGCGGTGGTCTTCCACCACGAGATTCACAAATCAAGTTAACATCGTTACCTTCGTTGTACTTTGCTTCTAGACTTGGTGTTTTTTTCGTGCTGTCTAATATGATAGGTCTGTTTGGTGGCACTGTAATCATATTGTAAAAACAGCTTCTATCAATGACAGATTAGTAGAAGTGATGAAAGAATTTAAGAGTGCCGAAATCCAGATAAACAATTGTCTTAAAAAAAACTAAACAAATTTTCGATAAAATCGAGGCTTTCGACCAAATGTCTGTTGTGTTTTGATCTTTGATTCTTATTGAGACTGAAGGGAAGCTTTTGGATAGTAGGACTAACCTATTACGGTGAGATTGATCTTTTGATTGGCAGTTGGTGAGTTTTCAAAATCGATTCTACATCGATAGATTCCCTGATCTTTGAGCTCGAGTCGATCGATGCTTAAATGAGCAGTTGTGGCAGCTGTGATGAAAAATGCGCGTTGACCAAGACCTGTGGGCGATGACCACAAATCCGCTTTCGAGAAAGGTCTCCCACCCCGAATGTCAAAGCTGAAACAAAATAAAATACAGTCTTTTTAATGCAAATTTCTGGTTATATATTGGATAGATTTTTAAGGGTCACTCGAAAATTTCAATGACAAATCAAAATTATTGAGTTAATAAACGTCAATGAACGTTCATTTAAATGAACAATAAACGTGTGTACGTTATTTAAACAGAAAATCACCTTTGAATCGATATTCTAGACAAAAATAAGGCCTTGACAGTTTATAATATTGTGATGATCACATATTTCATTTGCACCCTCGTAATGAGACATTTAGTTAGTCCAACAACTTTCTTTTCTCAGTTTACAGGTTCTATTGCATAGTTAAAGTAAAATAACAAAACAATATGACGTTCCTTAAACGCTTTGAGTAATTTTCAAAAAAATGGAGGAAAATTAAATTTGCACATCGCTTCGTTAGAGTTGAGAAAGACCAACGAAGCTTCAACTACGCGCAAACGTTTTTCTCATTTTATTGCTGGCTTGCACAGAAGAAGCTTTCTCGGTCTGCTGAAACTCTAACAAAGCAATGAGCAAATTCAATTTGCATACTCGTTTTTATTACGTGAAATATGTAAATGAATTTTTCATTCATTGAAGTTAATATTATATTGCTTCAAATGAATATTACAGTTATTTAAATGAATTGTGTAGTTATTTACAAGTGCTATTTTTTCATGCAACTTTTGTACAAAAAATGGAAATTCTAAAAATGTATCTGACACCCAAACTGCTAATCGTCTACGACGATTTCTAACTTCCTTTCAGGTCCAAAAGAATGAGAAAAACAATAACTTTTAGTAGAAACTTTAACAATATTTGAAAAAGAAAAGTACTTTTGGAATTAATTCCTTAAACCTGAATAGTCTTTCTACGAAGAACAATTCACTCTTTATTTTGTTAAATTTTATTTAACGAGAACGTTTGACAATTCAGAATTTTTAGGGGTTTGGGGGTCGCTATAACTACACGAATGTTCTTCATAAAGGAATTTAGTTGATCATTGCCATCCGTATGGTAAGTTTAAGTGCCCTGCATACGTTTGACCTTAAAGGATATACATATTCCAAAGTTTGAAACGATCGTATAGGTGTTGCAAGTTTACGACGTTTCTTCCGGTGCCACAGCCCCACGGAAACATTGACTATATGTATGTATAATTTAGATTCAATGATATCCGAAAAGTGCTTCCAGTTTATAAGCCTGAGAACCACGAGCGTTTCCCATTTGATTATATATTGAGCATTCAAAGTGAGATTGGTGTGTGGGAAGGATGATGCGGCTATAAAGAGAACTTGTACGAGTTTCCATGTGTGTAAATTGTCGCGTCGCCCGGCAAAGTAAGACTTTGGAATTGCTGGATGAAAGACGACAGGCAGAACGTGCTTTTAAAGCCAAACAGATTTGTATTGGATGAGACTGTAAAGAGTTGACATGATTTTTTCCTCTTTTTCCTTTTCTCCCTTCATTTGCATGTCTCATTCTTCTCCAGCTCTTTGCGCAGGTCATACTCTACGTTGGCAACTAAAACTTATATTCCATTTCATCTTCAAGACCTCATTTTCCAAATGTGACCTCAACGCTAGATTAGCAGTCCAACTACGGGAATTGTTTGACATAAAGTTCCGTTCACGGTAAATTTTATAGAGAGACTCTTGTCTCATAAAATGTCTGCACTTTATGGGGGGCTGCTCGGTTTTGGTCTAAATTTGTTCTTGCTTTTGGACAAGTCACTTCTGGGACTGGAATTACAAGGCAATTTTTAGATTTAGACAGTTAGATACTTGTGAAATATTACTTTTTATCGTTACGATCGTAACGTAAGCTTTTGGAAGGACGTAAAAATAGATAAAACAAAAGCAATCCAGGCAGGGAAGAGCACTGGAAATGAAAAATGTTGCTGAAGCAAACATGCAAAAATTCTTTCTCGATTTTTACTTTTTTTTCCTCTCAGGATGACGTGCAATGTCTATATATGTGCATCAAGGATTCGTGAAATACTCAGTTTCCTACGATGCATCGCTTGCGAACGCATATCTTACACCTTATTACATTTCTTAAATATGACCCGCCAGAACGCTCGGAAAATAGTCTCGTGTGTGAGAAGAGAGAAGCCTACAAAAACTCTATTCTAGAAAAAGGTTTCCGCCAGAAGCGACGTAGGGTGGAGATCTCAACGCCGTTCTGTATGAAAATTTCACGGGTCGCGGAAGCGGAAAGCTCGCAAGCGAAAACGACTGAGACTCGAGTGTGGTGTGAGCCAACGTGACAAGATACCACTGAGCAGCGAACCATAGAAAGAGATAGACAAAAAAAAGACAGGGGGAATGAAATAAAAGTGAACGGGTGAGCAAATGGACTTTCGGCCGCCTATGTCAGTGAAAAGAAGTTCGGAATTCCGGGAGGAATTTTTCGCGGTTGCAAAAAGTGGTAGCAATGCAGGGTGTTTTTTTTTCTTCGAATTCATTTAATATTCTTTTTCCACTTTCACCACTCCCCCCCCCCTCCCCGCTTGCTTTTCTGTGTTGTTCAACATTGTGAAATCCTGAAAACTGAACCAAACGTGTACACGATATACAAGTCCTCGAACGACGTGGTTTTCTGTAATGAAATTTTCATCCCTTGGCAAAAAGATGACTTTTGAGTATCGTTGGACTGTGACACGATAATAAACAGAAACTGAAAACGTTCCATGGATGTGGAAACACTATAATAAGAACTTCACATGAATTCCAAGAATACTTCAATTTTTTTAACATAAAAAATGTTGATTTACTTTATACTGTCGGACGTATATTTACAATTAATCCAAATGTTGTACTTTTGCAAAAAAAAAAAAAAGGCTTGTGGATATGAGACGAATATAAAGATCGAATGAAATTGAATTTAAGAAATAAAATTCAAGATAGTATTCTCACTGCACAGTCACGTTCAAAACTTAACACTTCGAGTATTTTGTCAAAGTTTCGTGACAGTATAGTTCACACATATACGATTATCGAAATGAAATTTTTTTATGTTCTGGTGATTTTTTCTTTCTTATCATTCCGTCTCCCAATGCCTTTGAATCTTAGCATATAAATTATTCAAAACTTCAAGAAGCAATTCTCTAATTTTCATTTAATTATCTCCTCTAGCTGTTACTTCGATACGAAATTTATTCAATTCAAATGTGTCATAAAATTTCGCAAACTTTTTTTCCTTCAGTGTTTCATTGCTTACAAAAGTTGATTAAAATCGACCTATTTTTGTTGAACGATAGTTATGATTATAATGAAGAAATTACCTGTAAATAGGCTCACTGGCGTCATTTTTGAACCATAAGACCATGATGACACGATCGTTCTTAGCAGGCTGAATGTCACAAGGAAGCTTGACTTTGTTTCCGGCTACTCCAGCTACGTTAGTGACGGGTACTGCAACAGAAGAAAATACAATTTAGAACGACGTACAAAACAATTGTGCTTTTACATTTGTTGAATATCATTCTGACGTCTTGTGAAGTACAAAAACTGTGGATTTTCGTTCATTATGAACTTTGTCACGTCAAATGAGAAGGTTAATAAAGAAAACCGCTGATGCCATAGTCTAGGTTCATTCGCACGTATTTATCGAAAAATCGTGATGGTATTTGTGGCTGCGGTTGACCGGGTAAATCGAGAAAAGCAAAAGAAGATGAGAGCCAACTGGGAATCAAGTTGTTCTACGTGACTACTCGGGCTGGCTCGCAAGTGAACGATTTTCGGGGTGAAAATCCAAAGCAAAAAAAAAGAAGATGCAGACGGAAAGAGAGCGAAGCTCAAGAAGACTCTTTTCCGTTCTTAAGTTTCTTTTCTTTTTCTTATCCGGTCATTGTATCCCCTCCCACAAATAAGCTTTCGCTTCGCAATCCCGTTATGCCTCTCCGACCGATTTCTCCATTAACTCTCTTTATGTCACATTTCTATATATATATAGATGCCTATAAGGTGGTATAGCCACCAGACTAGGAAACCGCAAAGTAGATGCTGTAATAGCTTCGCGGATGGTAAAGGGAGTAACGACGACGTCATGACTCCTCCGGTATAGGAAATCGGATTAACATGTAGATGGGGTTATCAAGATTTGACAAGATATCCACAATATACATATATATTGTCTTTTCAACGTGCCCAAAACGACCTTTCACATTTTTGTAATGCTGCATGCATTTGCATTCCACACGTCGAGTGTTTTTTTCGTTAAAATCAGACAGTTTCTAGTATTAACTTTCCCGAAATAAATATACCGGGATCAAGGTTCTACATGGGTGAACATTAATCGCCCTCGTTTTTATTCCACATTTTTCTTAAGTATAAAAAAAAAAAAAAACAAAAATTTAATGTATTTTTTACTTTTATTGTTCCTGAGTCCATCTCGTCACTTGAACTTTACTTTATTCTTTCTATTCCTGTTTTTATTCATGTAAGACCTACCAAGAGTGTTGCCCTCAGGTACTCTTTCCTCATGAACTTCTGTGATGTATTTTCAGGAGGGCCAAGGGAATCTGTGGAAAACCAGTCTGGTTGCTGTGTTTTCTCTTAAGTTTCTTTTTTTTTTTTTTCAGAAAAACTGCCTATTAAATCATTGATACACGAGCTTTTGGACAGCTAAGCAGTCACCCAATAAAGTATCAGCTTTTCTAGACTCTGCTTAACTTTGGGAATTAACGAAGTCACATTCCAATCGTGCACTCATTGCTTCCAGACCAATTTTTATCCATCATATTAGAATTTTTATACGTGAAAAGTTATTCAGAGTCTTTATAAATAATAAACAATTCAGAAAGGTTTAAATTCAGTCGGATGTTCACTTTAACGTTTTCCAGTGACAAGAAAGTTAAGAAAAAATAACAGAGTTCGACTGGAGGTATATGTAGATATGCTTCGAGAATTTGTTATGAAGGTGACGATATGTATTGCATAAATTGTACATTTTATGAGTTATACGATATTTATATCGTGTCTTTTTCTACGAGTTAGAATACCCTTTTTTGCTTTGGGTGCTTCAGGCAGCGAGGTCCTGGCAAATAATGAAAGTTGTCGAGGTTAGCACGAAACTTATAGTGAGATCGAGAGCGAAGTTTCCGAAATGTCCAGAGCATGCACTAAGAAAGTGAGAAAAAAGTAATGCTGAGGGTTGGGGAGAGGGCGAAAGAGAAAGAGAGAAGTAGAAGGCAACCAACCAAGCGAGAGATCGTAGAAAAATTTCATTTATCGCGAGAAAAATAGCGGTTAAACTCCGTGAGCGAGCGTGCCATAAACTTTTGTCGAGTACAAGAGGTATTACATATACACAGAAACACACACGTACACAAACCCCCCCAGACATATATATATATTCAGAATGCCAGCGGTTTGTCGTCGAGAAGGTGATGTGTGGTATAAGGATGAGATTCTATACGGCTTTACTGCTTGAAGAATCGTGCGAGGGGTGCAGGTGTGGTCGCTACGTTTTCTGCAAGGGATAAAGTAAGGGGTGGCAAGAAGAAAAATTCTCTTACCAGCGATGATTGGGCTGAACGCCGAGATAGAATGAGCTCTATAATAAGAAAAAAAAACAAGGAGAATTGTGGAATGAATTTTCTCAACAGAGAATAGCATGCTGGAGAAAAAGGACGAGACAGAGAGATAAAAAGAGAGAGAGAGAGAGACAGGGATGACGATAAACGAAGAATAAAAAAACGAGAATGAGCTACAGCCAGACGTACACATTATCAGAAAAGTCAAAACCTCACGACATTTTCCGTTGTCATCCGAGAAAGAAATTGAAGCAGGACCAGAAAAAAGGATCAGGTTCGTTCCATATTTTGACGTTATTATGAAATGAGTCAGTTGTCATAGAATGAAATAATGAAAATCCTGTTAATTCTCCTGCTGTGCTGCAATTATTTTTTTTCTGAAATTTCAAGGCTGAGCGTCTAGCTCTCGGTTTTTTAATCCCATTACTGAAGTTTGTTGTGACAACGAACACTTCGATTATTCAAACGTGATTTCCACAAACTTCTGATAACGCAAAAATTGAAGATTTCACTCCTGATCATTACTTCCCACAATCAAATAAATATTCATTAAAAGATTGGCACATTTTTATTCGAATTTCTTATTCACATTCTTCATTTCACTGCAATCGAATGATGGGCGCATAATGGGGGTGCTTTAGTGAGTAGCGAAGTTATACCGTTTTGTATCAAACCGTCAATGCACATACAAAAGAGCGCGAATGAGCGTTAGAATTTGAGAATGCAAATAAAGTAACATCGGCAGTGCAACAGAGTTAGAAAGCTCTTAAATATAACTTCTTACACGTGTTTACCAGTTCACGCGAATTCACGCAAATGTATATGACGAAGTTAAAGGAAGCGAAAGTTAACGTCAACAAAATGTTAACATACATGAAATGCGCTGGGTCTGGGTATATAGAATTTATAATTTGAGATGCTGGCTGCTGGGTGGTATATATTTATCGACATTTAGCATCGACTAACACGATTTGTGTGTGTAGTAAAGCGAGTAGACTTTTCCCATCTGAGGATGACGACACTGAGCTGGGGAATGGATAAGTATAAGAAAAGCTTCAAAGCACCCTTCGACCCTCGTTTCGCAATTTTTACAGACCACTGTCAACTTGTCAGCAGTGTAAAGCGTTCTCTGGTTAACAAGGGTACACCTTACCACCGATGTCGTTCCATTTCGCCATTCAACCATTCGGATCACATCTCTGCTCTCGTTAACTTGTTCGTCCGTTTCTAAAACCATGTCAGAAACGGTGTCGTCGTTCTATAAAGAGAATCAACGGCGGTATATTTGTGGAGGTCGACACTGTGTTGTTCCGACGTTTCAGCGTAAGATCTGTCGTTTCCTTTCACTTGGATAATCTTTTCTGTGTACTTTGCGACCGCAAATTCTGTATACAAGAGCAAATTGGTCCCCGTCAAAATATAAGGTCTTATTGATCTCCAGTAAATACTTGGGCATTCAATTTCTGTCTGGACTAATGATCTTCGTGGGTTTTCATACTTTCTATTTACGAAGGGTGACCTTACTGTATAAGAACCAAGTGACCTAGGAATCTAAGTCATCAATTCCGCATACCATTAGAGCCTGATTAAAGGATCACTTTATTTTAGGGTTGAGCGGTCAAGAGATCATTATTAATCAATTAAAACGGATTCGGCTTGTCACGAAGACGGATCACGGAATGAAAGCCACGGCCTGCAACAGTTTAGCTACAGTAGTTGTCGCGATACGAACGATTGCAAGATTCATTTATTTCTCAGTAGTGAACTACAAAAAAAAATCGTTCCACTTTTTCTGGCATGTCATATTAATTCGTGTGCTAAGATTCGAGTAGGAAGAAAAACAGTACATCAAGCTCGGCCATTAATCAACGCTTGAGACCGAACGATGAAAAAAATCGATGTTATTTATCATTATTAATCTTCTGTTTCCTAATTGACGCAAATAACGAAGATGTTAAAAATTAAGATATAAAAGTATCGTGGGAAAAAAAAAATTGAACCATGGACTCTCACCTACAGATGTTTCTACTTAGTTTGTGGTTCTCCCTACTCTCAGGATAACCGACGCAGAGTAGGAGAATGCTTTCTCTCTCGATGATCCCGTAACAGCTGAAACTTCACAGCCTCAATCCAATTTTATGGCTCGTTAACATAATTAGATTTACATTAGATGAAGGCCATAAAAATATCTATTTTTCAAAGCCTCGATATAATGTGAGAATGAAAAAAATCTTTTAATATAAAATACGAAAAATAGTATTTTCGACAGAATCGATTATCTAAAGTATTCATTAAAACTCTCGAAACCAACAACATAATACAAAAAGTAAATTCACAAATTCCGAGTCCCTTAAAAGTGTAACGATCAGTAAAATATTATCCACTAGCAATTTATTTATTTTATTAAAATATTTAATAAACTTTCACACCGAAATTGTATATCATTTGCAGTTGCTTCGATCGATGTATAAAACGTTGATATGTTTTACAACGTGATTCCCCAGAGATGAAAAATCAAGATGGGAAATTGTGTCTATTGCATTTCAGTAAAAAATAAACTCCATACATACACAATACAATTAGTTGTTCGTTTTTTGGAATTCACCAACTCACGTGCTTCTTTACTTTCCTGAACTAATTCGTGTAGATTTTGGAGCTCAAGAGTCTAGTTATGGGATGAAGAAATTCAAATATAACAGAAGATGAGAGGATGCTTGTCAGCGAGTGAATCGCGATCCTTCACATTTATGCAGAATAGTGAAAAGATAAGTAGCATTCAAAAAATGTAGAGTTTTGGGATCAGCAAGCTTTGTGGAATGCGATACAATAATAATCGAAGTGAAGCTCTCGAAGCAGTAGCAACCGTACTGGAAATGGGTATATCATGTGTGCTGTGTGTGTGTGTGTATGTGTGTGTGTTACGAGTTCGGTGCTGTGCTCGGCTCGTTCGTTTGCATAGACACGCGTATAACGCGCGTCGTCGGCATAAACCCCCGAGGTCGAGTATGCTGGAAATGGGATAATTCCGGGACTGATTATTCGACGCTAATTACACGCGGAGCGAATTAATAACTGCGCTTGGCATGCGAACGGTGCTGGCGTGTTGGCGTGTTCCATGTATAGTTTGAGCGCTTGCTTTGCAGTTTCGTAGCTCGAATGCCCTCCCCGCCTTCACTTTCTCTCTCTTTCTCTCTCCATCTCTTGCTTTTTCTTCCTGTGTGTTTCCCTTTACGAATAAACTCACTAGCCTTCGAGGGGGTTGGGCTCTTTCTAAAAGCCGCAAATTTCCTCCCACATTTGAAAATTCACGCATTTATGATCTTAATTACATAACCAAACATACAAACATATTCAGGAAGAGAATTGTCTAAATTTAGATAAACAAAATGATGAAGCAAACAAACGTTGAGCTTTC